>JAVSCE010003958.1:0-122441 GCA_032199065.1 Smutsia gigantea | reverse complement strand
CAAAGGAGGTTGCGGGTGGGGAGAGGGGGTGTTACTGAAGCCAGGTACAGTTATACAATCCCAATTAACCAATGATAGGAGCTAATGAACCCTGCCCCTCTGTTTCTTTTTGCTTTCTTAACTGGTTTGAGCTGAGTTTCTGCAGCCGGAAGGGAAATGGCATTTATGTATTGATGATCAGTCTTCTCCACAGACATCCATGTTCCACGAGGGCAGAAACTTTGGTTTCTGGCTGAATTCCAAGTTCTTAGAACAGTGCTTGGTGCAAAATAGCTCAAGAAATATTTGTTGGGTTAATCAACCAGTTCTGACTATTCTGTTTCCATGACCAGAACCCTTTTGTACAGCCATAATGAGCTGACCTCCCCAAATTTGTGCTCGGCCTTCCAGAGTTGTTTCTGGGAAGTGGTAGTCTAATGAGTGTTACATTAATGAGACCATGCATCTGGGTGCAATCCTCTCTGCTCTTTCCCTCCATCGGCAAGATAGAAGAGCCACACAATGGGGGGTGGGGGGGGGTGGCAAACCCCACCAGTGTCCTCAAGTCTCTTGTCAGCTGATACTTTGAGATATCTGAGCCCTGGCCCATTCAGGTACCAGAGAGAGTTCACATCTGGGGTTGCGGGACTCTATCAGAGCTGAGCACCTTGGTCCCCAGCCTGTCCCTGGAGCCCCAGAGCCCCCTCCTTGTCCCGCTAGGCCAGGGCCTCAGATCCCCCTATGAATGCATTTGGTTTATTAGAATGCCCTTAGGGAGAGCTAAAGTTTTTGAAGCAACTTATCTGCTAAGCTTAGTACACCCACGTCCTCAAGAGTCTTCAAAACAACCCTATGAGATGAGTACTATTTTCACCCCTATTTATAGGTAAGGAAACTGAAGCATAGAGAAGTCAAGACGTTTTCCAAGCTCACACAGCTAGTGAGGGGCTGGTCCAGATTTTGAATTTAGACCAGTTATTTCAGGTCTACACCCCCATACATTCCCCATTTTGCAGCTGGGGAAACTGAGGCACGGTGAGGGGAATGGGCTTGATCAGGATCATACGGGTAGGGCTAGTGTATTCCTCTTTCAAAGGCACAAAGAAGTACCTGCTGGATTCTGGGGCCAACCAGAGGGAGGCACTTCTCCGCAGGAAAAGTTCATAGAGTGGGCGAGGCATCAGAACACAGTTCCAGGAAAAGGGATTCAGGGCCCATGCCTGCTTTGTCCACAGAGTTCATGGTGTCCTCAAGAAGGGCATGAAAGAAAAATGCACAGGATGTCCACAAACATCAGGGTTCTGATCCAAGACCTGTGCCTCCTCTCTGCCAGTGTGGTGCTCCCCAGGGCTGCAGCTTGCTGGGGGAACTTACACAGGATCCTTCCTTCCCTGGCCTTCTGTCCCTTCCTTTTCAAGCGTCAGGGTGGGGGTGGGGTCCCTTCCAGTGCTCTCGGGTGGCCCTTGGAGGCAGACACAGCCTGGGTCCAAGCACACCTCTGCCACCTGCTCGCGGCTGACCTTAGCATCTCTGAGCCTCGGTTTCTCGCTCCGTGGAGGAGTCGGGGTTCAATGGCACAGGTCTGTCAAGCGTCCAGGTACTGCTGACTCACAGCAGGCCCTGTAAGGAGAACATTCTTGTTGTCATGACTGTCTGGTTAAGTTAACATTGGCAGTAGTGTGAGGAAAGCTTATTGTGTAAGGGTCTTGGAGGCCAGCCAACCTGGAATCAAATCTGTCTCTGCCGCATTCCAACCCTGGCCACAGACCACCCCAGCTGATTCAGACAACAACGGGAGAGGGCACCACAGTCGCGAGTGTTAAGTTACTCAGTGCAATGCTCAGACTAAGGGCTCTGTCAACATCATTTTTATTAGCCTATGATTCTAAGATCCTGGGGTTCTAAGAGACTGTAATTTTAAGATAAAAAATTTCATTCCAAGATTCAGTTTGCACCTCCCACAGCCCCTGCCCTGCCAGGTGGGGCACCTGCCCTGGGTGGCCTCCTCTTCCCCCCAGTGAGGGTGCTCCAGCCCCGTTCTGCTCATCTAGAGCTGTAGCAAGTCCAGGGCAACTCCCAGCCTTTGTGTGCTCAGGAACTTCCCATCCGGCTTTCATCCCAGCCAGAACCCCACTGCGGCCTTATCCTTGATCCTTGGCACAGCCTCTCCCTAGCTGCCTTGATGCAACTCATCACCACCTTCTGTTAATTTTACCTCCTAAATATCTTTCCAATGCATCCACTCCTCTGCATCTCCACCAGGGTCATGGATTGAATTGTGTTCCCACAAAAGACATTGAGATTGCTAAGCCTCGTACCTGTGAACGTGACCTCCTTTGGAAATAGGGTCATGGCTGATAATCCAGTTAAGACAAGGTCATTAATTGGGCTAGAATCCAATGTGACAGTGTCTTTATGAAAAGGGGAAATTTGGACACAGAGACATACACTCAAAGAGGATGCCTCAAGGATGAAGGCAGATTGGGTGAGGAACCCAGAGATTACGGGCAGACCACCAGAAACCAGGGGGAGCCCTGGAGCAGAGTCTCCTTCTCAGCCCTCCTGAGGAACCAACTTTCCTGACATTGATTTTGGGTCTCAGATACATTTCTGTTTATGCCACCCAGGCTGTGGCGCTTTGTTGCGGCAGCCCCGGTGGACTGACATGGCCTCGGTGGTGTCTGGCTCCCTGAACAGCTCCCCCAAGTGGCTCACCTGCCCCCTCCTCACTGCAGCCACAGTCTTTTGGGCAAAGTGCAGGTCTGATCACATCTCTGTCCTCTGCTCTTGGGATGAAGGTCCAGGCCATGGCCAGGTCCCTGTAGGGTCAGCCTTGGTGTCCAGTCACCAGGGATTTCTATGATTCATGACCTCAGTGCATTCAGGCCACTTCCCCAGTGTCTGCCCTTGTCTGACTGCCCAGTGGAAGCAGCAGGCCCCTGCAGCCCCTTACTCAGGTTTGGTTTGCTTCAGAGAACTACCCAACATGGTGTTTTGTATCTGCTTAGTACTTACTGTCTGTCTCTCCCACTAGAATGCAAACCTCAGGAAGGCCAGAAATAAATATCAAAATCTATTAATAAAAATCAGCATCACTAAATATCAAGAAGGAACGGATGGGTGAACTCTGAGTGGCCATCTGGAACGATGCCCGTATTCGTTCCCTGGGGCTGCTGTGCCCAAGTGCCCCCACCTGGGCAGTTTAAACAGCAGACATGTGCCATCTCCGTTCCGGCGGCCCGAAGTCCAAGATCAAGGGGTCTGCCGGGCCAGCTCCTCCTGCGGGCTGGGAGGGGGGACCTGTTGCAGGCGCCTCCCAGCGTCCACGCTGTGCGTGCGGGCACTCTCTGGCATTTCTTGGCTTGGAGATGCTTCATCCTTTTTCCTGCCTTTATCTTCACATGGTGCTTTCCTGTGTGTCTTGGCGTCCAGATCTCCCCTTCTTATAAGGACACAGACACATTGGATAAGGGCCCATCCTTCCCCAGTATGACCTCATCTAACTAACGATGCCTGCAAAGGCCCTATTCCCAAATAAGGTCACATTCTGAGATACGAGGGGCTATGATTTCTACATATGAATCTGGCGGGACACAAGTCAACCTGTAATCCTTGTAGAATGAGTAGTACTAGTTGCTTTAACAAATAGACTCCCAAAGTCTGTTGACTTGACACAATAGAAGTTTGTTTCTCACTTGTATCAAGCCTAGGAAGGTGTTTCTAGTTGGTGGATGGACTTGCGTGTGATCACTCAGAGCCCCAGGCTCCTTCCATCGTATGGCTCCACCCTTCCCTAGGTTCACAGAGTCCTTACCACTCAACCAGCGACTGGGGGTAGAGGGGGGCAGAATGAGTGATGCAAATGGAAGGCTCTGGGGGTCAGGCCTGGAACCTGCAGTGAGCACTACTTCTGCTCACCTTCCATTGTCCAGAACTCAGTCCCATGACCACATCCCACTGCAAGGAAGGCTGGGAAATGATTTCTAGCTGTGTGTCTGGGAAGAGGAGAGAAGCTGGGTATTGGTGTGTTTTTTTTTAATTGAAGTCTAACTGATATACAATATAATATTGGTTTCAAGTATACAACATAGTGATTCGACAGCTATCTACATTATTAAATGCTTACCCCAGTGAGGGTAGTTACTATCTGTCAACATAGAAAGATATTACAGTATTATTGACTATGTTCTCTATGCTATACTTTCATTCCCCGTGACCACTTTATATTGGGTGTTGATGTTTATTAGCAAACCTCAGACGGGAGTGGAACGTGCCGGCCAAGGTCAGCCAGACACAGCAGGACAGGAGCCCAGGGTCTTGGAGGCTGAAGGGTTTTGTGGACAGCACAGTGGAGACCAGCAGGCCCCAGGTATTGCTGAGGAGGGTGGAGAACATGGTCTGATCTCAGTTGCAAAAGGAATTCCTCGGGAGACTGAGTGCTTGCTGCTCGGAGTGCGCGTTAGCCCTCCGGGGCTGGTTCCCAGGAGGCCTGTGCTCAGGAGTGTTAACTGAGAGGACTCCCCTGGCTTCGGCCCCTTTCTTTATACCTTCTCTGGGTGAACTTAACATTAATGCTCTGAGCTGAAATCCCCACGTTCTTCCAGAAATGTCACAGTATAGTTCCAAGTAGGGGTGATATCACAAGTGTCTAATACCTGTACACTGATATGGTAGGAACAGGGTGGGGAGGCCCCTTGCTTGTTAACCCTTTAGGTGCTGGATTCTGAGGAGGACTGGGGCCCTGGGTTGGGCCAGGGCCATATGGGAACAGCACAGAAAGATCCTCAGGGTAGTGGATTTTTGCCAACCAGCCCAGGAATTACTTAGATATTTTACCAATATTACACCTTGGCTCCCAGATCCTAAAATGCTGAAATTCCATAATTAAGGGACTCCATAGTTCCATGTGTCAGTGTAGCAATGGCAGGGAAGAGCATGGACTCAAAATTCAGACAGACCTGCCTTCAGTCCTGCCCCTGCCCAGTTCCTTCAGCTCTTGTAGTTCCTGTTTTGCCATGTGCAATGGAGTGATTGAAAGGGTTCTTTAGCTACCTGACTCACTCGCTCATAAGGAAGGACACGAGAACTCCGTCAGCGTGGTTTTATTCCCTGTAAGACAGACAGACAGGATGGCTGTTTCAAAAGAGAGAAAGAGAGAGAGAGAGAGAGAGAACAAGATTTTCAGTGGCCCATGTGCTTGGGACCATGGGGTAAATGGAGGATAAAGTCTTACAGTGATGCCTGTCATGTATGAGCCCAGGATTAGCCCGAAGCAAATGATCACTTCATGGGAATTGTTGCTGGGGTATTCGTGAGGCAAAATGATGCTATGGTTAAGAGGGTGAGCTCTGAGGTCAGGCAGACGCTGTTTGAGTCTCAGGTCTGCCGCCCTCTAGCTGTGTGACCTTGAGCAAGGTCTTCCTTTTTTACCTACCTCTCCCCGTCTTCCTCACTCAACTCCAGCCACACAGGCTCTCTTGCTGTTCTCAAATACACCTGGCCTACTCATCTCAGGGCCTTTGCACTGACTGGCTCTTGTGCTTGAAATGCTCTCCCCTAGTATACTCGTGGCTCCTACCTGCACCTACTCTAGGGTACTGCTCAGATACTCTCCTTCTCAGGGAGACCCCCTCTCTACTCCAGCACTTTCTTCATCCACCCCTATGGGTAAAATTGTAACATTTCCAGAATATCTCACCTGGCTTTAGTGCATATGCATATCAATAGGTGTTCCTCAGGGGTGGAGAGCTGTTCATCTCCACATCAATGGCTAGTTACCTGGGCAACTGGAGGGCTTTTCTGAACCTGAGAGGTGAGGGGGAGTGCTGGTTTTGTTTCTGCTGGATCAGGAAACAGAGACAGCCCCGGGCTGCAGTTTGTAAGCAATAAACGGATTTCAAACTTGATTTTTCCCTTTGACTCATTTTGATTTTAGAGGTATTTTGCCCTGGGATTTCGTCTCCCGGGAGTTACAACCCCCCCTAACTTTATTTTGACCACAACACATAACATCATCTGATAGGCCATATATTTGCTTGTTTATTTATTATCTGTTTCCAAACACATGAGAATGTAAACACTTTGAGGGCAGGGATTTTTGTCAGTTTTATTCCCAGCTATTGTCCTAGGTACATAATAGGTACCAAGCAAAATCTGGTGAGTTGGTGAGTGAGTGAATGAATGAATACAGTTGACATGGAGGATGAATGGATGTGTCAATGTGGTTTATCCATACAGCAGAATATTACTCAGCCTTAATAAGGAAGGAAATTCTGACACATGCTGCACTGTGGATGAACCTTGGGAGTACTGTGTAAAATGAAATTAGCCAGACACAAAAGGACATGTGCTGTATGATTCCTCTTTTTTTTTTCTTCCCTCCCCATGATTTCTCTTATATGAGGTACCTAGAGTAGGCAGATTCATAGTGATGGGTGGTGGCTGGGGGAAATGGAGAGTTAGTGTTTAGTGGGTAGTCTCAGATTTGCAAGATGAAAAAGTTTTGGAGCTGGATGGTGGTGAGAGCTGCACAAAAATGTAAATGGACTTCATGCTACTGAACTGTACACTTAAAAATGGTTAAAATGATACAGTTTTATGTTATGTATATTTTACCACAATTAACAATCAGTCGATCTTTGGAAGAAACCTGAGATAGGGGGCTTAACACCTACTCCACTGACTTGTTGAAAACCAAGGTGATCCATGTGAGCCTTCAGTAAATACATGTGGTTTTTATTTTTATTAATACAGAATTCTAAACTGTCAGCCCTCTGACTAGAGACACAGCATGGAATTGTGATGTAGTATAAACCCTGGCCAGCTTTTTTCCCTTTCCTTTTTTGTAATGTGAGTACCTGATTTAAGCTTCCAGGGCCAAGAACATCTACTTCAAAGAGGCATCCACAGCAAGGATGGCTATCTCTCAAATAAACACATGCCCAGCCACACCGCTGGATAAAGAGCCAGGCCACCTCCTCCCACCGAGGCTCCTTTCTTCTAGGATCTTGGTTGATTTTGTAATGGACCATTTGTGCCACACATGTTTTCTTTTCCTATACTTTAAATTCTGGCTCTGGTGTTTTAAATTCCTTAATAAAGAATGAGCCCATAAAACCCTAAGCCCCCACCCTTGACCCCAGTAATGCAGAACCCCAGCCCGTACATGACTTGTGACCGTGCTGTATTGCCCCAAGTGTGCTGTCTAATTTCCAGGTCCTGTAAGTAATAACTCTTGACTTTTCAAAGTTTTCTGGTGGTTGGTGCTGAAGGACACTTTGCAGTCATAAGAACCACAAGGGCTGCTCCAGTCACACTGGTTATTGACATGCTGAGACCTGCACAGAACCCTCGGCTTACCCAGCAGCGTTGGAGGGTCTCCCTTTACCTGCAACTTGTTGAATGACCACCTGACCCAGGCAGGTAGCACCATCTGGAAAGGAGCACTGCTTGCTGGGAGTCTGGCTCACTACCCTGTGCTTTGCATATGGGCCCTGTGCCGCAGATGGCATGAGACCCGAAAGTTCATGGCGGCCATAATAATCCAACAATCTCCCTAGAGCAGCGCGATCAAGGCCATATGGTCTAATGAGAAAATTAGGCTACTAATTATAAAGGTCTTCACTGGCTGCTCCTGTGAGTAAGGGTCTTCTGTGCCTCAAGCCCAGGAGAGCTAAGGAGGGAAGACTGGATCAAAATGCTATTGTGTTCTCCCAAAGACAGGCCCTGGGCTAAAAGATTCCTGCAGGAGAGGCAGATGGGAGACCACTGAGTCCTCAGTCATGCCCAGATTATGTGTCCTAACCCAGAAGAGTGAAATAACCTTCCAACTGGAAACCAATGGCACCACCAGAGGGAAAATACAAAAAGTTCTACAGTCTCTGTGTCACCACTTAGCTCAACACAGATGCTCTTCATCCCCCGACCTGGGATATTGTGGGTCCAATCCCTGGCAGGATGTTGCTAAAAAATTGATGGACAAATATAAATGGCCAGAACATCTGGTACCAGGGCCTCCTAAGAACCCTGAGGAGATATAACAGCTCCTTGATAAATGTAAAACCCCATGAAAGCTTTCTGGGAGTTATTCAATGCCATTTATATCAATATGCTAGGATTCTGGTATTGTGCTCCAGAGGCCTAGGGGCTTTCCTCACAGGCCCTGTGCGTATCATGCTAGTGGAGGCAGACCCCAGTCCTGGAGCAGTCTCTGTCCAGGCACACTGAAAAGGAAAGTGGTCACCTATGAAGGGGTTCACAGTGACATTGTTGTGGGGCTTGAGTTCATTGTCCTAGGTTCTTGTCCCTGCTGCAACAAAGAACTGAAGGGCAGAGATACAGCAGTGAGGTGGAGAAAAAGTTTTATTTGAATACACTCGAAGGGAGGAATGGGCTAGAGTCAGGGAGATAAAGGCAGGTTTACTTGAATAAAGCAGAGAGGAAGGAAAAACAGAGGAAGGAAAGGGATGCTCACTCAACTGTTGCTCGGCGTAGGGCATAATCCCTTGCCAGCTCCTGAAGCCAGTGTCACCTGACATCCAGGGTCTGCCTGAAACTGCGTAGCGTGGGAACCAAGTTCCTACCAGCCCAGGATTTGGGGGAACTGCAGAGCGGTGGATGGAGTGAGATTATGTTCTGGGAACTTTCTAAAGGCAAAAATATTTTCAGGCAGGCTAGTAAGGTGCATGATTGTGTAGCTGCAGTTCCATTCAGGTCACACAGGTGATGGGAACTTGCGAGCCCAAATCAGAGCTCTCAGTAGCCCCTCCCTACTTATCTGGAGTGGGACATAGAGAGTGAAGACTTATGCTTAAAGTCTGGGAAATAGAATGGAATGGCAAAGTGACAAAGACCCACTGGAAGAGCACAGAGACAACATGTAATAGGTTGAGTAGTAAGAAGTCTTTAAAAAATACACAGTCCAAGAAAGGGGACTGCAGACAACCTCCGAGAGGACGAGGTATTGCCCAAAAGCTGGGATTCACCTTTTAAGGAGTTTCAGGAATGGGATGAAGGTGAAGGGTTGGTGGGGCCACAGGCTTGTCAGGTGGTCTCGTGATGTTTGTCTCTGGTGAGAGACAACATGTCTTTTTCTATAGCCATTCCTCTAGATAATTCTGTAGTACAAACCTTTTATTCTCCTCTAAGATATTGGGCACTTCCAAGAATCGGGAACACATCAGTTAGAACGGCTTGCCTTTCCTTAAGATAAGAATGTTAGGAATCTAACTTCCCAATTCTCTTTCAAAAGTGGAATCTTAGCCTTAAGATAAGCTCCTCCTGTTCTTATTATGCTAATCTCAGCATTTTTTAGGAAAATCAGTCATAATGCTCGTCTCTTGTCTCTGCCCTATCTAACCTGCATTAGCTAAGGGCAAGTCTCAAGGTCAGCCCAGATTCAGAGCTCGAGGAATGAACTCACACTGCAAAGGGCATGAGTCCTTTCTGGCTCTCTGGCTTAATCTGATTAAGTCCCCGAGTTCTTGATGGGTCTCTTTTGATCCCACTCATATCTGTCTTTCTGCCTTAACATCATCCAAAATTTTCTAGTAACAACACTTAAGATTAAGGTAACAGGAGAAAAACAAGAAGTAGAAACTGAGATAAAAAATTATGTCTTAACTGAAATCCAACTTTCTTAAAGTTTTTATGCCATAGGGAGGAGTGAGGGGAGCTCATCGGCTATGGTGGGTTTTCTTGTTTGTTTGGAACAGGCTCTGATTTATTACTCACAGCTGCCAACATGTGTCAGCTGGCCGGTATCTCTAAAGACCCTAAAATCCATAACTTTCTTCAAGAGCCACCTGGGCTATATGCTCACTTCCCCCAAGATACCACAGATCCCAGGCCCCCTTGGATTTCCCCTGAACAGGGCAGAACTAAGAAACACACCTCAAGAGGCATCCCTGCTGCCAAGGGAGAAGCTGACAGCATTAGCGATGCCTCTAGTGAGGAGGAAGAGAGTAACTCAGGGGGAATATAAGGTCCCAGCCTGGGGCAAATTACCTTTGAAGCTGTTATCAAAGGGAGAAACTGTCTTTTGCCCTGTGTGCAGCAAATGCTGATGTAACCACTGGGCTACATTAGAGGCAGGCTTTCCTTCCGGCCAATGCACCGCACCTGGGCCAATGTGTCGGCTTCATCATTCCCTGGGGATGCCTAAGGCAAATGGCCAGTCATATGATATATGGTAACTGTCTTAGTCTGACCAGAGGCCCATAGGTTTTGCCACAACTCTTGCCCCCAAAGGGGTCGGTGACCAACCATCCAGTTGGCATGGTACCATGTCGGTAGCCACAGGGTCAAGCCCCGATAGATGGCCCAGCTGTCAGTGCAAACAGCTAGTGGGGTGGGCTCCTGGGTGATCACGAGCCATACTGCTTGCAGCTCAGCCATTGGCTGCTCTTCCCCTGTCCATCCTCCATTAACGTTGTCTCAGTCTTAGGATGGAAAGCTACAGCCCTCCACTTCGGGGGCTTCCTGTGACTGGAGATGTCTGTGTACCAAGCATCTTCAGATATAGGGGCTTTTCCCTCCTGATAAGGACTCTTGGCTTCCAATGGCTCAAAAGCAAGTTCTTCCTACCTTCCACTGGTATATGTCACTGGCCTCAGTGTTCTCCACTTAAGGGACTAGTAGACAGAGCACTACGTTGCTGTATGTGCCCCATTTAGCCAGTGTAGGTGTCTGCATCACACCACTCTATGGCCTTTGGGTCGTCTCACACCCACCCCGGGATGGGATAGTGGTTATTACCTTGGTCAGAGCTGTTTGGTGATGGACTCCATAGCCAGCAAGGCATGGCACATAGTGGCCAGTTGCTTCTCTATCAAGGTGTATCGGACCTCTGCTCCTTTCCATAGTTGTGAGCAGAATCCAGTAGGTTGGTACATCTGTTCAAGCCTCTGCCAAAGGCTACATCCATAACCATCCTCGGTTCCATAATCATCTAGCTCACGGGGCCCTGATGAGTTCCTTACACTTAAGGCCTGTATGCCTTGACTGCTCACTTAGCAGCAGTAAAAGCAGCTGCACACGTTTCATCCCTAACTTCTTCCATCTGCCAGACACAATTTGGATTTAAATGTAATTTACCAACTAGTGAGATTTATATTGTTGTACCTGATTCATGGGTAAAATTTTGAAACGGAAATTATAGGGTCTAAGTTTGTGTCTGTCTGCATGTTTATTTATGTCAATGGATGTATGTTTTATATATGTGATTTTTCATCTCTTCAAGATGGTATTACCAAAAATTAATTTGTTAAAAAGCTCTGTTTAATTGGCTTAAAAATAAGCACTTATGAATTAAGTATTCCTAAAACAAAAAAATACAGAAACTAACCAAAGTATTTCTCAAGTTCACATGATCTGGGAAAATGTTCAGTACATAAAGGCTAGTTTAAATGCATTGGTTTAATTAAAAGCCATGTCTTCAGAGTTATCAATATTAGATATAATTCAGACTTGCAACTTTTATTTTTCCTGGATTTGCTATTCAAATAAGTTCATGTTATCTCTTCATAATCTTTTCAGCAAGAAAAATAGCTTGGGGTGATGGCTGATTTTGTCTAATGTGTCATGAAGCTTTCATGAGTAGTCTAAACATAATTGTTAAGAATAAGTGATTTAAATAGATATAAATGTAATAAGAGTTTAGGTGAACTTTTCAGCAATAATTATGTGTTATGGTATATTTACTTAAAATAGTTTCTCAAATCTCTTTTGCTACTTGAAACTTCAGAGTTTTGCTAAGTTAAATTAAATGATGGGGAATTCAGTGAATGTATAGGCATTTCCAAGTAAGATAAAACACTGAGTTATTAAGTGCTAAACAGGTCTAAGTTTTCTTTCTTTTGACTTCTTATTACAGAGGAACTAAAAATATTTGGGACAGTTAGTAAACATGTCTTGTGCCACACCGGAAAATTGTTCTATGAGGAAATGTATGTTTCCAGAAATTATGAAATGTAGACATAAATGTGTCAACCTAAAGAATGCTGGTGTAACAGTTCACAATTGGTTACTTTTTAGCTTTCACTAGAAATTAAGCTTCCTACGGGCTAAGAATTCTAATTAATGTTTGCAATTGAAACTACTAGAAATAATAAGGGAAACATCTCTGTATGGAAAGTAGGATTTTCTTTTCTTTTCTTTTTTTTGGTTAATGGAAGTATGAGGTATGGAGATGCAATTTTATAAGGGAAATGAAAAAATAATTTTGCCCTAACATAAAGCTGGTTATTTCAGAATAGGAAAGAGGAAAATAAAGGACAAAATGGTATAGAAAGTTGGGAAGAGAGAACAAGAAAGAATTTTACCTTGAGTGGTCAATAACTGAATTGTTATTATAAGGATTTTTAAAAATAAGCTTTAATATCAATAGTGTGGTCATGTAATTTTCTGTCATCTGCTAAAAGGACAAAGTTTTCTTGAAATATTGGTCTGATAAGAGACTGTGATAGGTTTTTCTTTATCTTAAGCAATCTGACTATAATGCAAAGTTTTTTTAATCAAAATAATTTCCTGTGCTTTGTATTGCCTTAATCAGGTATTTAATTACTTAAGAAAACTGAGTCTTCTCAATATTAAAAGAGCTAAGTTTTGCTCCAAACAATGTAACCCTCTATATTTGCCTTGAAAACCTTTGGTCACTGGTTATATAGATAATTAAGTATTGTTTCAATCCTATTTAGTCAAAGATGTCTAAAACCTTTTGATATTTTTGACAAACTTCCCAATATCAAATTCTAAATGAAGTCTTTTTGACCTGAAAGTAATTTTGGGATTTTTCAGAGGGTCCCAGGAACATCTCAAAAGATTTGCTCTCTCCTTATAAAAAGAGAGACATTAAACTAATTAGGCTTATTTTTTTATGTTAAATTACATGGGAAACACTGTCAAATAAGAAATAATGCTAAACCTTTTTTATGGGTATCCTGGTATGGATATATGTTATTAACATAAGTATTCCAGAAATTATATGAAATTCCTAAAAATCTGATATGTAAAGTTATCAGTCATAATTCCAGTTATCTTAAAATGTGTGTGTCACAGAAGTAACCAAATATCCTTATCAACTGCATTATAATGAACTTTCTTTCATCAGCTCTCTAACTGTGGACATGTGAAAGACTTTCATCGTTGTCAGGCACTTAAGCTTTTGCAAAAGCGCTTCATCTTCCAAGAGATTCATGGAAAGGACTCTGATGAGTACAAGTTTCTGGTAACTTTCAGATCATACCACTGAACTGGATAGGAATTTACAGAGCGCTAAGGAAAACTGGATGTGTAAAACTGCTAATGAAAGGTCCAGATCAAAAATTAATTACATAGGTCTGAATGAACTGATGAAGATGTTTATAATTTTTTATGACCTTTTATTTGAAACATTGCTGGTTCTTTAATCTTTCATTTTCCGATTTAAGGAAACATTTCTCCTTAGCTAACTATGACTTACAGCAATTTGATAAAGCAGACCTTTGTGAACAAAGATGAAACAATTGCCTTTTCTCCCTACCTAACTTCTCCAATATTTGGAAACTCTCAGTGAGTATTATTTTCATGGCAATATAGTTATTTGTGTGAGTTCAATAAAAATCTGTTCTCCTTGTAACAGGGCACAAATGGAATCATTGGTTATATTACCAAGGCTTTGCCTGGAATGTTGTATTTGAAAAAGAAATGAATAGACAGATATGACCAGACAACTTTAAGGAACTAAGATTGACTTTGAGGACCAATAAAGCCCTTTGGGAAAACTGGCCTGGTTCCTTTCTTGAAGGGTTCCCAGCAGCCTTACCAGGTGAGTAAGGAAGGTCACTTTCTGGCAGGTCCAGAAACCTCAGGATATTTGGGGGACATCAAGAAGAGAAGAAGTCACTCACATCTACAGATATTGCAGACAAAGTGTGATGGTGAGTCCTTGGCTTGGCTTCTTAGCCTCTAGAGTCTTTTAAAAGTTCAATCTAAGATTCTTTAGGAAAGTCCCAGCAAAGCAGACTTAAAAGAGTCCATATGGTGGGTCACTATTCTTGCTGCACATATGTAAATGACCAGGCCAAGTTTAATGAGATGAACTCACTTTACAAACAAGTTAGTCTTATTTTTTTCTAACTCTGATAGAAATAGGGGTGATCATAGAGAGAAAAACTATGTTTCAGTAATATATCTTTGTGGATATCAGATTCTAGTCCTGTTCATTGTCTTTGAGGTTTATTTTCTACCGGTAAACTGGACTGGAGACTGAATTCTTGTTTCCTCCAATATCTAGCTACAATTATCTGAATGAATGTTTCCGATTTTTCTCCCATCCTTTGACTTGGAATCATTGAGATACAAAACTGCCCTTTTCCTGAAGCCATGCAAGCCAAAGAGGGACAACTTGATATAAACTCAGAGAAATCACCACCACAGCTTGTGTATGGCCATCTTTGTGGTTGTGGCTGTGTGGGCCACTCAGAAAGATCATCAGAGACATTCAAACTCCAAAATGGTAAAATCTATCAGATTGCTGTTGTCTACCGTCACTCCATAGAAAGATGCTTCGAGCCTGACATCTAGACATTTTCTTAACTGGCTGCCTTCAGAACTCAGAAACTAGGATTATAATCTATTCAAATCATTAATTGTTGTTTTTTTATTTTGTTTCTGTAGGAATGCCTCTTATTAAGTAACCTGATGCAAACATTTGCATCATGCAGATCTAATGTGGGGGACTCACCCGCATCCCCACCACCTGAAATGAGACACAACCTTTAAGTGAACTGACCTATTCTCAGGACTAAAAGACTGGTTTGATGAGATATGGAACAATCTACCAACTCAGGACAGGTTTGTGCCTACTTACACTAGAGGGCTCAAGATGTGGAAATATTTCATAATATTACCCAAATCCTTGAAAGGATTCCCAGGGTTGGCTCCCAAGATCATTGACCTATTTTTATAGCTGGACCCTTTCAAGGTTGAGACAATGGCTACAGATTGGATTTCAGTAGATTGCCTATATAATTTTACAGGATTTCTCACTATAATCCTATTGAGATGTGTACTTCCTGGGTTACAGTGAGCTATACCCAGGCAGTTAATGTCCTCACCATTGACTCTGATGTTTCAGCATCACGGGGTGGATTGTAGTGTAAACCCTGAGAGCTGTTTTATTTTTTCTTTTCTTTTTTGTAATGCAAGTGCCTGAATTAAGATTTGAGTGCCAAGACACCCACTTCAAAAAGGCATTCCCTTCAAAGGTGGCCATCTCGAATAAACACATTGCCACCCACAAAACTAAAGAGTCAGGACAGCTCTCCCTCCGAGTCTCTTTTATTTTAGAGATCTTGGTTGATTTCATAACTGACCATTTGGGCCACTTGTGCTTTCTTTTCTTACACTTTACATTTCTGCTTTTATGTTTTAAATCTCCCAATAAAGTGTGAGCTAGTGCAACCCTAGCCCCGCCCCCCTCGACCCCAATAAAAACAGAACCCCTACCCATGGGGGTGCTCTGTCTCTCTACCTGTGATCTTGCTGTGTGGCCCCAGGTGTGCTTTGTAATCTCCAGGTCCTGTAGGCAATAAACCTTTATTTTTTTTTAAGTTTCCTGATGGTTGTTGCTAAGGGTGTTTGGCAGTCATAATAACCACAGGGCTGATCCAATTACAACCTCAGTTATTGACAGGCTGGGCCTGGCATGTAGCAGGATATTTCAAGTCCTGGCTTCCCCACTTACCAGCTGGTAGCCTCTATGCCTCAGTTTCCTCAAACGTAAACTAGAGATAACAATTCTTACCTCTTAAAATTGTGGAAGGATTAAATGACTTAATAAGTGTAAAATATTTACAACATTGCCCGGCACACAGTAAGTAGTTAATAAAAGCCAGCTATTTTAGTTGTTTGAAGAATCCACAATTCTAACATCCAACCTATTTATGATGTTAACTATTTACTCTTAAAGCCTCTAAATCCATTTCCCCCCCCCAGGTAACTGGGCTGTAAAATCAAACTGCGTTTAAACTGGAGACCATATACTTTGATGTCCACTCTGGGATTAAAAAAAAATTTTTATTAAACTATCATTGATATACAATCTTACATTGGTTTCAAATATACAACACAGTGGTTCAACAGTTACCCATATTATTAAATCACTCTGGGATTGTTTTGAGAGTGAAAAAGGCCATATTAATAATTAAGCCAAGACAAGGGACAAGACCCTGACTGTCCTCAGCCAATCCCTGCTAAGGATCATCCTTGCTGTAACTCAGTCCTCCACAGAGGGAAGCAGAGAGCGAATCTTCCTGCTGACCCTACAAAACAGGGTTCCCTGGTTCACCGCTGCGCAAGCCCCCTTTACATTACCCGCTGTATTCAAGGACTGAGGGTTAACGCAAAAGACAAGGGAAACGCTCGTGAACCTTCTCCTGGGTACATGCCCCGGCTCCGAGGCAAAAGCGTGGGAGGGAACCCAGCCTTGGCGCCCTGTTCCTGCTGGGGCTGGGTGGCTGCAGGGGGCTGGAGGAAATGGTCTCTAGGGCCCCACCTCCGCTCTGCTTGCCTCAGGGAGACGGTTCCTGGAGGACAGACAGGTATGCAGCTAGAGGGATCCTTTAAAAGCATAAGTCATATCACGTCCTCCTCTCGTGCCTTCCACTTCTCTCATGGGAAAAGCTGCAGTCTCCCGCTATCTGTCCCATCACCTGTACGTACGCTCATCTGCCACAACGCACCCGCTCACTCCTGTGCCAACCACGCCGGCCTCCTGGCTGCTTCTCCAAACTCTAGGCACATCCCGCCTCAGGGCCTTTGCACTGGTTGTTCCTTTTGGGGAAACTCTTCATTTAGACGTGTGTGCCAGCACTCTCTCATCTCCAAGTTTCTGGTCAAATGGTCCCTTCTCCACAGGACCTTTCCAGTCACCCTACTGGAAACTACAAATGGCTCCATCCCACACCCCTACCCCCTAAATTAATCTCCCCACAGCTTTTATCACCTTCTAACATCCCATACAAGCTAGCTCTTTCTTGTCTCCTGATGATTATTTATCCGCTTCTCCCACCCCTGGACTCTCATGAATGTCCACTCCACAAAGGTGAGGCATTTTTTCTGTTTGTTCCCTGTTGTATTCTGAACACCTAGAGCGTGCCTGAAATAGTAGAAGCCTGATAAATAATTTGTTAAATGAAGACTAATAATGGTTTGTGAGGCATGTATTTTTATTACCCCGTTTTACAAATGAGGAAACTGAGGCTGTGAGAGGGGAAATCACTTGACCCAAGGTCACACAGTAGAGTAAGTCTAGAGCTGGGATTTATTTTAAAAACTCATACATTCAGCAAATATTTATTGAGCACCTACTGTGTGCCAGACAGTGTTCTAGGAGCTGGGGATCCCACAGGGAATGAGAGAAGTCCCAAACCAAGGTGTGGACCCTATGAAGCCTCCATGTCTCCATGTTGTGCATGTAGGGAAACTGAGTCCAGACAGTGGAGGGAAGCCACAGGGTCATAGCCAGGTGATGGGTGATCAGGGTGGGAGGTGGGCTTGGGCCTGAAGGAGCTGTTGTGGTTGTAGGATTAGCTGGAAAAGAGGTGGGTGCTTCCCAAAGCCACTGTCCTGGGGCTTCAGGTCACAGTGGTGAGGTGGGTGAGAGGTGATGCGGCAGCCACGACAGGTAGAGAAAGCTCAGTCCAGGCCAGGGACTCTCCTGGGCATGCTTGGCACCCGGGGTGGGGTGGGGTGGGGGTGGGGGCAGGGAGATCTGCCATCAGAGGTGGGGAGGGCATGGGAGGGACAGATCTGAGACAAGAGGACACTTAGAGAGTTGGAGGGAGGGGATAGATCAGAGATGAACCGCTGGTGGTTTCAGACTGAGTGATTTCAGCCACATCTTTCCTATTTCCTCCTTGAATATATATATATATATATATATATATCTTCCTTCTCTCATAAGCCAAGATGCCACGAACTCTTGTCCACCTGTGATGGCAGGCATGTCCTAGATGGTCATCTTAGAGAGTGTGGACAGCTCCATCTGAGAAGTGAAGCTGCCCCTTGGTCTCCGGAGGAGATACACTGCAGTTTTCAGTATCTTCCCAGAGGGACCATGTGTGAAGTGTCATGGCTTTCAAAGACCCCAGGGCTTATTGCTAGGTTGCAGGACTTACATCCTAGGGCCAGGATGGAGGAGGAAGACTTTACTTTCATTTTATTCTGTTGTTCTCCTTGATTTCTTTTTTTTTTAACCAAATGTTTGCACTATATGTATAAATAAAGACTGGTTTAAATAAAAATGTTAGCCATTGTTTGTATAGCTGTCTTAATTTTTAGATAACTATAACAGAAGTGATCATGTTAAAATACTTAGTATTAAATGTGCTGTTTATCCTATCTGGAAGTTGGGGGATTATGCAATTAATTTTTTTAGCAAATGGAAAATTAAAAAACAAAAATTTGGGGGCGTTTTTCACAGGTCTGGCCCAATCTACAGTTCCTGAGTGAGGATTAATCTCAGGATTAACTGTGGTGTGGGGGGTTGTATCTGCCTTCCCCATCCACCCTCCTCACCCGAGCCTGGCCTGGAGCATCTGTCTTCCAACCAGCAATTAGAAAACCACTTGCTTATGTTAAAAAGGAGGCACAAAGAGGGAAAGCATCCTCCCTGGAGCCACAGAGCAGCCCCTGGCCTGGGCAAAAGCATGAATGCTGACCTTGCAGAAAAGGGCAGAAAGGCAGGGCTGTTCCAAACGACTACTTTTGCGTCAAGGAACCTCTGGGGCTGGAAGGAGGCGGGGGTCTCAGAACTGGTCAGGGTTGTGGAGGATAGAGTGGAGCAGCGTAAACACCATGGAGCCCTGTGGAAGGCATTAGTCCAGATGTTCATGTCTGCCCACCCAGGAGAGCCCCCCAGAGGTTGGCCTAAAGCTGCCTGGTCTAGTTGGCCCTGGGAAACAGCAGGGTGGGGAGACTGTGGGTTTGAATCCCAGCTCTGTCACTTCCTAGCTGGGTGACTGTGCAAGTGACTTTTCTCTGAACCTCAGTATCTCTGTCTACAAAATGGGCATAATAATAGTACCTATTATCATGGAGTCAATGAAATAGAATCATTTGGTACAAAATAAGCACTCAGTAAATGGTTGTTATAACTACTCAGGGCTCCCACATGAAGTCACAAAGGTTATGTCTTGCACAAGTGGGGCTGAAATCTGAGATGGGCCCTTTTCCTTCTTACCAGGCCTTCAACCGGCCATTTGTCC
This sequence comes from Smutsia gigantea, assembly GCA_032199065.1. Classification (NCBI taxonomy): domain Eukaryota; kingdom Metazoa; phylum Chordata; class Mammalia; order Pholidota; family Manidae; genus Smutsia; species Smutsia gigantea. The sequence goes on along the minus strand of JAVSCE010003958.1, from coordinate 103,215 downwards.
CAAGAAGGTGCCTTCTTAATTTCTCACAGAGGTGCATCATAAGGGCTAGTGGCAGTCCTGGTACTATTTGACTGCTTCTGAGCATGTCATAGATTCCTCAACCTCTTCGCCTCAGAGAGGGTTTTTTTGTTTTTTGTTTTTGCTGTCGATTCCAAGCAACGTTGATTCCAAGCAACGTTGATTCCAGCCAACACTAAGGGCATTCAGGAACTTTCAGGCTCCCATTGCAAGGGGAGGAAAAGAATCTCCACGGCACATCACGGAACGCCCGTGTATGCAGGCACACTCACCCTCACATTCAGGGGGATTTTGCAGGTGCTGGAAGCCTGATATTTCTGATGTAATTTAGGTCTGGAGAGGGTGTCTGAGAGGACTTCTCAGCAGATCCAGTTCTGGGCATACACCAGAAGAAGTGAAAGCAGGGACTTGAAGTGATCATTGTAAGCCCGTGCTCATAACAGCACTATTCCCAAGAGCCAAAAGGTGGAAGCAACTCAAGTGCCCATCAGCACGTGGCTGGACACACGAAAAGTGGTCCGTCCACACAACTAAATATTATTCAGCCTTAAAAAGGCAGGAAATTCTGACACACGCTACAACATGGGTGAACTTTCAGAGCTTTGTGCTAAGTGAAATATGCCGGTCACGACAGGACAAACACTTATATGAGGTTCCTAGAGTAGCTAAATTTCCCGGAGACAGGAAGTAGGCTGGCTGCCGGGGGCTGGGGGAGAGGAAAGTGGGGATTTAGTGTTTAATGGGTATAGAGTTACAGTTCTGCAAGATTAAAAAGGTTTTGGAGATGGTTGGTGGTGATGGTCGCACAAGATGTGACTTAATGCCGCTGAACTGTACACTTCAAAATGGTTAAAATGGTAAATTTTATCTTGTGTGTATTTTCTCACACTTTTTAAAAAGGAAAAAGAAAAAGAAACAGATCTAGGCCTTCTGACCCTCTTCCAGCCATGCCCATGACATTGGGGAGGAGTCTGTTTGCAAGGGTTCCTGCTTCCCGGGAGCCCTTACTCTGCTCTGGGCGTCTCTGTGCACACCCGGGCTGCAGGATTCCCTGTCCGATGGCCTCAGGTCCGTGTCCAGAGCCCCAGGAGCCTCTTCTCTAGGTTCATCCTCCAAGGGCAGCCTGTGCCCCTGGTGTGTGCCCACTGAGGCCTGAGGGACCGTCAAGGGTGGCTAGATGTTGGTGTGGATGGGGAGCTTTGCACATGTGGGCTGGCGGGTAGGAGGGAGCCACCAGGGGAAGGACAGGGAGGTGGGCCTGGGGCCAGGGCTATTCTGCTGGAACTATTGCATTTCTTTGAGGAACTCTGAGAATATCCGGGTCAAACCTTGCTTTCCAGGCCGCTGGGAGGGTCTGTGTCAGGGAAGAAGCTGTGCTTTATTTGACAGTTGTTAGTGATCTACTACTGCCAAATACCTAGAGAAGGTTGGACCTGCACTGGCGTCCTGCCCTGTGTAGTGGGCACTGTGGTGGCTGCCCAGACCTCCTTTATGACCAAAATGCTTACTCATAGCTCCTGGGAATGTCTGCTGTTAACAGCTCGGGGCGGATCCCTTGCTGAGAATTGCCTTTGGCCAAAGAGAACTACCTCGTTCAAGTGGGCACTTCTCCCCATGAAAGCCACATCCAACCACTGGTAGGTGCTGGAGTATGGAACCAGCTCCTTCCTTCAGTTTGGGACAGCTCTGTGGAGCACCGTGTCACAGTTCACCATCATGCACTGCCCCGCTTCCTGGCAGGTGTCACTGCCTAGAAGCTTCTCTGTTGCAACTTCCATGTGCACGTATCCATCTCAGCGTCTATGTCTAGGCACCCAACCCCAGAACACACTGTGCTCACAGATGGTCCACGTGGACCTGGGACTTCTCTCTCCAGGTAATTCCAGGGCCAAACATGGTCCCCAGGAACCCCGTCTCTCCTTCACCACTTCGACAGACACGAATGCCCCACTTGGACTAAACCAGAGAGACACATCCCTCTATACTGTGCCATCAGTTATTCATTTGGGAGCCAGGGAGGGCTTCCTTGGGAAGATGACTTCTGAGCAAATTCTAAAGGACAGGAGAGAGTGAGCCATGGGGGTCTCTGAGGGGAGGGCATTTCAGGCAGGGGGAACAGCCAGTTCAAAGGCCCTGAGGTGAGAGATGCCCCAGCACGTGCAAGGATAATGAGGAGGCCAAGTGTGCTGGGGGTCAGCTAGAAGACAATATAGGAGGTGAGCTCAGAAAGTGAGCTGGAGGCCAGGTCGTGCAGATGGGAGCCACGGGGGAGTTTTAAGCACAGAAGAGATGTGACCTAATAAGTTTTATAAGATCACTCTGGCTTTGGTGTTGGCAGTAGATATCTGGTTGTAATAATAATCAAAATAGCTAAAAATTTTGAGCATTTCTATGTACCATCAACCCACTGGATCTTTTCAACTACATAGCGTAGGTAGTATTATGATGCCCATTTTGTAGAAGAAGAGACTGAGGCTCAGAGAGGTTGAGCCACTTGCCCAGAGGTGTACAGCTGGGAAGCAGGGATTCTAAGGGACCCCAGAGCCCCAGTTCTCAACTGTTGCACTTTGGTGTTCCATTAGGGAGCTGGCAACTCCAGCCCTGCTTGGGTTGAGGGAGGCGAGGTGGGGGTCAGACTATGGAAGGACCTAGGAACCTAATACTGAGAGACCCAGCCTTGCAGCTCCACATAGGAGACCTGGAACACCAGCTGACCCCAGAGGATCCATACTCAACCTGTATCTTGGAGATGTATATCTTCAGAATGGGGTGTCCTGGGTGACAGCATGGGGCACACCCAGGGGCATGATGTCTGTGAACCTCGGGATCTCCTCGAGAACAGCATCTGTGTTTAGCCTCCAGGCCCTGGCCCCCAGGCAGGGCCATCTCTCTGCCCCACTGCTTGGTCAATCCCTTGTTTGAGTTCTGCTCCATTCAGAAAAGGGTGGGAAAAATAAAGTCCTGGTCATGAGAAGCCTTGCTGCCCCAGGCACCTACTTCTACCCTCAACTTCCCAGACTTCAAGCCCAGGATTGCATTAACGGCAGCCATGAATCCTCCAAAGTTAGTGCTAAATGTCCTCTGCTCTCTTCCCACAGTGATATGCTATGAGTCCTTGGTCCTTGTGCCCAGGTTGATGACATCAGGATAAGAAGAGAAGGATTCGTCCTAACCTGTAACCTGTGGGTACTTTGGGAGGATCAGGAACCCATATCTAAGGGTGGTGTGGGTTGTCTCGATCTTGGCAAAAAAGATGTTGAGAGTGGAAATGAGCAAATTCTCTTGGTTGAGTTCTGTGCGGGGGTCCCCTTCCTCCCACATACAAAAACACAGAATCACAGAGGGTCAGAATTAGAAAGGAGCCAGGAGAGGCCATCTACCTAGACCAGGGCTGGCAGATACATGGCACTCCTATTATACTTCCACCTCCTGATTCTTTGCCCACAGCAGGCATCACCAATCAATCCCAGCACTCTTGTGCACTAAACCTCAGACCCCTTCTCCAACCCCCTATGTCAAATGAACAAAGTTGATGCATGAGATGAGCCTATTTATAGTTCCATGTCTAGGCCAAACGCTCCCCTATCAGTATATTGATTTTACTGATAGAAAACCTGAGATCCAGAGAGATGTGGAGAAAATTGTACCTGGTCGCACAATAAGCTGAAAGGCAGAGTGGGGGATTTAGGACCCAAGCCTCTTGAATCCCATCCAAGGATGCTCCAAGACCCTCAGCCCTCCCAGATCCCAGAATGGAATGCATCTTGCTCCCAGTCTCATGTGCTACATGAGAATGAGGAAGGCGTCGAGGAAATCCTGGGCTGAGCTGCATCCAGACAGAACTCATGCTCTCTTACCACTTCAGCCACGAGCTCCTTCTGCTCCTCAAAGACCTCAAGGAGCCTCGGCAGAACAGGGAAGGGGCCATTTATCTTGGGGCGGGGAGAAGAGGCCCTAGAGAGAAAGCCTCTTGGCACCTGCTGTTCCCTCTGCCTTAAATACTGCTCGCCATCCTTCTTCTCACTTCTGCTGGTTTAAGTCTGTTTACTTAGGTCTCAGGTTGGATTTAATCTCCTCCAGAACCTTCCCTGACCTCTGGACTGTGCCAGGCACTGTCTCTGTGCTGCCAGAGCTGCCTGAGCTCCAGTCATGCTGCCTCTGCGTGTACCTCCTACCCAGTGCGGTCCATTCTGAGCTAACACTGTCTTGTGACAGGTCTGTCTCTCTGGATTGAGAGCTCCATGAGTGGCAGGTCCCAGGGCTGGTCTTGGTCACCCCTGTGTCCTCAGCATCACCCAGCACAGGCTGGCATGGAGTAGTGGGTTCAGTGAACACTGACTGAATGACTGCACAGTTTGTCACAGTTCTGACCATTCTGGACCATCAGTGTCTGGTAATGGTCTGTCTACCCAGTGGACTGGGAGCCCCGTAAAGACAGGGCTGGAGCTGTCTTAGCTCCTGCTGTGTCTTCGGTACCTAGCAAAGAGCTGGACACAACATCAGGGTTCATGGCACCTCTTTGAATTGAACAATAGGACCTTGGAGGAAGGGTTATGGGGTGAGGGGAGGGTTCAGCAGCTACCTGCACCCAAAACATGTCCACCTGCTTCAGGTTTTCAGCTAGCAGTCCTAGGAAGGTCTTGAAGTCCTCATCCTGGTAGTCAAAACAGTGGCCAAAGAACACAGAGCAGGTGATGTTTGTTGGAGTTGGAGCAGTGAATCAGGAAGGTGGGGTCCTAGGCTATGCCTATGCCAAGCTAGGAGGGGTCATCCGCTCTCGCAGCCACCAGGATGGGCCCCAGCCCCCCTTCTACATGGTAGCCAGAGTAAACCATTCCAAGCACACGTCTGGCCATGTCACTGCCCTGCTCAAAATTATTCCATGGCTCCCCAGTGCCCTCAAGACAGAGTTCGAGTTCTTCACATGAATACAAGGACCTCACATGGTCTGGGCCCTCTTCGCCACTCCCGCCTTGCCTGTCTCACCACCTCCTCCCACTCTAAAGGCTCCAGAAAAAATGGAATTTTTTGAAGTTTCTCCAAAGCACTGAGTTCTCTTGTCTCTAGATCTTTGCCCATGCTCTTTCTTCTGCTCTTTTCTTATCTCCCTAAACTAATGTCTACTCATCCTCAAGGGTCACCTCAAAATGTCTCTAGGAAGCCTTCTCTAAACCTCCCTCCTTGTCTTCAAAGCCAAGAGCTTCCTCTGCGCGTCACCATCATAGACCAGAAGAGTCAGTGCTGTGATGGGAGAGGCACGGGACCCTTGGGGACCTGGAGGAGGCTCTTGAGAGGGGTGGGCGAGTGGTGGTCAGCATGGGCTTCCTGGAGGAGTGGGTGTCTGAGCTGAGGCCTGCGTAGCAGCCAGCCAAGTAAGGAAGGGGAAAGAATATTCTAGGCTAAGAGTCTGGCTCATGTGCAGGCCCTGAGGTGTTCCATCAGGATGGCTGTGCAGGGTGTACACAAAGGTGGGGCGTGTGAGGGGATCAGTCATATTGCCGACACCTGGATTTACGTATCTATTCTGGCCGCTCTCCGGCAGATGGTAGTCAGGTGTCTTGAGAAAGAGGCACTTTTTCTAATTCACAGAGGGACACCATGTGGCCTAGCAGTAGCCCTGCTGTTAGAGGCTCTCAAAGGCATTCAATACATATAATTTATTATTATATTGACTGATTGAGGAAAAGAAATGCATGCAAATGCAAGTACTGTCTTCAAGGATAGGGGCTTGTGGGACACTTCCTAGAACCCCTGTTGTGGGGCACAACACCAGTTGGAAAATGCTGATGGAGTCGAACTGCCCTTGACAGTGGTGAACAATAGAAGGAACAGAGAGGGGAAGGGCTTGTTCAAGGTCATGTGGTAAGAAGAGCCGGTTGGACTAGTGTGCATGTACACCCACACCCCTGACCCTCCCCTGATCCCTGGCTCTCACCCCATGTCTTCTCCAATTCCTCCTTCAGGCCGCCCACCTCCTCCTGGATCTGCTCTTCCAGTCTCTGCCTGCCCAGGCCTAGATCCTGGAGAGAGGTCAGGGCAAACCTCCTCAGAGGTCTCCAGGGCTGGCCCTGGCTGAAAACAGGGCCATGCCTGCAGGGAGAGGCCTGGGGTCAGAAAGCAGGTGGAATATTCCATCTCGGCTGACCCTTGACAAGGAGCTCTAGCAGAGGGAGGCGTGAGGTGGGGATGGGGAGAGAAAGGTGTATCTGTGGGCCTGAGGCAAGGAGGCCCGTGGGGCTGGTTGTGCCTGGAGCAGGGCTGTGCGGTTGGTGAAGAGGGGCTGGTGGTCAGCAGCCATCAGCAGGGGCCAGACCTTGAGGATCTGCTGAGCCAGGATGCTGTCTGAGGACAATGGGAAGCCCTGGAGGGGATTTAAGGAAAAGAAGGATGTGATGTGATCGGAAGCTCCGAGACAGTCAGTTTTTGTTGTTTAAGGCCCCCAGGTGGTACTTTGTTACGGCAGCCCTAGCAAACTAATACAGACTGGGATGATGCAGAAAACACATATTTACGGAGCATGTATTACATGCCACTGTCTGCCTAAGGGCTTTATGTATGTTACTTGACTGAAATCTCACAGCATCCCTGGGGCTGGGGAGCCGGCATAATTACTCCCATTTTACAGATGAGAAAAGAGGCACAGAGAGGTTAAATAAGGTACCAGTCATCACACAGAAAGTGCGTGGCTGAGATCTGGACCCAGGTCACAGAGAAAATGAGGGGCTGGGATCCACACTCAGGTCCTCCGGCTCCAGCACCTGGCCACTTAACCACTGGGCACTGGTGCATCTTGCAGGGAACTTGGGCATGACCCGACCCAGAGCCGGCCCCCTGCCCACCCCGCCAGCCTCACCATAGCCCCTCTCTGCTGGTCCTCTCGGACCTGGCCGCCCGAGCTCGCCCCCTGGGGCACCGCCTCGTAGCTGTAAAGCACGACCACAGACGTCAGGCCCAGGAGCATCGTGAACACTGCCTGACCTGGGCCCTCAGCTGCAGCGACAGGACCGTGGCTGCAAACTCCAAGGGGCCCCGTGCTTCTGCCTGTCTCCGGGCAGGTGTCCGCTCTAGTGCTACCCTCTGTGTGTGTCTCTGTCACGTAGTTTCCCTCCATTCTGCGGTGTCTCTGTGTCTCTGTGTCTTCATTTCCCCACACCTCCCAGTCTGTTCCTCTTTCCCTCTGGCTGCTTCTTTCAGGGCCCCTCTTTTGGGCCCCTGCCCCCTGGGTCCCCACATCTGTGTTTTGGTCTCTATCTCTCTGTGACTCTCTGTTCCCGACTCGTGGTCCCTCTGCCTCACTCTCTAGCTTTCCTATTCCTTCCCTCAGGGTGTCTCCTGTTCTCGCCATTTCTCTGTCATGATCTCTGTTTCTCTCTCTGCCGTGGAACGTTCTTGGGGTGAAAGGGTTTATACCCAGCATTTCTTTCCCTGATTCTCTGTGTCTCTGTCTCTCCTGTATCTCTTTCGCTCTGCTCTTCTCCCTGTCTCTTACTCTCCTTGTCTATTTCTGTCTTTTGCTGCCTCGCTCTTCTTGGTTTTCTCCAGGTTTCTGCCCCTGGGCATTTCTGATGGGGAATGCCCCCCCACCTCACCTCTCTCTGCAAACCAGTCCTGGGCTCCCACACACCTGAGACCTGCCCCCGTGCTCACCCTAAGCAGAGCCTGGAGGGAGGGTGCTCCCCTCAGCTGCAGGACGTTGCCCAGCCCTGGGGGGGGATGGTGGGCCTGGGAGCAGGCCAACACGGTGGGGCCATAAAGAGGAGAAGGAGGTATAAAGAGAGAAGAAACACTGGCCTGGCCATGGAGCCTGGGTGCTGGGGACCCAGTCCTGGCCAGGAAAAGCAGGAAGAAATCCAGGCAGGCTCCCATGAGTCTGGGGAGGGAGCAGAGAGGAGCCTGCCCAGGTCTAGCTTTCATCCCTCCCACTGCCTTTCCCTCAGCCCCTCACTAGTTCCCTCAGCATCCTGTCCTTTCTGTCTCTCGCTGTATCTTCATTTTCCACATTTCTATGTCTGTCTTCCTGTCTTTGTGTGTGGGGGCCAGTTCCTCCCACCACCTGTCATCATCTCTCCACCTGCCTCTCTGCCATGCCTGTACTCTCCCTGCCTCAGGCTCCACCCCTTCCATCTCTGTGCCCCCTGCTCTGACAGCAACACCGCCGCACTCCAGCGTGGTGATCGAATGACTTCGCACTTCGTGCACGTGGGCCCAGAGCGTCTACAGCTGCTGCTGGAGCGAGAGCAGCCAGGGAGGCACAAATGCCCGGATCTGGCCTTGTTGTGAGGCGAATTACTGTATTTAACTCTTTCTTTTTCATCTGTCTATCCCCGGGATGTCAGGTACTTACCTGTTTTGTTCACAGTGGCGTCCCCAGGGCTAGAAGAAGGCCTGGCGCAGTGTAGGTGCCCCGGTCTGTGTTTTGAATGACCGCTTGCCACCCTCGCTGTCTCACCAGGGTCTTGTCTCTGGTTTCTCCGTCTCTTCCTCTCTTGGCCCTGTCCTGAGGCTCCTTCTGGGGCGGCCTGCCCCTCTGTAGCCACCGTCTCTGTTTCTCCCTGTGGCGTCCAGTCACTGAGCGCCTGTCATGTGTCAAGCCTCTAGCACATCAGGTCTTTTCTCCGTCCTCAGGATGACCCTGTTGGGTAGGTACCCACATTTTCCAGACGAGACCCCAGGTTTGCAGGGTGTCTTGCCAGTGGGTTTCAGCCCCGGACAAGTTCATTATGGATTCAATGAGACCACAGAAATGACAGTGGAACGTTCTTGGGGCGAAAGGGTTTATACCCAGCTTTATTCCCATGGTGGCAGGTCAGTCACTACCGTCTGCTCAGAGCATGTCTGCCTGCAGCAGGCCGGTCTCTGCTTCCGGACTTTTCTGCCCCCACAGCCATCTCAGTCTCTGTCTTTGGCACTGCCACCACTCCAATCTCATCTCTGCCTTCCCGCAGCCATGACACTGCGTCATGCAGAGCACTGGACAGAACTTTATTTTTTTTTATTTTGGTATCCTTAATCTACAATTACATGTGCAATACTATGGTTATTAAACTACCCCCTTCATCAGGTCCCCCCCACCAACCCCATTACAGTCACTGTCCATCAGCGTAGTGAGATGCTGTAGAGTCACTACTTGTCTTCTCTGTATTGTACAGCCCTCCCTGTGCCCCCCACACACATTATGTGTGCTAATCATAATGCCCCCCTTTCCCCCTTATCCCTCCATTCTCACCCATCTTCCCCAGTCCCTTTCCCTTTGGTAACTATTAGTCTGTTCTTGGGTTCTGTGAGTCTGCTGCTGTTTTGTTCCTTCAGTTTTTGCTTTGTTCTTATACTCCACAGATGGGTGAAATCATTTGGTACTTGTCTTTCTCTGCCTGGCTTATTTCACTGAGCATAATACCCTCTAGCTCCATTCATGTTGTTGCAAACGGTAGGATTTGTTTTCTTCTTATGGCTGAATAATATTCTATTGTGTATATGTACCACATCTTCTTTATCCATTCATCTACTGATGGACACTTAAGTTGTTTCCATTTCTTGGCTATTGTAAATAGTGCTGCGATAAACATAGGGGTGCATATGTCTTTTTCAGACTGGGCTCCTGCATTCTTAGGGTAAATTCCTAGGAGTGGAATTCCTGGGTCAAATGGTATTTCTATTTTGAGTTTTTTGAGGAACCTCCATACTGCTTTCCACAATGGTTGAACTAATTTGCAGTCCCACCAGCAGTGTAGGAGGGTTCCCTTTTCTCCACATCCTTGCCAACATTTGTTGCTGTTTGTGTTTTGGATGTTGGCCATCCTCACTGGTGTGAGGTGATATCTCATTGTGGTTTTAATTTGCATTTCTCTGATGATTAGCGATGTGGAGCATCTTTTCATGTGCCTGTTGGCCATCAGAGTTTCTTCTTTGGAGAAGTGTCTATTCATGTTCTCTGCCCATTTCTTAATTGGATTATTTGCTTTTTGTTTGTTGAGGTGCATGAGTTCTTTATATATTTTGGATGTCAACCCCTTATCGGATATGTCATTTATGAATATATTCTCCCATACTGTAGGATGTCTTTTTGTTCTACTGATGGTGTCCTTTGCTGTACAGAAGCTTTTCAGCTTGATATGGTCCCACTTGTTCATTTTTGCTTTTGTTTCCCTTGCCCGGGGAGATATGTTCATGAAGAAGTCGCTCATGTTTATGTCCAAGAGATTTTTGCCTATGTTTTTTTCTAAGAGTTTTATGGTTTCATGACTTACATTCAGGTCTTTGATCCATTTTGAGTTTACTTTTGTGTATGGGGTTAGACAGTAGTCCAGTTTAATTCTCTTACATGTAGCTGTCCAGTTGTTCCAACACCAGCTGCTGAAGAGGCTGTCATCTCCCCATTGTATATCCAAGGCTCCTTTATCAATATATTAATTGACTGTATATGTTTGGGTTAATGTTTGGATTTTCTATTCTGTTCCACTGGTCTGTGGGTCTGTTTTTGTGCCAATACCAAATTGTCTTGATTACTGTGGCTTTGTAGTAGAGCTTGAAGTCAGGGAGTGTAATTCCCCCTGTTTTATTCCTCCTTCTCAGGATTGCTTTGGCTATTCGGGGTCTTTTTGTGGTTCCGTATGATTTTCAGAATTATTTGTTTCAGTTCATTGAAGAAAGCTGTTGGTATTTTGATAGGGATTGCATTGAATCTGTAGATTGCTTTAGGTAGTATAGCCATTTTGACAATATTTATTCTTCCTAGCCAAGAGCATGGGATTAATTTCCATTTGTTAGTGTCCTCTTTAATTTCTCTTAGGAGTCTTTCGTAGTTTTCAGGGTATAGGTCTTTCATTTCCTTCGTTAGGTTTATTCCTAGGTATTTTATTCTTTTTGATGCAATTGTGAATGGAATTGTTTTTCTGATTTCTCTTTCTGTTAGTTCATCATTAGTGTATAGGAAAGCAACAGATTTCTGTGTGTTAATTTTGTATCCTGCAACTTTGCTGAATTCAGATATTAGTTCTAGTAGTTTTGGAATGGAGTCTTTGGGTTTTTTTATGTACAATATCATGTCATCTGCAAATAGTGACAATTTGACTTCTTCTTTACCAATCTGGATGCCTTGTATGTCTTTGTTTTGTTTGATTGTCGTGGCTAGGACCTCCAGTACTATGTTGAATAACAGTGGAGAGAGTGGGCATCCCTGTCTTGTTCCCGATCTTAGATGAAAAGCTTTCAGCTTCTCGTGGGCAGAACTTTTTATATAGAGTCAATAATGACGTATTGCTCACATGTGTGTAGTGAGCTAGCCAACCAGGGCCAGGTGAGAATCCTGGCCATAAGAGCCTTCCCTTTATCCACACAGGGCAGATGCTTGCTCAAATATCTTTGGCATGACAAAGAAATGATGCAGCTGGGTTTTGAGACTGAGTCTGTCAGACTAAAATCGAGGGCTGTATTTTGACACGTGAGCACTTCCCAGAGTGCCTGCTGGAGGCCCAGACCTGGGAGGCAGTGATGGGTCTTCCAAAAGAGAAAAAAGAAAAAGAAAAGAAAAGAAATGATAGGTCATATCAGCGGGAGAGCTGCTGTCAACTCCCCTCTCTTCTTGGTGAGGTATTTATAGTGCACATTAACAATCTAAAGGTCCTGAAAAGTCCTGCAGGGGAGGAAACAATTTATTTTGTTTAACCTAATCTCTCCCTTGTTGGTTTATCCATAGAACCCCTTTTCCCAGAATTTACTGTCCTCTTCTGCCTCTCACCTTCTCTATCTCTTTTCCTTTCTGCATCCCAACTGTCTGCTATCTCTCCCTGTATCTCTGCCCCTCTTTCAGAAAGACAGCATACTGAGTATTTGAAATAGCAGGCCCTGGAACTAGACTGGCTCTGCCACCTGATTCTACCTCCAGACAACTGTGTGTGTGACCCTGGGCAAGGTCCTAGCCTCTCTGTGCTTCACTCTTTCCACCTATAGAGTGGGGATGACCACAGTACGGGCCTCAGAGGTTGAGGATTAAGAGAGTCACTCCATGTAAAGCACTTCATGTCTCTCCACCTGTGGTTTCTGGGGTTGGAATGATGACCCCACCTCAGGGCCAGATCACACAGGTTACGAAGAACAGCAGGACCCAGGACCTGGGGTTGGGAAAGTCCATAGTGGCACCTCTCCAAGTTCAAGAAAGTATAGGTTCCATCCCTGGACTCAAGAGGTCAGGATTTTCAGTCTCTCCCGGGTTCGAGGAGTTTAGGGTACAGCTGGCTCCGACAGCTTTGACCTTCAGATTCAGGTAAAGCGGGTACTTGCCTCACTCCCATGCATGTGGGTGACATAGCCTGCCCCACGTGCTAGACTCGGGATCCTCAGTGGGGGCGAGTGGTTTGTTTAGCTTTGCAGACAAGGTGCTGCTTCCCCCATTTTAAAGGACAGAGAAAGACAAAGGCTGATAGCCAGGCAGAGACAGGCAGACAGACATGGACACATTCATTCACACGGTGGGCAACCTGAATGAATGGGGCAGATCTGAGCCTAGTGGAGATCCCCCAGATTGGACCCAGACTCTGCACTCCTGGAACTGAGAACCTGGAGAGAGAGACTGAGAGACCAAGAAAGAGGGAAAACTCAAGAAAGAGAGCTGCAGAGAGGGTCCTAAAAAGACACCCACACCTGGGAGACACAGACAGAAGGGACAAGGAGGGAACTGTCTGGCTCAGTCAGAGAGACACAAAGAGCCTAAGAGAGACAGGCCTCTGAGATGATTGTATGTTCCATTCTCAGATCGCGGTCTCTGCCGCTCTCAACCTGTTCTGCCCCTGCCTCTGGGCCTCACCAGCTTCGTTTTTCTTATCGTCTCTCTCTGCTGCATTCATCATCTCTGTCTTTAAGGCTGTCATGGAAAAGGGGAGGTGAAGGAGAAAGACCTTGAGCACCTGCAGGCCCAGGGTATGTGTACACATGCACACACACACACATGCACGCACACACACATACACATACACACATGCAGACACACATTCACACGCACATGCAGACTCATACACAGGAGCACACACCACTGCCACCATGCAAATGTAAACACACCTCACACAGAAAGCACTACAAGCCTATATAAGCCTACATGCAGACGCTGCTGCCGCATCCCAGAAGGGACATATAGCCCCTTATGGCCAAGATGGGGAACAGTGCCCACGTCAGCCCTCTCACCAAAATAACCACCACGTGGAAACAAGATAGGAAAAAGGTTTTTATGACACAGGACATCAGGCTACGAAGGACAGTTATCCCTGAGAGATGGGAACCAAAACCGGAGAATACTTCCCTTGCCTCAGTTTTTGACCTTAAAGGAGTTTCCAGGCTGCAGTGCAGTCACTGCTTCTCATTTTCATTCGAAGTCTTTGGAATGTGGTATGTGTTTTGCATTCATAGCACATCTTAATTTGGAGCCTAACTTTTCTTCAGAAACACCTGATCTGTATTTAGATTTCAGGAGATTTATAATTGAAAAAATAGATTCATCACCCTAAGTTGTTCCAAATATACTTAGAAGTTTTCTAATAACTGAATTGAGTATCAGTTTTATAACTAAAATTAGATTTTAATTTTAATTATTTCTACTATCCCTATTTCAAGTGCTTAATATCCACCTGTGGCAAGTGGTTACCATGTTGGACAATGCGGCTCTAACCAGCTGGGTGACTTTGGGTAAAACTTTCCACCTCTCTGTGCTTCATTCTCCCTATCTATAAAGTGCATATGCCAATACCCACCTCAAAGGGTGAGGATGAGTGAGTTACTCTGTTTGAAGCACTTTATGCTTCCCCATCAGTGATTCCTGGGGCTGGAATCAGACCCAGGTTCAGGGCCAGATCACACTGAACATCAGTAGCCAGGACCTGGGGTCGGGAAAGTCCACGGTGGCATCTCTCCCAGGTCAGGAAAGTGGAGGTTCCACCCCTGCATTCCAGATGTCAGGGTTGTCAGTCCACTGCTCTCCGGTTGGTGGTGTATGACTCAACCCCCAGGGTCAAGGTCCTGCGTCCAAGAAGAGGTTTGCCTAACATTGCCTAACATTTCAGAGGAGAGAGACAGAGAGGTGGGAAGCCAGACCCAGAGCACAGCAGGTGGACAAGGACACATTCATCCACATATTCAGCAGATACGGACTGAGACGGCCAGAGGCTCAGAGCGATGATGGAGACAGATATGGGCTGGGTGGACACCAATCAAAAATGAACGCTGACTCTGTGCTCTTGGAGTCAGAGTCTAAAGGCAGAAACAGAGACACTGAGCTGGGAGAGATAGCAAGAGATAGAGAGACACACACACACACAGATTGTCCAGAGGGCTAGAGAAACGCCCTGCTCTGTGAAGACAGAGCCCAGAGGCAGGGTGACGACCACCCCGAGGACCCGAATCTCCACCTGCCAGGTCTTAGTCTCTCTGTTTCTCTCCACTTCTGACTCCAACCTGTTCTGTGTCCCTCCCTGCTCCTGTTTCTGCCACCAGTCCCATCTGTGGCTGTCACAGAATGGGGGATGGATGGAAGGAGGTCTGGAGAGATAGACACTGAGCACCTATGGCCCCACTAAGACAGGCGCTGCGGCTGGACCCACACAAACGTGCACACTCACACACAGAGCATTTGCCACTAGCACCACCACACCAACACAAACACATGTGAATCCACCTAAATACATACATGCCCGCATGCAACAATTATACATGAGCACACACTGCCTCAGACACAGGAACACGTCAGCACGTTCATATACATACAAACAGCCCTCCACATGTAAAAATCACACACAAGCACATACAGATGTTTCAGGCAGCCATGGACAAACGTATAACACACAAACACAACCAAAATAAGCAGTTTTGCGTTCACTTGTCCCCACAGAAGTAAACACAAGCATGGTGTGTGCACACACGCATTCACGTGGACCTTGGCATCTGTGCCAGGTCTCTGCCAACATCTAGGGTTACCTGACTAGGAAGTATGGGACGCCTAGGACTTCTCTTTCAAGTTCACACTCCTGGACTATGATGAAGGGGTGGCAGGGAACGGATGAAGTTACATAACTGGTTGGGGAGGCAGTTCCAGATAAAAGGCCCAGCTCGAGGTTGCAGTTGGGTGGAAGGCAGGAGGGCGTGGATCATGGAGCTCAGCGTCCTCTTCCTCCTTGCTCTCCTCCTGGGACTCCTGCTTCTCCTGGCCAGGGGCCACCCAAAGGGCCGTGGCCACCTCCCGCCGGGCCCCCGTCCTCTGCCCTTCGTGGGGAACCTTCTACAGATGGACAGAAGAGGCTTACTCAGATCCTTCCTGAGGGTGAGACGCAGGTGATGGAGGCCCCGGGTGGCTCCTGCCTCTGTACTTGGGGACCACTCCCTTCCAGGCTCAGGGGTGGGGTGTGTGAAGGTTGGTGAGTGAGGAGCTTGGAGCTGAGCAGGGTGGAGGGCAGTCAGATAGAAAGAGGTGTCCCTGCTCCATTGAAGTGTGTGGGCACTGTCCCTGCAGTAGGCAACTGGGCATGCAGGGACGTCTGGGAATGAGCCCTGAGAATAGAATTTCATACTCTTCAGCCACCCTGTATTTCATCCCTGGGTAACTGCCCCACACTGGGAGAAAGAGAAAAATGGGTGATGGTACCAGCAAGCAGGTTTCTCCTCTGCCAGCAGAAGAGAGCAAACACCAGGGTCATGTCGGGACCTGGACAATAGGGAGGCAGGAGGGAGAACAGGATGCGGGGCCAGGGGCAGATGCGCACCAGGAGTGAACATTACTGCTGTGTAATAGCTGACACCATGGAGTATTTACTAGGCTCTGTATTGCTGCTTTCCAGGTCTGATTTTGTGTTTGGTATCTATTTATTTGCTAATAATGTAATCCACGCCCATGAACCCATGGAGGAACTGGCACACTGATGGTAACTTCCAGCTGCCCTGCTGCTCCTTGCCCCCCCCAAACTCTATGGCACCCACACTCTTGAGTCTTGGGCTTGCCTTTCCTTTGCTTTTAATAGAGAGTTTTGTCATGTACTGAGAGGCCCCAAGTATGTATTACTTAGTTCATTGTCTTCAGTGTATCACTAGGGTACCATGCTTTTGGGTAAACTCCTAAACTTATTTTCTTCACTCAGAATTATGTAGTTAGGTTTTATCTGTATTGTGGGAATTCATTAGGTCTTATTTACAACAACTCTGTGGGCTAGGTGAGGTGCTGTCCCCATCTTAGAGATAAGGACAGTGAGGCTCAACCTGGGGAAGTCACATTTCCACAGCGGGACTTCACAGAGGGCTTGCTGGGGCCCAGCTGGGGTCTCTTCACGTCCAATGTCTCACAGACTGAAGCTGCCTAGAAATGTGAGGGTCACTAGACCCTTTGAGAATTCGATTAAGGCTGGGAGCTCCCTCCCCTCCAAATATCCACACTCATTTTTGCATATAATGTTGAGAGTTCCAGACTCTGTAATAGCTCTTTCATGGACCCTCCAAGGATCCTCTAAGTGTAAATGGCCTCTACTATCACTGCATCTCTGTGGAGAGAGAGAAATCAGCTAAGAGAGGGAGGGGGGCACATAAGGGCTGGTGGGTGTCATGGTGGGGTGGATGGGGCAGGGGTACTGCTCCTCCATTCACCAATATGCTCCCCAATCTTTCTGCAGTCAGACGTCTGCTTGTGTTTCAGATTCAACTCTCATTCATTGAGTCTCAGTTTCCTCTTCTGTAAAATGAGATGGTGATGGGTAAAGATGTGTGCCTCCCAAGACTGTTGTGAGGATCAGATGAGATATTTCCTAGAGCCTGGTGTATGGAGGCAAACTTGCCAAATGGCAGCCACATATTTTGTCTTTTAACAATTAGTAGAAATTTATCATGCATACGCCAAGAAGATAGTTGCAAGACCCAAGCACTCAAACCAAAACACAGAACGAGGCTCAGGGGTATGTTGCTCTAAGGCAGCTTCTTTAGTGAGAAGGCAGTGACTGTTTATTTTTCACAGTGATTGGTTATAACATTGGAATTTTCTCAAATGATAGGGCGTTGAGTGGTTAGCTGAAATCAACCCTGGGAAACAGTTTAAGTTTTGCTTACGGTTTCCAGAGGCATAGCAAGCAATGACCCAGGTACAGTTAGTCTTTCAAAAAAAGCGAAATTAAACTTTGTGTGACTAGATTGGCGTTGTCTGCTCAGAGAATTTTCAGGGCTGGTCCCATTCGTTAGCCTGTGTTTCACACTTACGGCACATCTCATTTCCAATTAGCCCCCGTTTCAGATGCTCAGTAGTCACCCGTGGTTACTGTGTTGGACAGCACCATACTAATTAGCAATGTAAATAAAATTAGTTAAGATCTGTGTAGTACTTTGTAGGTTCCGAAACTCTTTTGGTATGTAAATCTCATGTTAGCCTGGGTAGGTGGATCTACGTGTAATCCACCCAAGGTCGTCAGCTAGTGAACACGGAACTCAGTCGTTGTCTTCAAACGTGGGCACTTTCTCTTTGCTTCCTTTCTAAACAAGCAACACAAAGGGAAACATTAATATTATCATACCTACGGGTGCCAAGGCTCAATGCACTAGTGCTAAATGCATGAAAAGTCACTGTTCTTTCAAAATCCACCTACCATCTCCTCCTCTCCAAAGATCTTGCCCACTTCAGTCCCACCTGAAAAATGGCAGCTACTTTTATCTCCTCACTCATTTATTCACTCATTCAGTAGTTATTTCCTGGGCACCTTGTGTGTGCTGAGGAATATTCTAGGCATGGATGATGTGGCATTGGACGGGGTGTACAAAATAAACCAATAAGGAAATATTAGGTTAGACGGAAGCTATGATGAAAATAAAGCAGGGTGTTATTTTAGAAAGTGGTGGGGCTACTTTAGATTGGGTGGCGGGGGAAAGGCTTGGTCTTGCTTTGTTTCTGAGCGGAGACTCTGAAAGATGCAAGAGGAAGACTTCAGAGAGAGGAAGGTGTTGGTGCAAGAAACTTGAAGCAGAAGCAAGCTCAGCATGTTTGGGGGGCAACACGGAGTCTGGGTCTGCGTGAGCAGTGGGGCGCAGGGGAGCAGGAGCTGGGTGAGGGGATGGGGCCACTTCGTGTGGGGCCCTGTGAACTGCAGTGGGGATGTCAGATCCTATTCTCAGCTCAGTCAGAGTGCTGGAGGGTTTGGAGCAAGTTAGAGATGCCGTTTAGTTTACATTTTAATAAGATTACTCCTGCTTTAGGGTGGGAAGGGTGGTGAAAATGAGTATAGTGGAGACAGGCACTAAAGTAGGGAGACTGCGGAGACCAGCTCCACAAATCAGCTGAACCTGAGTGGAGTGGATGAGGAGCTTTAGGAAAACACAGAGAAAGATACAAGAAAGACACCAAAGCTGCGATCAGGAGGTTCACTGCCTGCTGATGGCAGACAAGTGATGCAGTTTATTTTCTGAGCACCACTTATATACACAGGCTCATAATGATGTCACTTCTGGACTGATCTCATATCAGATGATCTCATACCGGTGTAGTTGCTTTTGTTTCCGGTGATCTCAATTCCTGTTGCTAGTCCCTGGTGATATCACTTCTGGTGACATTACTTCCTGTAACCGGGTCTGGGTGACATCACTTCCCGGGTGATGTTGCTTCTGGACCTCCACAGGAGACCAGTGAAGGGGCTTGGCCAAGATCAATATGAAAGATTTTCCAGTAAACAACCTTTTTATGATTTTAAGTCAACTTTTCATTGAGGTTTAACATTAAAAAGTGCATAAATCTTAAGTGTTCAGCTCAGTGAATTTTCTGAAATGAACACACTCATGTAATTGACATACAGATAGGTAACAAACATGGCCTGTCCCCAGAACCTCCCTCATGTCCCCTTCCAGCCACTCCTCTGCCACTATCCTGACACCACAGATTCATGTTACTTGTGTTTGAACTTCATATAAATAGAGTTATGATGTATAGACTCTTCTGTGTCTAGCTGCTTTCACTCAATGTTACACCAGGGAGTTTCATTCATGTTGTTGGCTGTAGCAGTCGGCTGTGCCTTTTCATTGCTGCATAATATTCCGTGGTATGAATATATCACTATGTATTTATTCTTTATCTTTGTTGCTGAGCATTTTATTAATCAGTCTTCCTTGTTCTTTTTTTTTTCTTGGTGAACCTATGTGTTCATTTTGGCTGGGATGTATATGGGAATAAAGTCACTGAGTCACTGAGTATACATACTTTCAGCCTCAGTAAGTATCGCCGAGCCGTTTCCTGAGTGGCTGTACTGATGTCATGATTTTTCAGATTTCATGATCACCCTCAGGGGACCATCACTTTTCTTTCATGTCTACCGAGTGGG
Source organism: Smutsia gigantea (assembly GCA_032199065.1). Taxonomy (NCBI): domain Eukaryota; kingdom Metazoa; phylum Chordata; class Mammalia; order Pholidota; family Manidae; genus Smutsia; species Smutsia gigantea. The sequence goes on along the minus strand of JAVSCE010003958.1, from coordinate 83,881 downwards.
TGATTCAGGATAGTTCTCCAGGGAAATTGGCAGGAGGCAGGTAGCAGGTCGAAGTTGGGTCACAAGAAGGATGATTCTTTAGCTGTGATGTTGGGAGGATCTGGCCAGATTTAAGGGTGTGGGCAGGGGTGATATTAGAGATATTTAACCATTTGTACTGTTTATGGCACCAATCATGTGGACCCTGGCTGGTTCGTGGGTTAACCCTTTAGTTGCTGCATCCTGGAAGGGGAAAGACAGCCTGGAGTGGAGGGCCTTGGGGGCAGCAGCTAATTACCAATCTATATGTAAGTGTTTAATAGTTTAACATGGGGGTTGGCATACTGACTAATAGCGACCATGAGTATGTGTATTCTTGGCAGCTTCGAGAAAAATATGGTGATGTCTTCACGGTGTATCTGGGACCAAGGCCAATAGTCATGCTATGTGGGACAGAGGCCATGCGGGAGGCCCTGGTGGACCATGCCGAGGCCTTCTCTGGCAGGGGGAAAATCGCCACTGTTGACCCAGTCTTCCAGGGATATGGTAAGGGACTCAAAGTCACCGGGATGGGACAAGATGGAGGATGGAGGTTGGGGAGGGTGAGTCTGGGAAGGGCAGATAAGGGATGGGGAGGGACCCAGAATCTCCTTCCAACTCTCTGCAAGCAACCCGTGCCTCCTCTACACCCCCAGGTGTGGTCTTTGCCAACGGGGAACGTTGGAAGGCCCTCCGGAGATTCTCTCTGGCCACCATGAGGGACTTCGGGATGGGAAAGAGGAGCATTGAGCAGAGGATTCAGGAGGAGGCTCAGTGTCTGGTGGAGGAGCTGCGGAAAACCCAGGGTGAGCCCAGGGGCGTGGGTAGGAAAGGAAGACAATGAAACAGGAAGAGATGTGGGGTGCAAAGCAAAGAAAGGGGTATCCGCAGTCAGAGAAAGAGTGGTAGAGAGAAAAGACAGAGCCTGGGAGACCATCAGACAGAGGGACAGGGACAGGGAGGGACACAGAGATGGTCAGAGACTGGTAGGAGAGGGGCACAGGGAGCAAGAGGAAGCCGACGCGTGGCATGGAGGACAACTCAGACATAAACTGAAGAGTGGCGCGCTCTGTACTGCGTTCAGGGAAACCAGCTCATGGGTTAATTGTATCTAGCAAAGGCAAAACTAGGATTTATGTAAAGTAAAAGCAAAGAGAGAAAAGGGAAAACTACGGACTTTTTGAAAATGAGGAACTGTGTTTTCCTTCCCTTGGGGGAACTGCTAACAGACTGGCAGTGAGCGAGGAAGGCAGTCGGGGCATTCTGCTCTGGTGCTGGATGGACCAGCAAAGAAGCACTTCTGTTTGTTCTTGGATTCTCCATAAACGGTTGTTTATGAGGCCTAAGCGTGTCAGCATCCTTTCTTAAGAGACTGGGGGACATAAATGTAGAGGCTGGAAGGGAGTGTAGGAGGCAGAGACATAGGGAGCTATGGAGGAATAGGGACAGAGGACTGAGAAAGGCAGGAAGGAACAGGGTAACCCAGACAGAGAGACAGAGAGGGAGAGACAGAGGGACCAAGACAAAGAGAGAGAGTGGAGGACACTCGGAAGAGCAGCAAGAAACCAAGGCAGAGAGAAACCAAGGCAGAGAAAATGGGAGGCAGAGGGGCTTGGGAAGGGTCAAGACAAGACGGACAGGTGACACCCACAGAAACAGGCCGCACTGATGGACACCCGATATTCCTGGGCTCTGAGGACTGAGCCTGGTGTGCACGACAGACTAGCAGATGCAGATGGGTTCCCTGAGGGCCAGAGAGCCCTAGAGGTGGAGAGGAGACGAGGGGGAGGTGGAGGGGCGCTTGTGATTGATGGAACACTTGCTCTGTGTCCCCCCTGCCCCTGGGACTGCACTCTCCCTGCTCCCAGAGTCAGAGCTGGGGCCTGAGTGGGGACAGGGTTGGTGGCTGAGCTGCCTGGACCTGAATCCTGGCTCCAGTGATTAGTAGCTGGGGATCCCTGGTCAAATGACTTAACCTTCCTGTCTGCCCAGCTAGGAAATGGGGATAACAGAATCACACCTTCCTTACAGGTTTAATGTGAGAATTCAATAAAATTATATGTGTAAGTGCTCGGAATAGGGCCCAGCCCATCACAGAGGCTTACTGAGTGTTGGCTGTTAACATTACTGTTTTCTTTATCATTACTGAGCCTTGGAGGACACAGAGATGGAGCAGTGGCCAAATGTTCCCCAGTCTGTGTCCCATGACCTGTGCCTCCTCCTTCTCCTAGGAGCCCTCCAGGACCCCACGTTATTTTTCCACTCCGTTACCGCCAACATCATCTGCTCCATTGTCTTTGGAGAACGCTTTGACTACAAAGATCCCAGGTTCCTGCGGCTGCTGGACACATTCTACCAGACCTTCATGCTCATCAGCTCCCTCCCCAGCCAGGTCAGGGGGAGGGGGAGGAAGGGAGGAGATGAGGGGACATCGAGGGCAGCAGAAGGGGACATCTGCACTGGGGCCCAGAAATGCAGCTTTGGGCTGGAGGACGGGCGGAGACAACAGGAGAGAGGGATGCTGAAACCTTTAGGGAGAGCGAGATGGTGAGACAGAGGATGAGAGACTATGAGAAAAAAGGGGGAGGAGGGAGGAAAGAGTCAGAGACTCAGAGACTAACAAAGGAGGAAGGGAAGACAGAGATAACAAGACAAAGGGCCGAGATAAAGAGATCCCAGGAGACAGAGTTGAAGACAGAGAGAGAGAGAGAGAATGAATCAGACTTTCAGGCTCTCTACTGTCTGTCCCTGATTCCTCTGAATCTTTGCCTCTGTTTTTGGCAAAGCCCCTTACTTGAAGAAATTCCAGGATACATGAAAATAAGGAACCACGTTTCTTCATTTTCCCTGTTTCTCCTCCCTCTTTCTGATTTTAAAAAAATGTCTCCCAGGTCATAAAATAATATGCTCCTCATTATTTATTTATTTATTCATTTGCTACTGAAGTATAAATGATATACAATATTGTATTGGTTTCAGGTATGCAACACAGTGATTTGACAGTTATCTACATTATTAAATGCTCACCCCGACTAATGTAGTCACTGTCAACGTAGAAAGATATTACAATATTACTTTCTATATTGTCTATGCTGTACTTTGATGCCCATCACTAATTTCATATGCCCCCTTTTAAAACAACATAATAAAGTCTCTCTTTCTCGACTAACCTGGAAATACCCAGGTGTATATTAAGCTGAAACAATTAAACTGACTGCAGAATGGTATGCTCGGCTATCATTCTTAGCCAGGAGTGTATGTCAGATCTGCACATAGGACTGTCACAAAGACAAATTCCCACGACCGTCTACTGGAGTGTTGGAAAGGGGCCCAGGTATTTGTGACAACCTGACAGCTGATTTCAGTTTTTCTCCTCTCAGAGAGAACCACGGAGAGAGAAAAGTCTGGAAGGAGATCCACCAGTTAGCAATGATTCTCTCTAGGAGGAGGCCTTAGGAAGGAATTTTATATTGCAGTTTATGTGCTTCTGCATTCAGAACAATAAAATGTGCTCCATAATAAATCAACAGTACCAAGTAGCCAGTAGACCCATCTGTGTAAGCATCATGCTATCTGTGCCCGACAGAGCAAGGGAGATGGGGGCCACGGAAAGAGTCAGAGAGAGGTCTGCACGAAGCAGACTGGTGGAGGCAACAGAAGCATAGACAGGGGAGGAGAAGGAGAGACACACAGAAGGAAGGAACGGTAGAAAGAGGAGAGGCAGAGAGATGGGCCAGAGACCAACAAAAAGGCTTGAGGATGCGGGAGGGAGATGCGGAAAGAGAAATGAATGAGCATAAGGGATCAAAGGAGACACAGAATCAGTGAGTGAGGGACTCAGATACAGAGAGACAGAGAGACAGGGACAAAGACATAGAGACAGGGACAGTGAGAGAGACAGAGACAGAGGGAGACAGAGGTTCCCCTCTGAGGTGCTAGGGCCCAGGAGGGCCTCACAGCCCCTTCTTTCCACAGGTGTTCGAGCTCTTCTCCAACTTCATGAAGTACTTTCCTGGCACACACAGGCAAATCTACAAAAACCTGCAGGAAATCAACACGTTCATTGGCCACAGTGTAGAGGAACACCGCAGAACCCTGGACCCCAGTGCCCCAAGGGACTTCATCGACACCTACATGCTCCGCATGGACAAAGTGGGACTGGGAGAGGGCAGTGGGAGGGGAGGGGCGGGAGGAAAAGATGGGGGGGGGGTGAAAGACGGTAGGGGAGAGGGGTGGAGAGTGGGAAAGAGGGGAAGATGCGAGGCAAGCTGAAGAGGATGGAGGGGAGATGAAAGGAAGGAGAAAGTAAGGAGGCGAGAGTCAGGAATACAGGCCAAGGGACAAAACACCGCAATGGGTGGAAAGACCCGCACAGGCAGAAAGAGGCTGGGAGAGGAACAGACAAACACTCAAAGAGATGCAGAGATGGACGGAAACAGAGCCAGATAGAGTGAAGAGAGGCGGAAAGAAACAGAGAGTGGTGTCTGGTTGGGTGTGGGGAGGAGAGAGAAGCGAGCCAGATGGTGTGAGACCCAGAAACAGGTGGAGGGCGCTCAGACATCATGTGGGCAGCGTCTCCAGCCTCCCCTGATGCGCACCCTCCCCGGCGCAGGAGAAGGACATCGCGGACAGCGAGTTCCACCATAAGAACCTCATCCTCACAACGCTCTCGCTCTTCTTCGCCGGCACGGAGACCACCAGCACCACCCTCCGCTACGGTTTCCTGCTCATGCTCAAATACCCACACATCAGAGGTGGGCGGCTGGGGACAGCCCATTCAGGGGGCGCTTCGGACCCCTTTTTGTGCCACACACGTGCAACTAGGGGTCTTTGGTGAATGAAAGAGGCAGAGTTCTTCTCTTATACCAGGAGCACTCTGGGTTTTGAACGAGCCCCAAAGCCAGCCCTGTTGGTGGCTGGATGAATGAGGAATCTCCCACTGTTTCCTCTGATGACTTAAAGATCATCCATCCATCCATCAATCTATCCATGAGCCCATCCACTCATCCATTCATCTGCCTGTCCTTTTATGCATTAATTAACTTGTACACTCAGATTCTTTCATCAATGATTTATCCAAGCACATACACTTCCATTATTTATTTGGATTAATTGATTCATCTGTTGATCCTTTGCATCCATCTGTCCTTCTATGAACCAGGTTTCACTCCTTACTCCTTCCATTGGTCAGTCTTTGATTCATCCTTCACCTATCTAGTATTCATTTAACAATTCGCTCATTTATTCATCCTTGATTTATTCAATCTATCCATCCATTTATTCCTTTATTTACCTATTCCTTCACTAATTTATTCATTCACTGTTCCTCCATAAATCTAGTTATCTATCTATTCATGTGATTTATGGACCACTTATTAAAATATGATCCATTAATTAATCTGTATAAGTAAGTACATATATCCATTCATTAACATTCTTGCATTTATTAATCTTTCCATTCATGAATTGACCCTCTGATTGACTGACGTATTCATTTATTTATCCAGGTGTTCATGGGTTAATTTATTGATCTACTCTACTGTTATATTCCTGACGACCTAGCACAGAGCCTCAACTATAATGACCCACAACAAATCATTTTCTCCTCATCTTAGACGGGGAATTATAACAGACTCCTAGCCTCGAGTTCTTGATTGGAAATTCTATGCAAAATTGTGATGCGAGTTTGTGTGTGTGTGTGCATGCGCACTTACCTGTGCTGGTGGGGAGATAATCCATAACATTCATTAAATTTTAGAGGGTGAGAATTCTTGCTTCTTCACGCTGCCTCCTCACCCCACTCCAAGCTGGTTTCTCTGAAGAGTGTCAGTGATGTACCCTTACTATAAATTGTTCCCAGCGTATTGGCCCATAGAAAGCAATGTCCCTGATGAGATGCTCTTTAAAGTGAGGCTCACTGGTCCCGCTCTTCTGTGCAGAGAAGGTTCAAAAGGAGATTGACCAGGTCATTGGGCCACATCGCCCCCCAGCACTTGATGACCGAGCCAGCATGCCGTACACTGACGCAGTCATCCACGAGATTCAGAGATTTGGGGACCTCCTTCCTCTTGGTGTGCCCCACATGGTCACAAAAGACACCCACTTCCGAGGCTACATCATCCCCAAGGTGAGGCCAGCCGGGTCCCGAATCTCGCCTGTGTGGGCATCCGGGTTCTAGTCATCTCTGGACTTGACCTCTTTGTGGTTTTATCACTGGGGCCCTCTTGTTCTGCTTGTTTTGTTCGTTTTTGGGGGAATGAGGTGGGGAAGGGAATGGCAATATCTTTTCATCTTGTGACTCTCCTTCAGGGCACTGAAGTATTTCCTATCCTGAGCTCTGCTCTCCATGACCCACTTTACTTCGAGAAACCGGACTCCTTCAACCCTGACCACTTTCTGGATGCCAATGGGGCACTGAAGAAGAATGAGGCTTTTATCCCCTTCTCCATAGGTAAGCTGGACCCAAACTCCCTTCCCTAGGCACCAGAGTGCAGGTGCCCTTCCCAGCTTGAGACAACAAGGAGACATCTTTGTTTATGGAGCAGTTAGTATATGCAATTGGCTTAATTGCGTTAACCCACTCCATCTTCGCTACAACCATAGAGGCTGCTTGAGAATTCAGATCATGTCTCATAGGCATATCTTGGTACGCCGGACCTTGGGAAAGTATTTTAACTTCCCCACACCTCGGTATAAAATATCTTTGGAGCACTACTCTGAGCCCAGTGCTCTTTTCGAGACTGAAGATAATGCTTTGGATAAGCCACAGAGACACAATTCCTGCCCCAGGAAATGCCCAATCAGCAGCAGGAATAGGCTTCCATCAAATGGTCACAAAAGAATATCTGATTAAATTAACTGATGTTTGCCATATGCTTAGAACTGCTGGGCACAAAGAAAGAGCTTTGGAGCAATTACTATTATTATAATTAATGATTATTGTGATAAATGCTCTAAAGGGCCTTTGGGAGCTCAAATAGAAAGTCCTGACTGCCCTTGGAAAAGTGTACCTGAGGACCCCAGAGTCAAGTCCCTAGTCTTGAGTTCCATCAGTGACTTTGGTGGCCCAAGGCCCCTGGCTCTGCCCTGTGCAATGACCTCCCCTCTCACGTCACCTTATGTGACAGCTGGGGGACACGCAGGGTGGTGGGATGGGGGGCAGTTCCTCCATTCAATTCCCGCTCTAAGTTTAGAGAAAGGCAGAGATGTAGAGAAACAAGGACAGAGACAGTCAGATGAGGGCAGAGGGAGTGAGAAACAAGAGAGAGGGAGAAGAAGAAGGAGGAAGGAGGAGGTGGAGAAGGAGGGAAAGGAGGCAGAAGAGGGAGAGAGAGAGAATAAGAGAGGGAAAAACCAAAAGCGACATGAACGGAGAAGAAGAAACAACGAAGGAGAAAATCCGTATCTGTAGAGGGAGATGAAAAATGAGAGAGGTGCAGATAGACTCAATCCAAACAGACAGAGACAGGTAGTTAAGATTGAAGAAAGCAGAGAAAAGAAAAGAGAGAGAGAGAGAGATCATGTCCCACAGGAGGTACAGACGGAAGGAAAACCACAGGCAGAACGAAGGGCCCAGCAAGCCAGGGGTGTTAGATCCAAAGGGAATGGGTCCCAGGCCTGGAACAGCCTTTCCCAGGCTGTCAGCTTGCAGATCCAGAGGCCTGGAAGTCAAGGAGGAGCGTCATGGCCCCTGCCTTCCCCTGGCTCCCTCCTGCCCTCATTCCTCCACAAGCTCTTGGTTTATAACCAATGGTGGGGGAAGTGGGGGGGTCCTTACACCTCAGAATCCTCAGGAAGCCACAGACTCCAGTCTTAGGTGCCTCAGCCCCACTCACAATTTTATGTACAATTTGGGTTTTTATTTCCCCAGAACTCTTAAAGCCCATGGCTCTCAGGCTGAGATAAGAAGACAGCCCTGAGCCAGATAAGCACACACTGTGCCAGATACACCCACACACTCGGCACCACACACACCCAGAAACAAACAAAGCAATAACTACACCCACAGGACCCTTAGGACGGGCCAGATGCTAGTCTAAGAAGTTTTACAAATATTAACTTCCTTAGCATCACAATAGCCCTATGGGAGAGGTATCATTCTCCCCATACTAGAAATGAAGGACATTAAAAACGCTGTCAGAAATATGCGCACACTTACACATGTGGAGGCAGACAGGCACACACTTCCAACCAGAAGCAAATGCTTTGGAAATCTAACAGAAGCTACGAAATCTCTCCTGGAAAAATGGGCAAGAGCATCCACCCAAAGATGTGCCCCGGACTTGGGAACCCCTTAAAAGTCTACCCTGACCAGCAGGTTAAAGGCCAACCCTGTGCAAACTGGTCACAATGCACACAGGCATCTGTCTCTAGGGTGGGAAGGGGCGAAGAATGCCTGTCCGCTCCCCACCCACATTGGTGCCCTCTGTGCCCACAGGGAAGCGCATTTGTCTTGGTGAAGGCATCGCCCGCAACGAGCTATTCCTCTTCTTCACCACCATACTCCAGCATTTCTCAGTGGCCAACCCGATGGCTCCTAAGGACATCGACCTCACACCTCGGGAGAGTGGTGTGGGCAAACTGCCCCCAGCATACCAGATCCGCTTCCTGCCCCGTGGAGGGGGCTGACGGAAGGGAGTCAAAGGATTCCAAGTTCATGAAGTATCTGCAGAGAACGGCCCCTTGACACTTTCCATGTCTTCCTGCTCCGAAAGACCTGTTATAAGCCAATGACCTTCCCCTCCTTCGCTGCTACCTCCCTGGGGAAGTCCCCTCTGCGGCCTCGCCTCCTTCCATCATTCTACAGCTCTACTAGAGACCCGAGGAGGTGTTTTCCTTTCCTCTGTTTATAGGTGTTTATTTAGGAACTGGGGGCTGAAAGGGGAAACATGGCTCAGGATCTCTGCAGGTCTGCCTCCCAGGCCACAGCTCACCCAAGGGACCTCTCCCTTGCCCAGAACAACCACAGCCTATCAACTCCTGGTGCTCCATGATCTGGGCATACATGATCTCATGTGGATCCTCCTCCTCACAGTAGCCCTAGGTGGTGGGTACAATGGTCATGCCCATTTTAAAGATGAGTAAACAGAAGCCAGACAATAGCGTCAGTTGTCCAAGATCATATGGTTAGTAAATGGAGGAGCGAGGTTCATGCTCTGTCTCCGTGGCTCTTGAACTCAGACTCCACCACATCCCTCCCCACAACACACATATACTTTAAAATTAAGGTGAAATTCATATAACATAAAACTGATGTTTTTGAAGTGTATAGTCTAGTGGTATTTAGTTCAAACACAATGTTGTGCAGCCATCACCTCCATCTAGTTGCAAACATTTTCAGCAGCCCAGAAGGAAACCCCATACCCATGAGCAGTACTTCACATTCTCTCTTCTCCTCAGCCCTGGCAAACACCAGTTTGCTCTCTGCCTCTACGGATTTGCCTATTCTGCATATTTCATGTAAATAGAATCATACAGTATGTGCTCTTTGGTGTCTGGCTTCTTCCACTTAGCATCATATTTTTGAGGTTCACCTATGTTGTACCTCCAGACTCCTCCCGCATCCCCCCTCTCCTTGCTTCTCCCTACTTCTTCCCTCTATGAAAAGACCTCCCCAGCCTTTGAGCTGTGTGATTGTAAATTGGTGCCTGGGATTACCTGATCTTCTCCTTCAAATCCCTTGAGACTCAAATAACCATCCTTGGGACAGGTGGCGATCCATGCCATTTTAGTATGACCCATTTATCATCAGGTCTCTAGGGATCTTTCTGGAAGGTGAGAGCTTCAGGTCAGTTCCGTGAAGGCAAACCCACTGTCTTGCTTATCACTGTATTCTCAGCACATGGAGCAGTGTGTGGTATACAATACACAGGTTTAAAAATATTTGCTGAAGAATGAATGAATGGATGGGTGGATGGATAAAACTGGCTGCCCCAAACCTACCCAATGGGGAGCTAGGCTTCCCCTATCAGACCATGTCTCCTTTTCCGTATCTCTCTCCTGATGCCCAGACTAAATCCCTGTCCCCAGTGAGTACAGGATGCCCCAAGTCTGCCTGCTGGCTGTCCTCATTCGTCGTGATGCAATGCCAGCTTTCCACGAAACTATCTCAGAGCCACGCTCGCACTGCAGCCATCCTGGTCCAGCCTCCACGTGTTCCGTCAGCTGGCACCACCACCCTTCCTTGAGGGGGACCTCTATTCAGGGGCACTGTCAACAAAGATGGCTCCAGCCAGCCAGGGGCCAATAGGAAGCTGACTTTGGGACACCTGAGATTCAAAACTTCCTGGCCTCAGTCCCACCTGTCACCTTTGGGCTCCCTGTTGACTCTGGAAAGTTACCCAGAACTGTGTCAAGGTGGATTCCTGGCACATCCTCTCCCACCAGGCACAGAGGAGAAACCAACAAGCAGCAGAGCAGCCTGCCTTTTAGGAGGGACAGCAAGATGGGGGCCGGGTACAGTGGGAGCCATGGTACTCTTGGCCGTCCTTCTGCTCACTGTCCTCACTGGCCTCTTCCTACTCTGGGGCTACCCCACCTCTCGAGGCTGCCTCCCTCCAGGACCCTGGCCTCTGCCCTTCCTGGGGAACACTTTGCAAATAGACCACAAGGGCTTTCTCAAGTCCTTCCAGGAGGTGAGGTGGGAGGGGAAAAGGGTGAACAGCAGGAGGTGGGTGGATGGAAAACAGCTCCCAGGTAGCAAGGCAAGCTTTGGGTGGGACTTCACAGGCCAGCTTGGGGGTTTCTTCTTCCAGCCATGATCTGGACCAATACGCCCACTAGAGAAGCTTCTGGAATTCCTATGAGAGGGCATGGAGGGAAGGTAGACTGGTGGGAGAGACTCTGATAGGCTTGAGGCTTTGAGCTGTGGTCCTTGGGGGCTGGGAGGGAGAGGTATTAGAGCTCAGAGGTGGGAAGCTTCAGTAATTCTTAAATTCCAAAACTGTGAGGGTTCTTGGAAAAGTGGAGAGAGGAGGAGGCCAGGGCGAGGGGAGGAGGCCATGGGGTTCCAGTCTCTCTTCCCTCCTGATGGGGCAGCAGCCAGCAGGGTTCAGGCTGCCCTGGAAGGTGTGATCCAGGTGTGGGGGTGGGACCCTTCTTTTGAGACCCTTCTCTCTGCCTACACAGCTGCGGGAGGAATACGGGATGTCTTCCCGGTCTACCTGGGGTCCAGGCCTGTTGTCACCCTGTGTGGGTACAAGGCTGTGAGGGAGGCCCTGGTGGGTCAGGCTGAGGCTTTCTCTGGCCAAGGGCACATCACCATCAGTGACCCCATCTTCCAGGGATCTGGTGAGTGGGGAATGGGGGTGGGGATCCAGGAAAGGACAAGGGACCATCCCATGTGCCACCCAGCCTGCCCTTCACACCTCACCGATCAGGTGTGTTCTTCGCCAGTGGAAAGTCTTGGAAGGCCCTTTGGCGATTCTCTCTGACCACCATGAAGGACTTCGGGATGGGGAAGCGGAGCATCGAGGAAAGAATCAAGGAGGAGGCTCAGCGTCTGGTGGAGGAGCTGTGGGAATCCCAGGGTCAGCCGGGGCTGGGGATAGGGACAGAGAAAGCAAGCGAGGGGACTGATGGGAAGAGACCCAGAGTCACAGACATGGAGACGCAGAGCCAGGAGGGAGAGGAGACGGACACAGAGACAGAAAAGGAGAAAGACAAAGAGAGACAGAGAAAGCTGACAGAGAAACAGAGAGCAGAGACAGACAGAAAGAGAGAGAAAGCAAGACAGCAGGAAACTGAGGACACTAACAAGGATCTACCCAGAAGCAGAATCTGCAAGGAAAAGACTTAGAAAATGGAAAAGAGAAATTGAGTCTGGGTAGAGACAGGGTGACAGTGAGGCCAAGAAGACAGGACACAAAGAGAGAGAATAGGGAGAAAGGGGTTGAGTCCAGAGGCAGAGACAAGAGCCGAGAGAGACACAGGGGTACCAAGAAAATCAGACCAAGACAGAGACTGAGGAAAACAAGAGACACAGAGCAGCAGATGCCCAGAAAGAAAAGCTGTGATGTGGAAGCCCAGTGAAAGCCGGCTACCAAGAGGAAGAGAAAGAAACCAATCAAACAAGCTCAGGTTCAGCCCACCCAGGAGGACAATGCAGGGGACCCCCCATGACCTCTCATCCCCAGAGGCCTATCTGGGTCCCACCTTCCTCTTTCATTCCACCATGGCCAACATCATCTGCTCCATCATCTTTGGCAAACATTTCAGTTACCACGACCCCAGATTCTTACAGCTGCTACATTTATTGAATGATTCCTTCTTTAACATCAGCTCTCTTTACAGACATATCAGGCCAAAGATTCCACACTGGGCCAGGAATCCGGGTAGGTGGACACTGGAAAGGGATCAGATGCTTTCTTTTCTGAACACTGATGCAAGAAGGCATTAAGAAGTCAGGTTTCCGTGCACACACTTCACCCTCTGATGCCCCCCGACGTGAGGTGATGAGTCAGAATGCAGGTAGGATTCAGGCCTCCTTAAAAGAGGGACTGTGACGTAAGGAACCTCAGCAGATGTAAGAGCTATGGAGGCAGCTGTTCACATGCGGCTGAGGGTGTGTGTAGGTTCTGCTCAGCCGGGAGGTGCATTCCCCAAGTCCAAGGGTGAACGATGCCCTTCAGACATTGCCATGCCGTGCAGGGTACAACCTCCACACCCACGGCACTGAACCAGCGAGCAGTGCAGGTTCAGACGTCTTCCCTGCTTCCCTGTAGGTGTTTGAACGCCTCTCTGGCATCTTAAAACACTTTCCTGGCATCCCCACTCGCTTGTACAGCAACACTGAAGAACCGGACGACTTTGTCACTGAGAACATTGAGAAGCACTGGAAAACGCTGGACCCCAGCTCCCTGAAGGACTTCATTGATTCCTTCCTGCTCTGCTCGGACAAGGCAGGGGCAGAGCTGCGCTGGGGCTGGGTGGGAAACGAGGCTCATATGTTTGGGTACCATGTACTTGTTGTTTAAATATTAAAATACTTCCCTATGGGTTGGTTAAAAAGCCACTGCCCCCGTCCTCCTCCCCATTCCTTCCTCAATTTACCCAGGCTCTCCATCCTGGAATGCCTGTTAAGAGGCAGCATCTAAGAGTTCACATGCAGCCCAGCAGGGGGCCTCTGAGTCCCTGCATGCCCTCCCCCATTCTGATTGGTCGGAGACCCATGTCTGTTCTGATTGGCTGGAAGTTAATGTCTGTTCTGATTAGTCTGACAAATGCCATACAGGTTGTTAAATATCTTCGGTATCAGTCCTGGACAGAGAGCTGCAAGGGCCAATCAGGAAAGCAGAGACACCCAAGGACAGAGAACAAAAGAACCACCCCAAATATTAATCCCCAATGTTTATTGAGGACCTACATGCATGATATCAAACCAACTCCAGATGATGAAGTAACGCATAAAGGGGTTAAGTTCCTTGCCAAAGACACACGGCTAGTAAAACGGTAGGCCTGGGTTTGAACCCAGGCAGCTTAGTTCCAGAGCCCACCCTTTTGTTATATCGTTGGCCTTAAATAGAGGGGGGAAAAAAAGGAAATAAGGAAACAGAAAAACTGGCACAGAGCAACATGGGAGTGAGTCAGGGGAAGAGAAGACCTGGAAACTTTGCAAGGGGCACATTAAGGATTGTCCATCCTCAGGAGTGCTCTGATCCTGAGACTGGGTTTCACTATAAGAATTTCATCCACATGGTGCCCTTGCTGTTCTTTGCTGGCACAGAGATCTCTAGCACCACTCTACTATGGGCTTCTACACCTTCTTAAGAACGCTGATATCTAAGGTGAGCTGGATTTATGGTGGGTGGGAACTGGGGAGGGTGGAGGGTGTTGCAGCCATGCTGGAAGATAGCTGGGTGATGGGTGAAGACAAGTGTCCTGATTAGTCTGAGAAATTTAAAAAATCCTTGTAAGAAAGGTTTGCTGCTGCTGAAGCTCTTTAAAGTTGACAAGGTAATTTACAGTTTACAGAGTATTTTTCATTCAATAAAAACACCCTATGGTTTTGAAGGAACTTTTGTAATGATGAAGCACATAAGGTGATTGTAAGGTGCTTTACGGTTTACAAAGCATGATCCAGTCACAAATCACACCATTCACAAAGCGTTTTGCAGTCTACAAAAGCACATGGCTCTTGACAAAACACTTGGAGGTTGACAAAGAACTTGACTAGACTGGTTCATACCGGCATCCACGACTTTGCAGCTTGTGTGTTCAGTGTGCCTGTCTCTTTCCCCCACTGTGTTTATGTTCATGTCATTACAATTTGCAACTTGTTTTTTTATCTTGTATGTGTATGTGGCTTTCCTTTTATAATATAACAGTAGGTGTCAATATATACCACATACTGATCTCTGACTTCCAGCTTCTAGAACGGTGAGAATGTAAATTAAAATAAACCTGAGAAAATATAAAGTCAGGTCAGTGACTATGGTTCTAACTCAGTTTTCCTGTGGTGGCAAAGCTGGCCAAGTACAGATATGCCCAAGCGTGATACTCACAATGCCTGATCATCCAGTGAGACCAACCCATGAGAAGAGCTTCTGGTGCCTGTGCTGGAGTTGGGTCCTTGGAAACCTCTGTTGAGGCAGATGTAAAGCTTTTAGTTGGTAGATCATGGAGAAGTCCAGAGGCTCTTGGGAAAGAGGGTGTTTGGTGGGGATACCTGGAGTGTTGGGGACCCAACTAACAATCAAATGGGGAAGAACTATTTCAAATTGCAACCACCAACTGTAGAGCCATACAGTGGGTGAAGCTGATTATCAGCTGTGGATGTAGAATGCTTGATTCAGCCCCTCTTTGTTGATGGCCATTTGGGTTCCCTTGGCTTTGATACCCTCTTAGGACACTACTGTGTACCCCATCCTGAGCTCTGTCTTCCATGACCCACACCACTTTGAGATGCCAGATACCTTCCACCCTGGCCACTTCCTGGATGCAGAAGGAAACTTCAGGAAGCAGGAAGCCTTCACCCCGTTCTCCAGGGGTCAGCCAAGCCCTTCCCCACCCTTTGAGAACACCCACTCACTGCCTTGTCTGTGTGTGACTGTCTCCCTTTGTCCATCGCTAAACAAGATCACTTTCTGAGAAAGATGAGGATTCCGAAGGAAAGAGAGAGACACTTAGAGAGACAAAGATGGTGTGAGGGAAAGAAGGGGAGAGGAGGCATGATGGGGGAGAAAGATGGGGACTAAGTCAGTGGCGGAGATAAATCAAAAGACAAAGATACATACGTATGCATGTGTACACACAAAGAACAGACAAATGAATGACCCATTGTTGACAAAACGTAGTGCGTCCATTGAATCAACTTACATATGACTTGCTGGAACCTAGGACTTTTATTCTTTTAGTTAGGTTTTGCATATTTCTTGCTAAATGTATTCCTAAGAAATATGGGAGGAGATTGTCGCTATTGCCCATAGAACCTCTTATCAGCTCAGGCTGCCATAACAAAATCTATAGACTGGGTGGCTTAAACAGACAGACATTTATATTCTCGCAGTTCTAGAAGCTGGAAGTCACAGATCAGAGTGTCAGCACGGGTTCTGGTGAGAGGTTCCTGGGGCTGCCACCTTCTTGCTTTGCCCTCACGTGGTGGAGACAGCAAGCTCTGAACTCTCTTGCTTTTCTTATAAGGACACTAATCCCATCACGGGGCCCCACCTCGTGTCCTCATCTAAACCTAATTACCTCCCAGAGGTCCCACCTCCAAATACCATCACACTGAGGGGGCAGAGTCCAGTTCATGGCACTGTCTTAACATATTTTAAATTGTTTGAATTAGTATATCAGGAATCTGTTGTACTTTTGCTGGGGGTATATTTCTGTCATAACTGGAAAATTTCCTTATCTTACTTTTATTCCTAACAAATTTTTACTTATTCTCTTGGGTTTTCCAGAGAATTGGTGTTAATATCTGCAAATGATGATATTTTGATTGAACTCTTTCTTACGTTAAATCCATGTATCATGTTTTCCCTAATGTCACAGGCTAGCACTTCCAGATCATGTTAAATGATAGTAGTGACTGTGAGAACTCTTGTCTAATTCCTTGCTTAAGGAGACTATTTTCTTTTTCTCCGTTAAACTTAATGCTGGGTATGGACTTTTTCAGAATTTTTATAAGCTATTCTAGCACATAGCTTTCCCCCCATGTTACAACAGATTCTTCATCTTTAAAAAACTTTAATCAGGATTGGTGTTGAGTATTCTCAAATATCTTTCAGCTCCTGTCGACATGATCAAATTCTTTTCCCCTTATGATCTGTTTTAAAAAATAGTAGATGTCTTGGTGTTGATCATACCGTCTGTCGCACAACCGGAACGAGAGAGGCCCAGGAGGGCTTGCCCAAGGGGCTGTAGGAAGTCGCAGCCTGTGGCAGTCAGGGCGCACGAGGCAGCGACAAACCACCAGCACATCTCAGCAGCTCAAAGTCAAGCAGTCAGCTTAATGCTCACGCAACATGCCCACCCCAAGCCGTCACAGTCCCACTGACATGGGGACTGTTGCAGACTCTGTCCTGACACATGCAGAAACAGGAAGACAGCAGGACGCTCATCCGCTTCACCCTCGCTTCACTGGACAAAGCAAGTCCTATGCAGATTCAGCCTCCCGGCCCTGCCCTTCCCCATTGAGGCTGCGGGTCAGTGGGGTGCAGTTGGAACCGCGGCCCAGCCCAGACACATGTGCTGCCCACCCTTCGTTATGCCCTGGACACAAGCCTGAGCTGGAGTGGCTCCTGAGGGCTCGTCTAGACGGGACACTTGAGGAGAGATTGGCCCCAACTGGCAGGGAGATATGGCTGGGGATATGAGAGGCAGGGGTGCTATTCAAAATGTGTATCAGGCATGATGGGGCCCACTGACCAAGCAGATCTGCCACTATCTGGGGTGTGGGGACTGGGTCTGGGAGGCTTCCCCTGTTAGCTGCTGCTGTGGGCAGGTCTGAAGAAGGGCTGGAGGATGGCCAGGGTGAGCGGAGAGTGGGGACACTGAGAAGCTTACAGCAGTGGCATGTTCAGGAGTAGTTTGATATTTTAACAGCCAGTTAAACAGATATGGGGGCCCACCTACTGCATCTCTGTCCAGGACTGGGTGGCACAGGTCTGAGCTCCCCTCTGCCTCTGTCTCATGATTCCTCACACCCAGGACACACTAATGGGGATTTTTCCAATGTTTTCACATTTTCTCATAAACTGGCTTAGTTGAAAAAAAAAAATTAACCCGAAATACATAGAGAAAGATAGAGACTTAAGACAGGTGAAGATGGGACCAAGAAAGACAGGAGGGCATGGTATGAGACAGGCTCTGGCCCCATGCTTGTGCTGGGGTTGAGGTCGCTCGGGAGAAGCTGATGGAATTCTCCAAGGGATTCTCCAATAGGGATGAGACTGGGTTGCTGGAACCAGTCTCATGGGGAATCAACAAATGGAGGGTGGACAAAGTGTCCCGAGAAAGAGTCAGGTGGAAACTGTACTGCCTTTGACAACCTTTTATGACCTTGGCTTGGAAGTCACGCCCCATCATTTCCACTGCATCCAATTGATCACGGCAGTTACAAATTCCACCCAGATTCAAGGGGTGGGGGAACTGATGACATCTCGGTGGTGGCATGTGAGGGTTGCCCTGAAAGAACAGCAGAACTGAGGCCTCTAGCTGACTTGATAGTCTCAGCCAACCCTTTTGACGGCAACTGTAACAGGTAGAAAAAGCTTGGCATCTAATGTTTCCTTTGCTGCACTGACTTTAAGGCCAAAAGGGAAAAAAGAAAAGGGGCTTCTGCTCAGCCCTGCAGCCCTGCACATAGGCTTGTTAATCATCGAGAGGAATTTTGCTGACTATGGGTAAAATTGTAATATTTCCAGAATATCTTTCCTGGCTTTAGTACACCTGCATATCAATAGGTGCTCAGAGATCAAAAGAAGTATGGCTTTAGTGCATTTGCATCATTCCTCAGGGGTGGAGAGAAGGTCATCTCCATATCAATGGATAATTACCTGGGCAAAGGAGGGCTTATCTGTACCTGAGAGGTGAGGGGAGGGCCAGTTTTGCTTCTGCTGGAGCAGGAAAGAGAGAAGGGCCCGGTCTGCAGCTTGAAAGCAATAAACAGATTTTAAACTTTATTTCTCCCTGTGACTGATCTCAGTTTTTAGAGGTATTTTGCCCCGGGATTTCCTCTCCCCGGACTTACACTGACAGTTTGAGATTTCTGCAAATAGCTTCTTACCTGAAGCTTGTCTCCTTCAGGACATAGGGAAATATAGATGAAAATAATGACTGTCCCGTCAAAGACTTTTAGGCACACAATGATCAGACCCAGGGTCAGCAAGAGTCAATTGACCAAGGACGTGGAGTTTCTCAGCTCTCCTTGGACCCTCCCTGGCACCCAGACGACACCCTCCTGTTCTTGCTGTCCCTTGCGCATGTCACCAGCCCCTGGGGACTCCCTTATCCCTGCCTAGCATCTGCGGACAGGCCCCCTTAATCTTCCCTTGGCTCAGCCCTGTGAGTGTGCCATCTGCACCCTGCTGGAGCCTGAGAGATGGGTCAAGGGGCCATTGCCACAGTAGTACCCAGTCTGCACGACCTTGGGAGTGAAGGCAGACGTGAACCCATAGGACAGTCCCATTCTCTCTTTGCCTGGCTTCTGGAATCAAAACTGACATCTTTCAGCATAAAGCCCTGGATTTCTGGGCAGTCTAGGAAGGAGAGGTAAATACCGGGTCTTTGTTAACACAGACATGTGAAGTCTCAAGCGATTCATTAGAAAATAAAGATGTTTGTGTCCCCTGCCCCCAAATTAATAGGTTGAAGCTCTAATTCCCAGTGTGATGTTGTTAGGAGATGGTGCCTTTGGGAGGACATTAGGTGTAGATGAGGCCATGAGGGTGGCACCCCTAGGATGGGATTAGTGCCTTTATAAGAAGAGGAAGAGACCTCAGAACTTCCTCTCTCCACCATATCAGGCTGCAGAGAGAAGGCAGCTCTCGGCAAGCCAGTGAGCGGAACCTTACCAAGAACGGAATCTGCCAGTACCTTCATCTTGGACTTCCCATCCTCCAAAATCATGTGAAATAAATGTCCGCTGTTCAAGTCACCCAGACTGTGTGGCCTTTTGTATGGTAACCTGAGCTGACTACAACATGTACCACGTTCACACTTTTACACCCTATAAAAATGGAATGGACCGTGCAGGCATGTGAACTAGCGAGCGGCACTCACTAGACACAACTGTCTGCATGTTGGTGATCAAACTTCCATCTGGGTCACAGCTCCCCAGTTCACCAAGCCTTGGGCATTTCACAGTTAGCATAGCTTTGTAGTATGCATTGCTGGAGCTATGAGAATGGAACAGCACAGGAGGAATGCTCTTGGCATAGCTCACCTGAGCTCACCTGAATCCACAGAGACACTTGGGACATCACAGTCCAGGCCAAGGAGCTCTGGGGGCCTATGAAGAGTCTCAGTGGTTTTAGGAGCTCCTGGAACTGTACCCGATCTGAGACTCCCTCTCCAGTTTCCTCTGCAGTGCATGTGAAGTGGGTGTGACACATAACATCTGTGACAGACACAGAACAGCCAGCAGGGGGTAGGCATGTCCTGAAAGTATCTGAACACATCCACAAAAATGGGATGTTCTCCATGGTTCACTTCTGTGCACTCAGGTGACTGAGCAGAGGGTTCATGGCTACTGCGAATGGGTTCTTGGGGAAGCAGGTACCGAGCTGGTGTTTAGCAGGCAGGATATTTATTGTTGGGATCAACCAAGACCTGTGGAAGGGAGAGGAGGCAAGGGAGCAGGTGGAGGGAAAAGTTAAATTGTAGCGCTGGGCACACCAACCCGCCGGGCTCTCTGGAGAAGATTCAGCCCATCAGTATCGTCTAACAATTTTACACAGCATTGAATGTGGGCTGCACTGGGAAGGATATGACTTGGATAAGGGGGCTCTCTCTTTCATTTTCATAGAAAACTTGATTCAACATACAACATTCTCCAGCGAAAAGGCCATACGTAGGAAGAGCTGGCTATGCTCTGATGCAGTAATACATACTGGTAGAGGATGGAAAATAAGTGGGATTTGCTGAGTCTTGTCTCGTGCACTCAACACAAGAACTGCAGTTGGCATTAGCCCTAAAGTAAAAGAAAAAGGGGCTGGGACTGAAGTAAAAGTTTACATACTAATATCAACGTCACTGAAATTTTCTCACCAACTCACCCGACAAAAAGTTAACTGCCTACAAGTACAAGTATGCATGCCCATTTGTTAAATATACAATTTCATTTCTCCCATTTTCCTTCCTTTTCTCACTTAAAAAAAAACCTTTAAAACATTTTTTTATTTTTTTAAACAAAGGCAACATCTTACTAACGACTGGGGAGCCTGCTCTTTTGTTAAAAGGCTTTCCTTTCTCCCTGAACTGGGGTGGACCCTGCTGACCAGTGGCTGGTGACACTCCCAGCATCGGGACAACCGTGGTTCTTCCTTGAAGGAGGGTGGAGACAATTCATCTCATCCACTGCGTGGGTCCTGGGGATCCCCACGTCTAGAGATAAGTACTACTATGGAACATGTTTCCTCCTCATTGGCTTAAATGTTTCTGATCTAAAAATGAGTCCCTGACTTCCCTTTTACACAACTGAAGGGCCCATTGAAGCATTTCCCCCAAAGAGAAGGGCCTAAGAAAAATGTCTTAACATTAATTGTAAGTCAGAAAACTGCTGGCTGCCTTAAAGTGAGCACTCCTTTTCCAATCATTTGGGTTTAGAAATGATTGGGTCTTTGAAAACAGGTGTCCAAATAAAAACTTGCATGACGTGAATGTCCATAGCAGCACCATGAACAATAGCCAAATGGTGGACACATCAAAACGGCCATCAACAACAAAATGCATTATATCCATACAATGGGGTATATTATTCAGCCATAAAAAGGAATGAAGTTCTGATACTTGTGACAGCGATGAAATTGAAAGTGCTCCAGACCTGAAAATGTGCTAAGTAAAAGAAGCCAGTCACAAAAGACCATGTATGCTTTCCTTTATGTGAAATGTCCGGATTAGGTGAATGCATACAGGCAGAAAGCGGACTAGTAGTTGCCAAAGGCGTGGGAAGGGGGAAGGGGGAGTGCCCGCCTCTGGGCTCGGGGTTTCCATTTGGGGTGGTGAAAAAGTTCTGGAACGAGACAGAGGTGGTGGCCGCACGACATGTGAATGTACTTAATGCTGCTAAACTGTGCACTTTAAAGTGGCTAAAATGGCAAGTTTTACGCGATGTGTATTTTTCCACAATAAAAAGTGAGCTACATTTGGTAAAAGATTGGGTCCTGTGGCAGTCACAGGGCCCAGGGCTCACCTGCCATTCAGCAGCCAGCCTCACCCTCCACGTCGCCTTGGGGCTGGTCACTGGTACCCAAAGCCCCTTTCTTTTCGGGGAAGGCAGAGCCCAAGAGAAAGAGAGAATAAGGGAGAAAAAGGGAGGGGGCAGAGTGAGTTAAAGAGCAGAGGAGAAAGAGCTAGGCAGAGATGAGATGGAGAGGGGATGGAGAGGGGAAAAGATGCCCTCAGAGGGCGAGGCAGAGAGGGAACCAGACACAGAGAAGGAGGGCAGGTGACAGAGGAGAAAAGATGACAGAGGGAGAGAAAGCGGGAAGGATGGGGAAAGAAGGGTAGGGAGAAAGAAGCGAGAGGCAGAGGGAATGTGAGGAGCCCAAGGGGAAGAGTCTGAGGTCGGGTGGGCCTTCTGGAACCTCCTGAACAGCAAAGGCCCCTCCTCAGGGCCATCCTGACTGACCCCCAGCACCGCCTCCCAGCCCTGGCAGCGTAGTCATTCCGCACCCACCTGTGCGTTGCACTCCTCCAGCGTGGGGCTCACGAGTCCCGGGTCACCTGCTCGGCCACCTGAGTGGCGCCCTCGGCAGGTCGCCAGCCTGGCTCAGAACCGTCATCCTCAAACTGACCCCCCGCGAAGCAGCTCTGCTCCTGCCCGGGCTGATCCACGTGTGGGTGGGGCCCGAGCCAGCCTGGCCAAGGCTGGCCCTTGCTTTGTTTCTAAAAGAAACAGTTTCAACAGCAGAAGCCATAACCTAGGTTATGAAATCAGGGGTCAGGCCAAGTGCAAATGGGTGAAGAAACAGCGGGCAAGCGGAGCTGGGAGGGGAGAGGACCAGCTGCCTCTCCAGCCCCAGCGGGGACTCATCCCCACCGCTTGGAATGATGCAGTAGCCTTCTGTCTTTTTATTTTTTTTTAATTGAAGTATCGTTGATACTTATATTGGTTTCAAGTACACCTGCTGTCTTTTTAATTAAGCTGTCGCTTAGTGAATATCAACAGGCGGGGACACAGTAAAGACTGAGATAGCCCATGTGCCTGCCATCTCAGAGCACACAGTCCAGAGAAAGAGACAAACCTGCCGGAACAGTGATTCTTCAGAGGGGTCAGGGTCAGGGGGACAGGGCTGGGATGGGAGGGCCAGGCAGAGGGTCAGGGCCTAATGGTGAAATCTCAGAGTCAGCCAGCTTCCCCGTCTTTCTCTGGCCCTCCTGTTCTCCGGCCTCTTTCTGTCCTGCTAGCCTGCTGCCTCCGGCTCCTGTCTCCTGCCTCCCGTCCTCCCCCACTTTCCTCACAGGCGTCTCTCAAGCCGGGTGGGACGTTACTGCATCTTCCTCAGGCACTTTTCCCTCAGCCAGAGGTGTAAGGCTGGAGGGGCATTGGGTTGGGGGGGCAATGTCCACATGCATGTGTCAGAGAGAGGATGGCTACCTGAGGACACTGTGAGAAGGGGCTGGACTGTCTAGGTCATTGCTGCATCCCCAGCACCTTGCACTGTTAAGATTTCTATGAAATCCGAGGAAGGCAGTTTCCCTCCGGCAAAGATTCCAGGGCTGGCATTCTTTACTTTAACAATTCACTCTAATTTAAGATCTGGTTCTCATCACCTCTTGCTCGGCTGTGCTATCTTAGATTCTGTAGTTGTCTTTTGGGCATCCAGTTATCACAGGACCAATTGTATGGACTCTGTGTTTTCTTGTTTTCTGTAGTCCTGGTGCAGTGGCATTTGTGGTCTTGCTGGCTAGAGAGAGACTGCCCCTCCTGGAGATAGCTGATTCCTAGAGACAGTCAACAACTTGGCAGCCAACCTGCCTTTCATATATAAGCTCTCAATCCTGTGTCCGTGCCCCCAGTCAACCCCGTGATATAACTTTCATACCAAGCCAATATTTTCCCTGCTTAAAACAACCCAGGGCCAGGTACCAGACAACTGGGGACAGTCCCTGTGCCCCAGAGCCCACCAGAATTATCCAAAGGAACCAGCCCTACACTGCTCACCCTGCAGGGTGACCAACGGGGCAGAGAGGCGAGGAGCAGCAGTGCCTGACGTTGAATTGTCCAGCGCTGTGAGCTTGAGCAAGTTTCTTAATCTCTCTGCTTTAGGTTCCCCATCTATAATCTCTTCCTCCAAGGGCTGTTGAGAGATTAACTGGGTTGAAAATGTCAGGAAGGAGGATGGAGCATCTCGTGGTCCCTGGGGAGCATTATACATGAGTCAGTTGTCATCACGGATCAGCAAAGGTTTAATGAGCATACTACATATTCGTGTAAGCAGAGGGACTATATATAGAAGAGAACTCGAAAATCAAAGTCCCTCCAGTCTTAGGGTTTGTAAATCCTAGCAGGTGAGGCAGACTAAAAGCAAGCAGTGTCCCGAATAAGTAAAATGACCTCTATCGTGATGAATGCCATGAAGAAAATTAAACACGGAAATATGATGGATACTGATGTATAGATACTTTAGATTGGGTGGTCAGGGAGGGCTTCTTGGAGGAGGTGATTTCTGAGAGTCAGACGTGGGATGGTGAGGGGAGGAGGCACAAGGGCAATGGCCTTGAGGTGAGGGCAGGCTTGATGACCTTTAAGAGCAATCAGATAATGTCTCCTCCTGCCAAAGGGACAGCTCCAGGGGGACAGGGGTTCTTGCTCATGTATTCGTTACTGTTGTGTTTGTTTGCTTTGGCCCCAGTGGACTGCTCCATCCGGGGAACCCAGAACAGTGCCTGGCCTTTGTAGGGTTCATAATAACCATGTATGGAAAAAATAGGAGCGGTACCTTCCAGGGATCAGTTCCTCCAGGTGGACGTGACAGAGCCCCGAGCGGCACAGCTATAATGTTCTGAGGTTCCTTCCATCCGTCTTTGGATTCCAGGGTACCCGCTCTCCCTTCTCCAAATTTGGGGTCCAGCTCTCTCGGGAGTCGGGGAGCTAAAATGACGGATTGGAGCCAGACTGCCTGGGTGTTGAATCCTGGCTACTGGCCGGTGACCCTGAGAAGTGATTTAACCCCTCTGCATGCCTCAGTCTACCCCTCTGTGAAGTGGAGATGGTGGCTGCCCTCATGTGCTGGGTGGGAGGGGGAGGTTTGCTGCGGAACCAGGGCAGGCGAGCAGAGTGCGCAGAATGTCCCGGGACACGGGCAGGGCTGTGCAGGTGTCGGGCGGGATCATCGTGTGGAGGACGGTCGTTGGGACTGAGGGGGCAGCTCTGTCAGAGCCCGGCTCAGAAGGGACTGAAAAAATAACGTCTGTGATGCCTGTTCCGCAGGCAAGGCCGGGGCACCGCCCCCTCCCCTCCCTGCCGCCCTCTGTTCCTGCCTCAGGCGTGTCTCTTTTCCCTTCATTGTGTTGCTTCTACTTTTCCGTGCCTCTTAGTCCTTCTCAGTGACCTTCTATCTCAGTCTCTCTATGTCTCTGGCTCTCGCCTCTGAATCTCGGTTTCTTGCTTCTCCACACGTCTCCGCATCTGCAGGTCTCCCTCCGTCTTTGTCTCTGTCTTTGCCTCCCTGAGAGTCTCTTTTCCTTTCTCTGTGTCTTTCTGATTCCTTCTCCCTGTTTCTCTGGGCCCCGGTTAGTCATGCCCACCCTCCCTCCGGTCCTCTCCCAAGATGTCTCTTCTCTTCTCTCTCTGACCCCTTGTCTGTCTGTCTGTTTCTCTCTGTCCCACTGTCGCTCTTTCTTTGTCTGGTTTTCCACCACCCTGAAACCCCTTTCTCCTGCCCCCGTCTTATTTACCCAGGCCCTTTGCTCGCACATCTCCCCTTGGTCTGGCTGGCTGCCCGCTGCCCGCAGGAGGGAGTTGGGTGGCACTGCTTATGTAACTTCTTGTTATGAATACGGGGCTGAGGGACGAGGAGGGAGCCGGGAGGGAACATTTTCTTCCTTCTCACCCTCCTCGGGCCTCTCCTTTTCCCCAACCTGGCCCCTTAGACGCCTCTCCCAGCTCCCTTCTTCCTGGATTGGGTAGAGAGATCTGATAGCTGCTTCCCTCACCTGGAGACAATCAGAGAACAGTTAGTACAGGACCTACGGAATGGGGGCTTAGACAGGGAGACAGAGGCTGCAGTGGGGGGCACTTCCTAGAGGAGACAGGCAGCCTGGCTCTAGGCCTCTCCTCCAGCCCCTAGAAAAGGTGCCAAGTAACAGAAACAAGGCATTAATGGAAACTTTAGCGGACCATCCAGTTCAGCCCAACGGAGGCTTACAATACGCAGTTTCTGAAAGCCAAAACTGAGACCTCTGAGGACAGGAATGATGCCTCCTCCCTAGCCCTCTGATTCTGCGCTTCAACAAGTGCTTTATTATCTACCCCCTCCCTGGGGATAGTTGGTCGCCATGGTGCTTCCGAGGATTCTGTGGGTCACTGCCCAGCCACTAGGCAGCCTATCCTCCCAACACCTACATCGCAGCGCTAGGATCTCCTTAGGCCCTGCACGCGTCTCAGGGTTTCTTACTTTCTTCCTGATACAAACCAGCCTGTCCCATCCCCAGACTTAGCTCCCTGCCCCCACCCCCCCACCCCACAGGCAGCCTGCCGAGATGAGCCCCGGCAAGGGCTGGTGGGAAATAGCTCCTGGAGGTGAAAACTGGTGCCCTGTGACCTCTGTCTGTTCTTGGGTCAAATGGGAATGATGCACAAAGACCTGAGCTCCACTAGAGTGTAAAAATAAGGAGCTTAGCACAGGGCTGGCACCCAGAGGAGGCACAGGAAGGGCGGTCCCCCTTCTCCTTGCCTCCCCTGCTGGCCCAGCATCCCGACAGCCCCACTATCTGACATCAGCCTCCAGCACTCAGCCCTGTCAACCTCACGGCTCTAGCCATTGGCCCCACTTGCAGGAAAGTCTTCCCTGAGGACAGATTCCAAAGGGCTGAGGAGCCAGATTAGAAAGAGGATTGAATGACGGTAATGGCACCGTGCTGAGGGCTTTAAATACAGTCATCCATACGCTGTGGCAAGGGAGGTTCTGTTATTGGTATTCCCACTTATAGAAATGGAAACTAGGCTCAAAGAAATTAGGTGTCTTGTTCAGGATTATACTCTATAAGAAAGTAGCAGAGGCAGGACCGAAACCTAGAGCATTCCCCTGACCCTAGAGCATTCCATGACCTTGGATGTGCTCTCAAAGGACAAAATTGGAGGGTGTGGACCTGGGCGAAGAGGAGGCTGAAGGGATGAAGAAAAGAGAATGGCCTCATGAGCCTCACACTCCATGTAACTAGAAGTTACATAAACTCCACAGCCATGGCAAGCTCCCATGTGGGATCCAAGCCCAAGAAATTTAATCCAAAAGTATTCAGGTTACTGAAGAAGTTGAGTCCCAGGATCTTTGTAGCCAGGGCCCATGGCCAAGGGCTGTTCCTTCTTCCCAGTTACATGGAGATCTGAGAGGTCTTTGCGCTCTTCTAGTTTGCCACATGTCTGTCCTGGTGACCTTTACCATCTGGAAGCATGAGAACAAAAGCAGCAAGGTGCCCCAAAGTATTTATCTCTGCCGTGGCTGGGAACCTGTCTGGCACTCCACTCCCTGTCCCCTAATTTCATAATGATGAGTGCATCAGCTAACTATCAACCCTGCTCTTTGCAGATTATTTCCTTTTGTTTATCTATCAGGCCTGAGTCAATCCCTATGACAGACACTGTTAATGGTTCCCCAACATCCACTTCCCCCTCTTTATTTAGTAATAGAATCCCTAAATCTGAGCTGAATTCAAGACCATCCAAAATAAAGACTGCATTTCTCAGCCTCCCTTGCAGCTAGGCATGGCATTGAGGCTGTGAGCGAATGAGTTTTGAAGCGGGGTGATAGGTGCCTTTTCCAGGTTGTGCCTTCCACTTGTCCTGCTGGTTGGGATGCAGACCCAGCAGGTGAGGTGGTAAGCTGTGAGGATCAGGGCAATGCACTGGAAAATTGTGGAGCTAAAATCAGAAGAAACTTGGTTCTAGCACCAGAGCTGTTAAAACAGCCTCTGACAGATTACACTCAGACCAGCATGTCAGAGGTATGCTGTTATCTGGCTTAAGCCACTGTTATTTTTGGGCCTTTGATACTAACAGATACAACATTCGTTTCTCTACTGACTTTGTAAGTGAACACCCCCTAACCCAGAATCTGTAGGATCCACACAACTTCAGCCTCAGAAACTTGCTGCTGTAAGATCCCTCCATTCACCCCTAACTGCCCCTGCACCAACTTCAAAAGGCCTTTCCCCTCCAAGGTGGTTCATTCAACCTCCCCATCACCCAATACCTATTCTACCTATTGTCCAGGCATTCTTCCATACATTTACATCCAACCAGCCAATTGTCTCAAACTCTAGTAGTTATGCATCCTTTCAATACCACCCATTCTTCTATTCTTTGTCCTCTGATACACTCACCCTACACTTATCTATCTCTCCCTCCTACCATGTACCCGTTTAACCAACCATCCACTCTTCCAATCACTACACCCTCTTATCCATCTATCAATATATTTATTTATTCATCTTTCCCTTCACCAATACATTCAGCCTTCCACACGTTTGCCATCCTCCCATTCCCTTATCCATTGATCCATCCACATGCAGTGATTCTTTTCATTTGTCCACGCAACCAGCTATTCATTCATCCATCCTTCCGTCATTCTATCATAAATCTTTCCATCCAATCCTTGCATTCATCCACCTCTACCAGCTTTGATCTCTCTAAGCATCCATTTTTCCCCATCCATGTCGTCCTCATCAGGAAACTCCACAGCGCTTGACTCACTTTTCCTCCCTCCCAGTCTGACCCTTTAATTGAGTCCTGAGTTATCCACTAACTTTTTTAGGAGGGGAGAGGTTAGGATCTGGTCTCCTCATCCAATGTTATAAGAAAAGAAGAAGTGAAGGATCAAATCTCTTTGATTTCTTTGTGTTTATAGTTTTCTGTATACAAAGCTTACACAGATTTTGTTATATTTAGAGCTTAATGTTTCATTTTTTTGGATGTTAAGTAGTATTTTTTAAATTTAGATTCCAATTGTTCATTGCTAGTATGTAGGAATACATTTGACTTGTGTTATGTGACCTGGCTAAGCTCACTTATAGCTCCATTTTTTCTGGGTATTCTGCAAAATAAGAAGTTGCATTTCTTCCTTTCTGTATGCTGTTTATTTCCTTTTTCTTGCCTTATGGCACTAGCCAGGACTGCTGGTATGATGTTGAATAGGACTGATGAGAGAGAACATCCTTGCCTTGCTCTTAGGAGAAAAACATTTAGTCTTTCACCATTAAATACAATATTACATGTAGGTTTTTCATAGATAACCTATTATTAGATTAAGGTAGTTCCCTTCTATTCTTAAATTGCTGAGATTATTTATCATGAATGGATGTTGAATTTTGTCAAAAGATTTTTTTTTTGCATCTACTGATACAATCACATTTTTTCCTTATTTAATAATATGGTTAAATACACTGACTGATTTTTTTGTGGTGTATTTTTTTTTAATGTATTGCTAGATTCAATTTGGTAATGTTTTTGCTGAGGATTTTCTTGTCTGTTTTTGAGAGAGATTCATCTGTAGTTTTCTTTTCTTGTAGTGTCTTGTCTGCTTTTAGTATTGGCGTAATGCTGACCTCATTAAATGAGTTGGGAAGAGCCCTCTCTTCTTCAGGGAGAGGCTATTTAGAATTGGTGTTATTTCATCCTTAAGTATTTGGTAGAATTCACCAGTGAAACCATCTGAGCCCGTAGCTGTCACCTCCTTTCCCCCCTCCTCCTCCTCCTCCTTCTCCTCCTCTTCCTCCCCTCCTCTTGCCCTTTCTTCTTGCAGATTTTCAACTACAACTTCAATTTCAATTTAGGTTATCTATTTCTCCTTTTGTGAGTTTTCGTAGTTTGTGTCTTTCAAAGAATTGGTGTATTTCACCCTTATAGGTCTAGAGTTGTTTGTAATAGTCCTTATTATCTTTTTAATGTCTGTGGATCAGAAATGATGTCCACTCTTTCATTCCTGATATTGGTAATTTGTCCTTTCTTCTTTGTTTCTCCATTAAACTGGCTAGATCAACTTAACTGTTTTTTTTCCCAAAAGAATCACTTTTGGTTTTACTGATTCTATTTTTTCCTATCAGTTTCATTTATTTCTGCTCTAATTTTTATTATTTCCTTTCTTCTCCTTGCTTTAGATTTAACTTGCTCTTTTTATTCTGGTTTCCTAAGATGAAAACTTAGGTTATTGATTTTAGATCTTTCTCCTTCAGTGCTATAAATTCCCTCTATTATTACTTCAGCTGCATCCCACAAATTCTGACTTTCATTTAGTTCTAATATTTTTCAGTTACATTTTGAAAGTTCTTTGACACATGGATTATTTAGAAGTGTGTTGTTTAGTTTTGGAATATTTTTTCTACATCTTTCTTTTATTGATATCTAGTTTAAGTCCTTAATGGTCCAAGAATGCACAAAATATTATTTTTTCTTTTAAATTTGATGAAATTTGTTTTACAGCCAAGAATATGGCCTATCTTAGTCAATGTTTCATGTTTACTTGAGAAGAAAGTGTATTCTGCTATTTTTGGATGGAGTTTTCTTTATTTTTTTAACAGCTCTAAGGAGATTATAATGAACACCTAATACACATATTGAAAATGTACAATTTGACAAGTTTTGACATATGTATGCCTCCATAAAAAAGTATGACAGGACAATGAACATGTTTCTCACCCTTTATAATCCCTCCCTTTGCACACCTCCTCCCACCTCACCAGGTGGCCACTTTGTTTGCTGTTACTACAGTTGCATTTTCTAAAATTTTATGTAAATAAAATCATAGACTATGTACTCTTTTTTTTTATTGGTCTAATTTTTGTCACTCAGCATAATTATTTTGATATTCCCCCATGATGTTGCACTTATCAATATTTGGCTCACTATTTTATTTTTTTAATTAAAGTATCATTGATATACAATCTCACATGAGCAATATTGTGGTTTTAACATTCATCCCTATTATCATGTCCTCACCCCACATTGTAGTCATTGCCTATCAGTGCAGTAAGATGCTACAGAGTCATTATTTGTCTTCTCTGTGCTGTACTGCCTTCCCCATGACCTGCCTATATTGTGATTGTGGATTATAGTGCCTCAATCCCCTTCTCCCTCTCTCCACACCCACCCTTCCCAATCCCTCCCCTTTGGTAACCGCTAGTCCCTTCTTGGAGTCTGTGAGTCTGCTGCTGTTTTGTTCCTTCAGTTTTTTTCTTTCTTTTTATACTCCACATATGAGTGAAATCATTTGATACTTGTCTTTCTCTGCTTGGCTTATTTCACTCAGCATAATACCCCCAAGCTCCATCCATGTTGTTGCAAATGGTAGGATTTGTTTTCTTCTTATGGCTGAGTAATACTCCATTGTGTATATGTACCACCTCTTCTTTATCCATTCATCTACTGATGGACACTTAGGTTGCTTCCATATCTTGGCTATTGTAAATAGTGCTGCAATAAACATAGGGGTGCATATGTCTTTTTGTCTTTTTGAATCTGAGAAGTAGTTTCCTTTGGGTAAATTCCAAGGAGTGGAATTCCTGCGTCAAATGGTATTTCTATTTTTAGTTTTTTGAGGAACCTCCATATTGCCTTCCGTGATGGTTGAACTAAATTACATTCCCACCAACAGTGTAGGAGAGTTCCCCTTTCTCTGCATCCTCACCAGCATTTGTTGTTCCTTGTCTGTTTGTTGAATGTTGGCCATCCTTACTGGTGTGAGGTGATATCTCATTGTGATTTTAATTTGCATTTCCCTGATAATTAGTGATGTGGATCATCTCCTCATGTGCTTATTGGCCATCTGAATTTCTTCTTTGAAGAAGTGTCTGTTTGTATCCTCCACCCATCTTTTAATTGGGTTATTTGCTTTTTAGGTGTTGAGGCGTGTGAGTTTTCTATATATTTTGGATATTAACCCCTTATCAGATAAGTCATTTATGAATATATTCTCCAATATTGTAGGATGCCTTTTTGTTCTGCTGATGGTGTCTTTTGTGGTACAGAAGCTTTTTAGTTTGGTGTAGTCCCATTTGTTCACTTTTGCTTTTGTTTCCCTTGCCCAAGGAGATGTGTTCAGGAAAAAGTTGCCCGTGTTTATATTCAAGAGATTTTTGCCTATGTTTTCTTCTATGAGTTTAATGGTTTCATGACTTACATTCAGGTCTTTGACCCATTCTGAGTTTACTTTTGTGTATGGAGTTAGACAATAATCCAGTTTCATTCTCTTACATGTAGCTGTCCAGTTTTGCCAGCACCGGTTGTTGAAGAGGGTGTCATTTCCCCATTGTATATCCATGGCTCCTTTATCATATATTAATTGGCCATATATGTGTGGATTTATATTGGGGCTCTCTATTCTGTTCCACTGATTTGTGAGTCTGTTCTTGTGCCAGTACCAAAATGTTTTGATTACTGTGGCTTTGTAGTAGAGCTTGAAATGGAGTGTAATCCCCCCAGCTTTGTTCTTCCTTCTCAGGATTGCTTTGGCTGTTGGGGGTCTTTTGTGGTTCCATATGAATTTTAGAATGATTTTCTCTAGTTTGTTGTAAAATGCTGTTGGTATTTCGATAGGGATTGCATTGAATCTGTAGATTGCTTTAGGCAGGATGGCCATTTTGACAATATTAATTCTTCCTATCCATGAGCACGAGATATATTTCCATTTTTTTGTGTCTTCTTTAATTTCTCTCATGAGTGTCTTGTAGTTTTCAGAGTATAGGTCTTTCACCTTCTTGGTTAGGCTTATTCCTAGGTATTTTATTCTTTTTGATGCAATTGTAAATGGAGTTGTTTTCCTGGTTTCTCTTTCTGCTAGTTCATTTTTAGATATTCCATTACTTTGATTTTAAATCTAAGTTTTTATATCGAAAGTGGATTTCTTATAGACAACATACAGTTGAGTCTTACTTTTTTTATTATGGTATCATTAATATACAATCACATGAGTAACATTGTGGTTACTAGACTCCCCCCGTTATCAAGTCCCCACCTCATACCTCATTATGGTCACTGTCCTTCAGCGTAGTAAGATGCTATAGAATCACTACTCGTCTTCTCTGTGCTATCCTGCCTCCCCCGTGTCCCCTGCTACATTATGTCTGCTAATTGTAATGCTCCTTAATCCCCTTATCCCTCCCTTCCCATCCATCCTCTCAGTCCCTTTCTCTTTGGTAACTGTTAGTCCATTCTGGGGTTCTGTGAGTCTGCTGCTGTTTTGTTCCTTCAGTTTTTGCTTTTTTTTACTCCACAGATGAGTGAAATCATTTGGTACTTGTCTTTCTCCACCTGGCTTATTTCACTGAGCATAATGCCCTCTAGCTCCATCCATGTTGTTGAGTCTTACTTTTTACCCAGTCTGACAACATTTGTTGAAATGCTGTATCCATTAAATAATAACTCCCCATTCCTCCTTCATTTTGGAATAATCTTTTTTCTGTATATATAATTCTTGCTTGACAGTTTTCTCTTTCAACATTTTAAAGATGTCACTCCATTGTCTTCCTGCTTGTATGATTTCTAAGAAGAATTCTGCTATAATACTTAATCTTGTTCCTTGCAAGAAAGGCGTATTTTTTCCCTCTGGCTATCTTCAAATTTTTCTCTTGGTCTTTGGTTTCCTTAAGTTGGAATATCATATGCTTATATGTGGGTTTTTTTTGGTATTTACCTTGTTGCTATTCTTAGAGCTTCTTGGATCTGTGGTTTGGTGTCTGTCACTGCTTTTGAAAAAAAATTTAGCCATTATTCTAATATTTCCACTATCCTATTACATCTTCCTTCTTCCAGCATTCCAATCATGCACATATTATACCATTTCATAGAGGGAGGAATGGGAAGGGAGGAGAGAAAGGGAGAGGAGAGGAGAGGAAAGACAAAAGGAGGAGGAGGTGAGATAAGAGACAGAAAATGAAGGAAGGAAGAAGGAAGATACAGAGGGAGAGTCTTTGAAAGAGAGAATAGAGTGAGAAGGAGAGGAAGGGGATAGAGAGTGAAGGCAATGAGGAAAAGAGGGGGGAATGGACGGTGGGACAAGAAGGTAAAGGGAGAGAGTTAGGAAGGAAGAGGTAAGAAAAGGAAGGAAATAAAGGATAGTTCTCAAAATGATAAAAAACATAATTCTCAAAATAGATGTACATGTGTCACAGACTATTTAATTCATTAGTGAGAGTACCATGTACAAAGCTGTTCAAATATAAATGAAACACTAGGGTTTTTATAGTAAAAAAAAAAAAAGGAAATGTTGAGTTAAATACAAAATTTGTTAATGTTTAATTTTATTGCAATTTTTTTTTAATTTGGGGGGAAGGTTACCTACTCTACCAAACAGAAAAGATAGTCATTAGGACTTAGCAGTTTTACAGAATTGTAAAAAGTTTAGATCCTGATCAATTGTGTAAACAAAGTGATAGTCCATTTTTGGGATGAGATTATCTTTAAGTGGGTCTGTTAGAAAATATGCTTAGTTTAACATGAAAAAGCCCCATTATCACTTTTCCCTTATTTCCATATTTTGGATAATTTTTCTGAGCAGAAGGAAAGAAATTCAGAAGCCCCATTCACTACCCCTCCCACTGTTCAATAAAAGAATGACTCTTGTGCCAAATTTGCTCAATGGAATTTGGTTCCTAAGACTCTACAAGTTCACTTTGGATGGGAATGAAAGCAACAGCCATGCATTGGTGGTGCCTTCCTGTTCCAGATGAAGAGGGCATCCTTCCCCTCCTCCCACTGTTTGTCACTTTTCTAAAGCTAATCCTCCCACTCCCAACTGGAAGAATCATAGGACAACTGAAACCTTAAAATCATAGAATTCTAGAATCTAGAACAACAAATTCTGAGAACCATGTAATCTTAGAAAAATGCTAGCTTGGGGACGCTGTTTAACTCGGTCTTAGAACCATCCCATAAGATCCCTCCCATAGTGTGTCTTCTTAGACTATGCATGAGGATATCCCAGACTCATGTATCTTGCTTCTCTTGAAACACAATTCAATTCTAGGTATCCTCCCTTCTCCTGCAGCCAGAAAATAAGCCAATAGATTTCTCCATGGTGAAGGAAGTGAATGTCATTTCTTCACTTAGCTTTTCCTGATCCCACCTCCACTGTCCCAGCAGCACTTTAATTTTCATTTTAACAAATATTTATTAAATGCTTGCTGTGTGCCATAATTCATTCACTACTCCCCCAAGCTCCAAAGATCAACACAATCATTTGCCCCATTTTCCAGTGGAGAAAAGGAGGCATAGATAATGTCCAAGGCTGATTCTCAGGGAATCTTAGGACCATGACACTTTACAACCACCTAACCATGCTAAAAGAACCCCGAATGACTGAGCCTTTTATTACGTGCCAAGGTCTACATTAACAGCTTTACATGCATGTTATCAGAAATTTCAAAAATCCTGTGGAGGCACTACTGTTATCATCTCTAAAGTACAGACAAGGAAAGGCTCAGAGAGGGAGGCTCCATTTCCAATGTGCCTCATGTCTGTCAGTCTCCAGACTCATAGGGTGCTGTTCCCTGTATGCCAGAGCCAACTGAGCCCAGCTGAGTCCTTTCCCCATTGCCCCCCTCCTCCCGGCAGTGACGCTGGGACATCGGAACAGCCTATGTAGGACTCCTCCTGGTATCAGCAAGCACCCGAAGAACTTCCCCCATGTTCCCTTGTCTCCCCTGTCAAAATCCACCCCAAGCCCAGATCTCCAGCTCTGGAAATGCACCCTTAGCGGTGTGCTGGTAAATGTTTAACAGCCAGCTCTTGGGTGGGTGGGTGGGTGGGCAGGGGGAAGCCCTGATTTGTAGTTTTCCGATTTCTCTGGTGTAAATACATCCACCACTGCCAATTTCAAGCAACCAACCAATCTGGTGTCAGTGAACACGGAGCTGAGAAGAATGTGCAGAAACCACACCATCATATAGTATTGTCACTACATAGATACAAAGAGACATAAATAACCTCAAGAGCATAGCTAATGGTAAAATAATTACAAGTGTGAGCTTTGAGTATGTGTTACCTTCTTTTAAAAATATAATGAATTCAATTTTAAGTTTACACAATTTAATTAATAATGACTGTTTCACAACCAGCTCACATAATTCCTGAACACTTAACAATCAACTCTTGCACCAGCTCCACTACACCGCTGCCCCTTACCTACATGTTCTGCACCAAGCTCTGCTGAGATCCCTGCCCGAGAGAGAGAGAAACTTCTGGAGGGCAAAGCTCAGGGCTGGAATTCAGCACACACATGCTGGTGTGGTCCTGTGAGCTGTTAAGGGCATCCTTTGAGGGAGGTTGATAAATAGCCAACTCAGACATTTCTCCAGGACTTCCCCTCAGCAATATCCCCATAATTCAGCAACAAAAGAGGCCTCTAGGCTCCATCACCAGCCAATATTCGTCTGTGCTGCACTAGTTGTTAGGTATTTTTATTCTCACAGCCGGCAACATCCAACCACATACATACATCTTCCCCAAGGAATTTTGCAATGCCTCAAAACTGACAGTCCGTGCTCTGTGCTGGCACTGGGTCAAATTATGCATCTCATGCCTTTTGAGAAACTGAACTAATTTCTAAGGGCTTTTCAAGCTCTAGATACATTGTGATTCTAGGCCAGACCCCAAAATGAGAGGCTAGGAACGAGTAGGACAGGGGACGTGGAAAAGAAGTTGGGTGTGGTTACAAGTACCAGAGATACTCCCTAGTGGGTACATGGGATTACGGCATTAAAGTACACTGATGCACAGAAACTGGGAAATAACAGATAATTGTTGTTTGAAGCAACTGAGTTGTGTTTTGTTATGCAGCATTAGATAACTGATACACAGATATTTTCTAGTTATAATAGAGGAGAGTTAATTTTCTGTTAGAGAGATATCAAGGTTCCATTTCAAATAAATAAATTTAAGTTTTTAAAAAGGAGAATCAGTTTAAAGAAACATCAAGTAAATATACTGGTGGTACTCAGATGTGGGAAAAATAAAGTAGGGCAATGTCTGAAGTTGGACTAACATTTACCTGGTTCAATCATTTTCAAACATTCTTTACTAATAGAAGCTGCATTTCTTAAGATATTTATTAACTGCTGTAACACCGACCCAAAATAACAGTTTAAAGGGACTGAAACAAGAGGGAAGTTTAATATTCTTTCACTTAATGGCTCAGCATAAGCAATCCAGGGCTGACCAGGTAGATCAATAGGGTCAAAGACCTAGGCTTCTTCTATATTGTTGCTATTCCTTCCCTAGGGTGCTGCCCTCCCCATCTCTACATCCCATTCCAGCCAGTAGAAAGGGGAAATATTTAGAAGGAAAACCTGCCTCCTTCCTTTCTGCAAGTTGCATAGGCCACTTCTGCTCACATCTCATTGGTCAGAACTTGGGTGTGTAGCCACGCCCAGATGCAAGGGAGCCTAGGAAATGTGGTCTTGGATAGCCGTGTGGCTGGAGAGAATTCTGTTACTGTGGAAGGAGGGGAAAACAGGTATCCGGACATCTAGGTGCTTCTGCAATACAAACCTTCCCTCAAGTAGAGTCAAATACGGATGATGTGCCAAACCAGATGGTAATGAAAACTATACTTCCAAGCACTCCAAAATATCTGGATGCCTTTTCCCCTGGCAGGCAAGGTACAGCTCAAGAGTGCTTGACATTTCTAGAAGACACACAAAACTCTCCAAAGTTCACCCAGGATCCCCAGGTTATAAGAACATTTGCTTTCATGGGACTTGAGTCAT
Source organism: Smutsia gigantea (assembly GCA_032199065.1). Taxonomy (NCBI): domain Eukaryota; kingdom Metazoa; phylum Chordata; class Mammalia; order Pholidota; family Manidae; genus Smutsia; species Smutsia gigantea. The sequence goes on along the minus strand of JAVSCE010003958.1, from coordinate 46,780 downwards.
CTCTGACCACAGGCTCTGCCTTGTAAGCTGGCTGTTTGGATTAGAAGATACCCCGCTTGTCAAGCACACAGCTCAGTACCTGGCACAGAGATGACACTTAATAAATAAATAAAAACATCCCTAGCAGTGTTGTAGCATTTCTTAGAATGTGTCAGAAGGAGTGACGTGGGAGTAGGCATAAAACGATCCAGGTTCTGTTTCATGCACATACCTTATGGAGCCCATCACCCTCTCTCCATCTCACTTTACCCCGGGTTTGTCTCTGTCTCCGTATCTTTTTGTTTCTTTGCTTCTGTCTCCCTGTCCATTTGGATTTGTCCTTCCAAGTGAATGGGTTTTTAGTAATAAGAGAGAGAGAGAGAGAGAGAGGATGGGAAGGAGGGAGGGAGAGCGCTCCCTGAGTTCCTATTGTTTCTTCTTCCTTGGCCATATATCTCTTTCTGTCTAGACTTTGTCTCACTGAACCTTTTATTCAGTCTTGTATATTTCTTCAAATTTATTTCTGTCTTTGTGTCTTCCTTGGTATCTGTCTTTGACTCACTGCCTGTCTCTCTCTGCTCTATTTTGATCTGGCTCTGGTTCTATTTCTCTGCATCTCTTTTTTCTCTTTGTTTCCCTCACTCTTGGCCTCTGTCTGCATCACACATTACCTGGTATAATCTGCCTCTGTCTGTTCTGGGTCCTCTGCGATTAGCTTTCCTCTTTCACTTGTTTGTACACTTTAGCTTCAGTGTCTCCACTCCTGGCTGCCTGGCTGGAGTAGGACGATGAGAGGGCTTCTAAGGACACTTTCTCTCTCCTTTCCTGTCTGAATGGGGAGACCAGACTCGGTGACCACCATCACTGATGATTAAGGGACTAGTCCTTAATGGGTGTAAGTGTGGGGGTGCGGGTGGGGAGGAGGGAGGGTCGGAATGGAAAGGAGAGGCAAAAACTGGGAGAGTCAGAGGAGGTAGCCGAGAGCTGACTCTTCCCTCAAGAAAGACATCCTAGCAGCAGATCCAAGGTACAGAAGGTGGTGCTGTGTGAGTTGCTCAGTTTTCCCAGAATTCCTACCACTTCTCCTGGACACAGGACACCTCAGCCCAGGCAGCTAAGCCTTATTCTAAAACCTGCGGGTTCCCTAACAGATTAAATGTCTGAGTCTGAGAATCCAGACACATGAGAAGGGCATTGGGTTTTGTTTAATGATATGTATAGGTAGGATATAATACCCAGGAATTTTGTTTCTGGACAGTGAAGACTTATGAATATTTGGTACAAAAAGGGTTGAAAACCATTTATTTATATTATTTCAGAGAGAATCACTAGGCCATGCGTCTCTCTAGAGGTGGTCTTCTCTAGAGACTGGTGCTCAGAGGTGGTCTCTACACCTTAGACTTTGAAAACAAATGTGCATACGTGCATACACACACACCAGCAAAATTCGGATTAACCAACATGAGTGATTACTACTATTTAATATCATCTTGAGGAGAAAACCCTTCCAGTGGAGTTTTTTGTCTTGCTATTCTAAGTTGTCATCTTACTGTCTTTATTTTTTTTAACTAATTAATTACAGTCGCAAAGAGAAAGGAGTCATCCCTATTCTCTACCAAGACTTTCTAAAATCGTAAGTTTATCCGGTTACTTGACAGATGGGGAAGCCGAGGCCAAGAGAGGTAGGTGACTTACCCAGTGAAGAAAAGATGCAGGTGAAATGTGAATCCAGATAGTCTGATTCCTAAATGCAGTAGCCTAAAAATAACGTTCAACTGCCCCCCCCCACCACGCCCTACCAAGCACGTTGAATGAGGGGTTGAGCTGAGGGAGAGCTGAGGGACTGGAAATATGAAGAAAGGAGAATGGCCCCAGTGGATCTGCCTGGGTGAATTCAATACAGCTTCATGCAGGTGGGAGATTATAGGTTACATAACCACCCCCCAGATAAAGCAATCCCTTCCCTGATGGCATCCACACCCGGAAAGCCCGAATCCCAGGGCGTTCAGATTTCTGCACACAGAACATATTTAGGTAGAATCTGATGCCCTGGACACAGCCCCTCGACCTGGCACCATGGAGCTGGGAGGGGCCTCCACCCTATTTCTGGTACTCTGCTTGTCTTGTCTGCTTATCCTCATCGCCTGGAAACGAATCAACAAGGGCGGAAAGCTGCCTCCTGGTCCCGCACCAATACCCTTCCTGGGGAACCCGTTCCAAGTCCGCACTGATGCCACTTTTCAGTCTTTCATGAAGGTAAGTCTGACTCCTTGCATAGAGCTAGAAGCAGCTAATTCCATAGACAGATACATGTATAACCTCCTAAACTTCTAAAACAGACTCTTGGAAATATAGACTTTATGAACCTTCAAATACTGAAATTCCTGAATCATAGACTCTTGGAGACACAGACATCTAACACAATGCAGCTTACGACTCTCACAGTCTCAGGACTTGGGAATCACAGCACCTTATGTCGGTGTATACAAGAACTCCGAAACTCTTACCGTGTTAAAACTCTGAGACTCAGTCTCATGAAATCATAGGATTCAAGAAATTTAGCTTTCAGAGAGAGAAACATGGGTCCTGGAGTTCATCTCATCCAGGTTCATCACTTCACAGAGGATGAAACTAAGGTTTGTAGAGGGGTTGAGGGGGTCTTGCCCAGGATCACAGAAGCCGGGCATCTGTGCCTTTTTCTCAATATGTTTCCCCAAGCCCAGGCCTCACTTTTATCTGTTATTCTCATTTTGTATTCCCTTGAATTCTGCACCCCTTAAAATCCTTGATGGTCTATTCTTGGTACCCCAATCAGCCCCCTCTTCTTATGTCTTCCTTTACTCCCAGCTCAGGGAGAAATATGGCCCAGTCTTCACTGTGTACATGGGTCCCCGGCCAGTGGTTGTTTTATGTGGACATGAAGCAGTGAAGGAGGCGCTGGTAGATCGAGCAGATGAGTTCAGCGGCCGTGGAGAACTGGCTTCAGTAGAGAGGAACTTCCAAGGTTATGGTACGTAACAACTGCAGCAATAAAAAAAAAATTATTATAATGCACTTCCTATGTTCCAGGTTCCTTGATAAGCACTCTACATGAATTAGTACATTAACTCCTTTGAGAGAACTATTAATATCTTACCAATTTTGCAAATGAAGAGGCTGAAGGTGAGAAAAGTTAGGTAATATCATACAGTAAATGGTAGAACCATTTTATTCTGAACACACATCATCTGACTTTAGAGTATATTTAGAGTATGTGTTACTTCTGTTATTTTTCATGGATTAGTGACATTCCTTGTATACCCACTGAAGCACTCATAGCCAACCTTTCTTATTTTCCTAACCAACCCAGAGGTCTCTGCTTCCTCCATATAAGCAGATGTATTTCTAGCATTACCTATACATCCATCTCTAACTGCCTCCACTCTTCAATTCCAAGCAGCCTCACAATATTCCTCCATACTTCTATCCATCTATCCCTATACCCTTCCTTCCATCCATACACTTTTCTGTCGATACATTCAATCAATCCAAAAAATCCATTCATTTATTAGACTTTCTAACCAACTCTTTTCATCCAACCCATCAGTATATCTATCAAATACAACTTTCCAATTACCTATCTACCCATCACTCCAACCACCCACTCATTAACTCTTCCATTATTCATCCAGCAATCTTTCCATCCATATATCCTTCCAACCATTTGTCCATCCATCACAAAATATCATCCATTAAGCCTTTTATCCATCCATCCGTTAGTCATTTTAGTCATAAACTCTTCCTTCCATTCATTAATCCACCAGAATAACTTCATTAAATTTTCAAACATTAAGTTACCAATCCATGCACATCTGGTAATTTCTAAATGTTTCTAACTACCTGGTAACTCCATTTGTGTAGGTAGATTGGTGTACAGGTGTAGGCTTCTGTATACATGTATATGCACATCTAGAAAATCCAGTGGCATATGGAAAACAGAAGTAGTTTCCACATTCCAGGGTAGTCTGTATGGCATTCTATGTGTATCTCCTTCCACATTCCTAGGCATATATCCAGTTATTTATCCAGTTCCAGGTATTCATCCAGTAAGAAACTCTCTTTGATCTCCTTCCAATCGTTCCTAGCCTGGTTGTCTTTCCTCTACCTCAGTCCTGGCCTATTTTTGAGGGTCCTGTAGTCTCCCCATCAAGCCTGGGAGGTTGGGAGGAGCTTCCCTGAGGGCAGAGTCTAGAGCTTTCATAATCTGTCCCCATCCTTGTTTAGCACAGAGTTGGACACAGGAAGGGGAGGGGAGGCAAGAGCCTGACACTGAAATTCTGGCAGGTGTAGCCCTGGCTAATGGAGAACGATGGAGGATTCTCCGGCGTTTCTCCCTGACCATTCTTCGGGACTTTGGGATGGGAAAGAGGAACATCGAGGAGCGGATCCAGGAGGAGGCTGGCTTCCTCCTAGAGGAACTGCGGAAGACCAAGGGTATGGGGGCAAGACATGGGGAAAGGCAACAGGGTAACTGGGTGTCTGTAGAGAGCTCAGTCATGAGAAGATGGGTTTCGGTGGAAGAAAGCCCTGGACTGGGGCCTCTCCAGCACAAACACAATTAAATACTAAAACCAAAATGGGATGAGGAAGCTTCACCAGCATTTCTTGAGTAATTGCTGCACAGCGAGGATTGTGCTAAGCACTTTACGTGCATAATTAGATCAAATCCTCACAAGCCAGTGATTGGTTACTGAACCAACGTGCAGGGGAAATCTAGACTCAAAACAGAAAAATGAAGTAACTAACGTGCTATCAAGCCGTGGAGCCAGGACTCATATCCATGACTGAATGATTCCCCATCCCATGCCCCAAATGGCTGTCTCTAACATCGACAATTCCCCTCCCCAGGCGCCCCCATCGAACCCACCTTCTTCCTGAGCCGCACTGTCTCTAACGTCATCAGTTCTGTTGTCTTTGGAAGCCGCTTTGACTATGAGGACAAGGAATTCCTGAAGCTGCTGCAGATGATGAATGAGAGCTTCATTGAGATGAGCACCCCATGGGCACAGGTGCCCATCAGCCGCCTCTGTGCCCACCCCCCACTCTCAGTTAACTAAGTGCCTGCCTATACTACTTTGCTTAATCCTCCCCACAAACCTGGGAGGCAAGTATCAATATACCCTGAGTCTCCAAGAAGCAAATGGACTCATTCGGTTCTCAGACCCAGTGTTGGATGTTGAGTCGGGCTTTCTGACTCGAGACAGCCTATGCTGGCCCCGGGTGCCCATGGCTGACAAATACCCTTTGCCTATTCCCCACAGCTATATGACATGTATTCCGGAATCATGCAGTATTTGCCGGGAAGACATAATCGCATCTACTACTTGATAGAGGAGCTCAAGGACTTCATTGCCTCTAGGGTCAAGATCAATGAAGCATCCTTTGACCCACAAAACCCGCGGGACTTCATTGACTGCTTTCTCATCAAGATGCACCAGGTACTTCTTCCTCTCTTCTCCTCAATCCCTAGCGCCTGCAACTTTAAACTCATCTGTAAACATGCTGGAGACAGGAGAGCAAGCATTGTTTCACATGGTTTACTTTTGTTCATAGATGATATATAGAAACTGCAGAAGCACAAACTCTTACACTTTTAAAATAAACTTTCAATCTAACATCTTTCTGATCATATATGGTTACAACTACGAGAGACTTACAACTGTAGAAAAATAGATGAGTCTTTGGAGTCTTAGAATTTCAGAAGCTTAGACATTTAAAGTCTTTAAACTTAAAAGTGTAAAGTCTTAGAGATGTATACATTTAGAGGCTTAATAGTTCTTTAGCATAGATGCTTAGAATTTTAGAAATGTATGTTTTTTTATTATACTATCTTAGCACTTGGAAGTTTAAAATTCTATAAAGTACTAGAACCTTCAAATCTCACAAGGTAATCTCCACTTTCTTCTCCTTCCATTCCCCATTGTTCAACCACAGTCCAACCACACTGGACTCCTCCTTGCTGTTCCTGTAACACACCAGGCACACTGCTGCCTCAGGACCTTTGCGCGGGCTGTTTCCTCTCCCAGATACCCATTTGGTTTACCCATCTATCGTGTTTTCACCACGACCTACCATATACCCAGGAATAAAATAAGATAAAGACAGAAGAGGATGATTCTGCTCCCTCTCTCTCACATTTCCAGGATAAAACCAATCCCCACACAGAATTCAACCTCAAGAACTTGGTCCTCACCACTCTCAACCTCTTCTTTGCTGGCACAGAGACTGTGAGCTCTACGCTACGCTATGGGATGCTGCTTCTGATGAAGCACCCCGACGTGGAAGGTGAGAGTCTGCAGGAGCTGTTTACCTGCTCCCTCCCGCTCCCGGCAGGAAAGAAGACATCGTCGTGAAACCTTAGAAGCCCATGGCTTTAGACTCTTTACCCTTTAGAATTTCACGATATGGAATCTTGGAATTTCTGGCTTGGAAGGTCATTTGATTTCATCTTCTACTCGGTGACTGTACCATGTCTTATGGCTGCTGTCACACATTACCAGAAACTTAGTAGCTTAAAACAACTATTATCGTACAGTTCTGGAGTTCAGAAGTTCAAATAGGTTTCCACTGGGCCAAACCCAGGTAGAATCTGGTTCCCTGACTTCTACTGCTTCTAGAGCTCTATTCCTTGCATTCCTGGGCTCAGGAGCTGTTCTCCATTTTCCAAGCCAGCAGCGCAGCATCTTCAAATCTCTCTTTGCGTCCTTTGTCACGTCTTCTCTGATTCTGACCTTACTGATTCCCTCTTATACAGATATTTATGAATATATTTAGGGCCAACCTGCATAATCAGAGATCATCTCCCCCATCTCAAGATCCTTAACTTATTGATATCTGCAAAGGGCCTCTTGTCATACAAGGTAACATTCAGGAATTAGGAGGCGGACATCTGTCATGGCCATCATTTAGCCAACTGCAGTACCAGAATCAAATAGAATCCATCTCCAATAAATCACAATCTGGTCTGGTTACACAGCACAGGAATGAGGAACTCCTTACTTCCTTAAGGAAAATCCCCAATTTTGGTCCCTCTGCCTTATTATGCAGTTCAAAATGAGCAAAGGAATTTTTCCTGGTACAGATGATAAGGAGAGACTAACTTGTTTCCACTCAAAGTTTTCTAGTCTCTCCTTCACTGTCCAAGTTGTCTTTTACTAATCTAGTTAATCTAATATTTAATGGACACTGTCCTTATTACGTGCATACTGGATTTTATGCAAATTTTACAACTCTGGGAGCTTGTCAGACCATCATATCCATTGTGAAGACAAAGAAACAGAGACTCAGAAGGTAAAGCCATTTGCCCCAAGGTCACTCATCCAGGAAGTGCAGAGAGGGGTAACCACCGATGGTGTTCTTAATCACGGTCACATCATTGCTGCCGTTTGCTTCAGTCCTATCCTAATTCTCAATTATTGTGTCTCCTTCCCAACCTGTCAAAAATCTGTGTATGAGCACTGCCCTGCTCTTCAGCCTTCCATAACCCTTCAAGATAAAGACCAAATGTTCCAGTTGGCATTTCAGTCTCCAGGCTGTGTGCCTCCAATGAATAATGAGTATTAACCCCACCGATGTGTGAAGTGTTAAGATAGAGAGGCAATCTATACACACATGGCCTGGTTCCTTGGGTCCACAGGTGATGAAGATACAAACCCTGGTCTCCAGAAACACCTCCTGTGTACTTGTCTGCTGTTTTTTGGCCCCTTCCAGCTAAAGTCCATGAAGAGATTGACCAGGTGATTGGACCACACCGGATCCCAAGTGTGGAAGACCGAGTCAAGATGCCTTACACGGATGCTGTGATCCATGAGATACAGAGACTGACAGACATTGTGCCCATGGGCGTCCCCCATAACGTCATCCGGGACACTCAGTTCCGAGGTTACCTTCTGCCTAAGGTGGAGCTGCACCTTCACACTCACCCCTGCTCCCCCTCTTCACCCCTTTCTCCTCCTGGTTCCTGACCCCCACACTCCAACACCAATTTCTCCCAACTGCCCCCTTTTCCCCCCCCAGGGCACTGACGTATTTCCCCTGCTTGGCTCAGTCCTCAAAGACCCCAAATACTTCCGATACCCAGATGCCTTCTATCCCCAACACTTCCTGGATGATCAAGGCCGCTTTAAGAAGAATGAAGCCTTTGTGCCTTTCTCCTCTGGTAGGTTTCTATGTTCTGAGTCGCCCCCAGGAACATGCTGTATATGTCCCCCAAATATTGTTCTGTATTTGACATTCATGTCCAAATGGCTGGTTGAATGCTATTTCATAGAATGCTAGAAGCCCCGAAGCTCAGAATCATGGAATATTAAAACCACTGACTCTGATAATTAGAGAAATAATAGCCCTACACAGGGGCCAGGAAACTTTTTCTGTTAAGGACCAAACAGAAAATATTTTAGGTTTTGACAGCCGTATGGTCTCTGAACTATGCAGCCTGAACCACTCCACCATTGTACTACAGAACACGACCACAGACAGAACATAAATGAATAGGAGTGTCTGGGTGCCAGAAACTTTATGGACACTGAAATTTGAATTTTCTTTAATTTTCATGTGTCACCAATATTAGTTTTCTTTTTAGTTTTTCAACCATTTAAAAATGTTAGAAGCATTCTTAGTTTGCAGGCATACAAAAACAGGCAAGAGAGTTTGCCCGGTGAACAGTAGCTTGCAGACCTGTAACGTAATATCTTAGAACAATAGCATTTTAAGTGTAAGCCACCTTAAGGCTGAAGTCGGTGCAGTGGTTAGGAAACAAGACGCGCCACCCCCACTCCGCCACTTAAAATAGTGGGGCTGTGGGTGTGTCACTTCAGCTCCCTGTCTGTAAACTGGAGATTAATCTCCCCAAACCATTGGAAGGGTGACTGATAAATAGTAGGCACTATGTAAATGTAAGGTTTCTTTCTTTTTTTCCCTCAACCGTGCATGGTACCTAGCAGGTATTTGATAAACCTTTAAGAAATTGAAATGAACAGCATCTTCAAATTCAAAGATGCTTTAGAATCATTCCCTCTTAGGGTCTGATGGAATCCCAGCCATCAGAGAAGTAGCTGTCACGTGTTGGGCCCCTCTAAGTGGCAGGTCCTAGCTGAGCACGAAGTATAGGAATCCACCCAGTCTGTTAAATAATGCTGGACAGTGAGTATTATCATGACCCCCGAGATGCTGAGAAGGCAGCTGAGGCTCTGACGGGTGTTGGAACCAGAACGCTCCACTCGTGCCCATTGTCCCAGGGCAGGTGTGACCGGCCGTCCCGCCCTCCCCTGTGCCCACAGGAAAGCGCATCTGCCTGGGCGAGGCCATGGCCCGCATGGAACTCTTTCTCTACTTCACCTCCATCCTTCAGAACTTCTCCCTACGCCCGGTGGTGCCTCCCGCGGATATTGATGTCACGCCCCAGGTCTCAGGCTTTGGCAACATCCCTCCGACCTATGAGCTCTGCCTCATGGCCCGCTGAGCGCCACCTACTGGGTGCGGGGGGAACCGTCGGAGAACAGAGTTCTGCCGGTGGGTACAGGCGCACCCACCCTCACCGCCCCTAAATTCTCAGGACAGCCCCGAGAAAGGCACTATTACTACTGCCGTAGCACCACAGGTCAGGAAGGTCGCTTGGAACTATAGAGCTGTGTATCCTCTACATCCAGTAGAAAAGCAATGCCCTGTCCAAGATTTCAGCCACCATCTGGAGGTCTTGTGTTCTCGTATTACATTCTGCCCAGGGTTTGCTGTAGATTCTAGGTCTTTATGTTGCCCTTTCATGTGTGTGCACCTATACCGATCCAAACGTAGCTCACAACGCTCCCTGGTTATCATTTCCCACATAAAATAAAATAAAAGCAGCTGGTAGATCAAGGCCATTGTGTGTTGAGTGTAACATCATTGTAGGGCACGGGAAACAACTGCAAATGACCTTTTAGACATACTTGTTATTAATTATCTTCTTACCAGTCCACAGCAGAGATTTCCCACTGGCTGGGCCACCCCCTTAACAATCCATCCCCAGCCATCTTGATGGCTCACGGCCCCTCCCCACGTGAATCGTCTCTCCCTCTAAACCTACTGGTTTAGAAGGAACTGCTATCACCCCTTCTAATCCCAAGTTCTCCCCACTCCATTTGGAGGAGTAGTTCAGCTGCCTCAACTTCTATTATTCCATTTCTAAACCACATCACCTTGCTCAGCTGATGAACACCTTCCCTCATATTTCATTTTATTCAACCAATATTTATCAGATACCCAACATGTGCCCGCCCACTGTTCAGGTACGTGGGATTGGTGAACACGACCAACAAAAACTCCTGCCCTTGAGGTTTCCTTTTAGTGAGAGAGGCAGACAATGAATAAACATAGGAAGTAACTGATACAGTTTGTTAGAACAGCAAAGATGCCAGGATTGGGGTTTTAATTGGGTCAGGAGAGGTCTCATAAGGTGAGCAGAAGTCATGAGGATATCTGGGACAGAAGTGTTTCGGGAAGACAGATAAAAAAACAGTAGAGTAGTAAGGCAGAAAGCTGGTGCGTGCGTCCCAGAATCGGCAAGGAGAGATGTGTGGCTGGAGTGGAGGAGTAAATGGGATGAGGGCCAGGTGTTAAAGGGTCAGTTAGGTGGGGCCTTGCGGGCTTCACTGAGGACTTCAGCTTTTCTCCTGAGTGAAATGATGATGGTTTCTGGTGAGCACAGGGTGACATAGACTGATGGACATATTTTATTTTTATTTTTACTTATTTTTTATTTTATTTTTTTATTAAAGTATCATTGATATACAATCTTATGAAGGTTTCACATGAACAACATTGTGGTTTCAACATTCACCCATATTATCAAGTCCTCACCCCCCCATCGCAGTCACTGTGTATCAGCGTAGTGAGATGTTGTAGAGTCATTACTTGGATGGACATATTTTAAATAGTGAACTCTAGCTGCATGGAGAACAGATTGAAGGAGGAGGGAGCAGAGTCGCCAGTCCTAGAGGTGGGCTCCAACTACGTGGAGGATAGCAAAGATCTTCACTAACCCGACCACCAGGAAGAGAGCATCTTAGGACTGGAGCCACCAAGGAAAATGCAACACAGTCAAGCAATGGATGGAACAGCACTGTACTTACATAGAGAAGAGCAGAGCAAGATCGGCTTCAATGGTGCCCGATAGTTCCCATGACCAGCAGGTCTCTCCTAGCAACCAGCAAGGTGCAGTTTGACTATGCACCTCTCTTGTGCATGTGGAAGGATCCTATCTCCTCCCTGTGGGGACAGATAGAGCGATGGGGCTGACCAGGCGCCATATGACACACATGCTTTAACAGAACAAAGGAGTACTCATTGAGCTTAAACGGGGAAAGACATTCTTACCCAGGGTGATAAGTCCAGCACAGGCTGTGTGGGCTCTTTATCTCCTGGGAGGAAGTGTTCCAGGCCCCAAACCCATTTTTATGTGGCTGAGTGGGGGTCAAAAGACTGCACGAGACGGCCTTTTCCAGCATTCACCTGTAGGGAACTGGGATATCTCACATAATGAGATACTATGCCAACAATAAAAAGCCAAAACTGAAATTTAGACATGTAACATTGCATAATACTTTCTAGTGAAATATTTGTATTATGAAACTGTCTTTTGGAAATATTTGGACAAACATGATAGAAAACTCCATCTTTCTCACCAGGCCCTAAATAAATTAATTGGTGCTTTTCCTTCAATAAGAGGAAGACTAAAACTTGAGCAAGACATTACTAAAAATGTTTTAATGAAGTCTTTCATTTTCTACATAATATAATATTAAGGAAAAATCAGAGGTTAACTGCACAACTTTCTTAGCTCTCTGTTGCTGGTTTTTTTTCCCTCTGTATGAAGGATCTGAGCGTTGGAGACCCTCCCAATGTAAGAGGAGTATGCAAAAACAAATTCATGTTTAAAGGCAGAGGATGACCACCTCATTGCTCCCAAGCGATTGGCTCGCTCCTTAACCACTGAAATAAATGACTTTAATGACATCTAATTACAAAATTTCCCTTCCCATTTTGACCAAGGGAAGAGGAATAGAGGTAATACTTCCTCTTCTCTCTAGATCTACACTGTCCAGCAAGACTGCCACTAGCCACATGTGGCAAATAATTGGAATGTAGATAATGAAACAAAATTACAGTTGAGGAGCCAGTGTTGATACAGTCTTATTAACTGAAGACCATAGTTTCATTAGGATTCACTTGAACACAGAAAGACTAATACTGGATGGCCTCATTTATATGTGGAATCTAAAAAGCTGTACTCATAAAAGCAAAGAGTAGATTGGCAGTTGCCAGTAGCTGGTGGGTGGGAGAAATGGCAAGATGTTGGTCATAGTACAAACTTTCACTTATAAGATGAATAAGTTCTAGGGATCTAATGTACAACATGGTGATTATGGTTAACAACATTGTATTGTATACCGAAATTTGGTAAGAGAGTAGATCTTAAGTATTAACACCACACATACCAAAAAAGGTAACATACATGAGGTGATGGATGAGTTAATTAACTTGATTGTGATAATCGTTTCATAATGTACACACATATTAAATCATCATGTTATATGCCTCATAAAATATTTCAGTGTAACAACCTAAATGTATGTAATTTTTATTACCTCAATAAAACTGTGGGTGGGAAATAAATCTATAGACTTTGATGTAGTTGGGTTAACATCAACTGTATTTGGTATTGTTTTTTATTTGTTGCTTTTTTTTGTTGTTCTTCCAGTCAAATTTTTTTTTTAGCTTTGAGAGTTGTTCATTTTTACTTCTCCAAAGTAATTCAAGACACACTAACATTTCCCCTTCCTGACACAGTCATTCCATTTTTAAAAAATTTATTTTATTGTGATAAGAACACAACACAAGTTCTGTCTTAACAAACTTTTAACTGTACATTATTGTTGGCTATAGGTATAATGTTGTACAGCAGATCTCTATAGTTTATTCATTGTGTTTAATTGAAACTATGCCTGTTGATTAGACAGAAGAAAAACATTAAATGGGTTTACTCTATTTTATTTTTATTTTTTTATTTTTTTATTAAGGTATTATTGATATACACTCTTATGAAGGTTGCACATGAAAAAACAATGTGATTACTACTTTAACCCATATTATCAAGTCCCCACCACACCCCAATGCAGTCACTGTCCATCAGTGTAGTAAGATGCCACAGATTCACTGTTTGCCTTCTCTGTGCTGTTTTCCCTGTGCCTCCCACACCATGTGTACTAAACAAAATACCCCGCAATCCCCTTCTCCCACCCTCCCCACCCGTCCTCCCACAGCCCTCCCCTTTGGTAACCACTAGTTCCTTCTTGGAGTCTGTGAGTCTGCTGCTATTTTGTCCCTTCAATTTTGCTGTACTGTTATACTCCACAAATGAGGGAAATCATTTGGTACTTGCTTTCTCCACCTAGCTTATTTCACTGAGCATAATATCCTCCAGCTCCAGCCATGTTGTTGCAAATGGCAGGATTTGTTTCTTTCTTATGGCTGAATAGTATTCCATTGTGTATATGTACCACCTCTTCTTTATCCATTCATCTACTGGTGGACATTTAGGTTGCTTCCATATCTTGGCTATTGTAAATAGTGCTGCAATAAACATAGGGGTGCATATGTCTTTTTAAATCTGAGAAGTATTCTTTGGGTAAATTCCAAGGAGTGGGATTCCCGGGTCAAATGGTATTTCTAATTTTAGTTTTTTGAGGAACCTCCATATGGCTTTCCACAATGGTTGAACTAGCTTACATTCCCACCAGCAGTGCAGAAGGGTTCCCCTTTCTCTGCATCCTCGCCAGCATTTGTTGTTCTTAGTCTTTTGGATGGTGGCCATCCTTACTGGTGTGAGGTGATATCTCATTGTGGTTTTAATTTGCATTTCCCTGATGATTAGTGATGTGGAGCATCTTTTCATGTGTCTGTTGGCCATCTGAATTTCTTCTTTGGAGAACTGTCTCTTCATATCCTCTGCCCATTTTTAATCGGGTTATTTGCTTTTTGGGTGTTGAGGCATGTAAGTTCTTTATATATTTTGGATGTTAACCCCTTGTTGGATATGTCATTTACAAATATATTCTCCCATACTGTAGGGTGCCTTTTTGTTCTGTTGATGGTGTCCTTTGCCATACAGAAGCTTTTTAGTTTGATGTAGTCCCATGTGTTCATTTTTGCTTTTGTTTCCCTGGCTTGAGGAGAGATCCATTCAGGAAGAAGTTGCTCATGCTTATATTCAGGAGATTTTTGCCTATGTTGTCTTCTAAGAGTTTTATGGTTTCATGACTTACATTCAGGTCCTTGATCCATTTCGAGTTTACTTTTGTGTATGGGGTTAAACAATAATCCAGTTTCATTCCCTTGCATGTAGCTGTCTAGTTTTGCCAACACCAGTTGTTGAAGAGGCTGTCATTTCTCCATTGTATGTCCATGGCTCCTTTATCGTATATTAATTGACCATATATGGTTGGGTTTATATCTGGGCTCTCTAGTCTGTTCCATTGGTCTGTGGGTCTGTTCTTGTGCCAGTACCAAATTGTCTTGATTACTGTGGCTTTGTAGTAGAGCTTGAAGTCAGGGAGCATAGTTCCCCCTGCTTTATTCTTCCTTCTCAGGATTGCTTTGGCTATTCGGGGTCTTTTGTGGTTCCATATGAATTTTAGAACGATTTGCTCTAGTTCATTGAAGAATGCTGTTGGCATTTTGATAGAAATTGCATTAAATCTGTAGGTTGCTTTAGGTAGGATCCAGTCAAATTTTTGTCTTCTCTGGTTTTATTTAAGCATATTGTATGATTTTGATTTTTCCTCCTCTTAGCATAACAACTACACTTTTTTTTTACTTTAGTGGTTGCCCTTGAGTTTGCTATATACATTTGCAATTATGTTCTTTTTCAAATAATAGTATACCACTTCACAGTTAGTGCAAGTATCTGTTCTTTTACATACCTTATAACAGAGTATTCCCAATTCCTTACTCCCATAATTGAGAACATTGGGGTAATGCATTTCACTTATAAATAAACTACAATCCCTGGATACACTGTTGCCATTCTTATTTTGAAAAAACTGTTATCTGTTAGATTAATTAAGAAAAAGAAAATTAAAAGACTTTGTTTTAGCTTCACTTTCCCCCTCTTTAATGTCCTTTCTTTCTTTATGTAGATTTGAGTTTCTGACCTACATCATTCTTCTCTCAGAAAGACTTCTTTTAATATTTCTTGCACTGTAGGTCTACAGGGGACCAATTCCCTCAATTTTTGATTGAGAAAGTCTTTATTTATCCTTCACTTTTGAAAGATAATTTATCTGGATACCTAATTCTAGTTTGGTGGTTCTTTTCTTTTAACACTTACCTATTTCATTCAACTCTCTCCTTGTTTACATGGTTTCTGAAGAGAAGTCCAGTGTAATTCTTATCCTTGCTCTTCTAGGTAAGGTGTTTTTTCACCTCTGGCTTCTTCCAAGATTTTTTCTTTGTCTCCGATTTTCTGCAGTTGGAATATGATAGGCCTAGATGTATGTAGGGTTTTGTTTTTTAATTGTCTTTGGTGTTCTGTGAGCTTCCTGGATCTGTGGTTTGGTGTCTGTCATTAATTTTGGGAAAATCAGTCATTATTGTTTCAGGTATTTCCTCTGTTCCTCTTTCTTTTTCTTCTCCTTCTGGTATTCCCATTATGCATGTGTAATACCTTTTAAAATTGTCCCATAGTTCTTAGTCTATCCTTTTTCATTTTTTTCTTTTTGCATTTCAGTTTTGGAAGTTTCTATTGACATTTCCTCAACCTCAGAGTCTCTGCTCAATTTTGTCTCATCAATTGATAAGTCAATCAAAGCCATTCTTCACTTCCGTAATAGTTTTTTTTTGCTATTATTAATATACAATTACATGAGCAACATTATGGTTACTAGACTCCTCCTATTATCAAGTCCCCACCACATACTCCATTGCAGTCACTGTCCATCAGCATAGAAGGATGTTATAGAATCACTACTTGGCTTCTCTGTGTTATACTGCCTTCCCTGTATCCCCCACCCCACCCCCACACCTGCTACGTTATGTGTGCTAGTTGTAATAGCCCTTTTTCTCCCTTATCCCTCCTTTCCCACCCATCTTCCCCAGTCCCTTTCCCTTTGGTAACTGTTAGTCCATTCTTGGGTTCTGTGAGTCTGCTCCTGTTTTGTTCCTTCAGTTTTTTCTTTGTTCTTATACTCCACATATGAGTGAAATCATTTGGTACTTGTCTTTCTCTGCCTGGTTTATTTCACTGAGCATAATACCCTCTAGCTCCATCCATGTTGTTGCAAATGGTAGGATTTGTTTTCTTCTTGTGGCTGAATAATATTGCATTGTGTATATATACCACATCGTCTTTATCCATTTATACCGATGGACACTTACATTGCTTCCATTTCTTCGCTATTGTAAATAGTGCTGCAATAAACATAGGGGTGCATATATCTTTTTGAAACTGGGCTGCTGCATTCTTAGGGTAAATTCCTAGGTAGTGGAATTCCTGGGTCAAATGGTATTTCTATTTTGAGTTTTTTGAGGAACCTCCATACTGCTTTCCACAATGGTTGTACTAATTTACATTCCCACCAGCAGTGTAGGAGGGTTCCCCTTTCTCCACATCCTCACCAACATTTGTGGTTGTTTGTCTTTTGGATGGTGGCCACTCTAACTGGTGTGAGGTGATATCTCATTGTGATTTTAATTTGCATTTCTCTGATGATTAGTGATGTGGAGCATCTTTTCATGTGCCTGTTGGCCATCTGAATTTCTTCTTTGGAGAAGTGTCTATTCATGTCCTCTGTCCATTTCTTAATTGGATTATTTGCTTTTTGTTTGTTGAGGTGCGTGAGTTCTTTATATATTTTGGATGTCAACCCCTTATCGGATATGTCATTTATGAATATATTCTCCCATACTGTAGGATGTCTTTTTGTTCTACTGATGGTGTCCTTTGCTGTACAGAAGCGTTCCAGCTTGATATAGTCCCACTTGTTCATTTTTGCTTTTGTTTCCCTTGCCCAGGGAGACATGTTCATGAACAAGTTGCTCATGTTTATGTCCAAGAGATTTTTGCCTATATTTTTTTCTAAGAGTTTTATGGTTTCATGACTTACATTCAGGTCTTTGATCCACGTAATAGTGTTTTTGATTTCCAGCATTTCCTTTTGATTCTTTCTTTGTGTTTCCATCTCTTTGCTTATGGTACCTAGCTGTTCTTATGTATTGTCCACTTTTTCCATTAGAGTCCTTAGCATAATATGCAGTTATTTTAAATACACAGTCTGATAATTTCAACATCTCTGCCGTATTTGAGTCTGGTTCTGATGCTTGCTCTATCTCTTCATATTTGCTTTTTGTCTTTTAGTATGCCTGTAATATTTTGTCAAAAAATGGACATGATATTAAGAGGAACTGAGGTAATAGTCCTTGAGTGTGAGGTTTTTTTCTGTATCTAGCTATGGGTTAGACTGTTTACTGTTTACTATACCTGTAGTGTTGGAGGCTTCAGTTTCCTCTGGCATTCTTGTTTTTGTCTCCTTCATGTGTTTGAGTTTCCCCAGAAACCTCTTTTAAAATAATGTCTGAGATTTCACTGTTCTTTTTATTGTATTCCCTATTGTTGTGGTGGGGAGGTGTTGGGGGAGAGGAAGTACCCTGTAGTCCCATGATTAGGTCTCACTCTTACAGTGACCCTGGGCTGTGGTTGTCATAAGTGCTTCTAAGATTTGTTTTCCCCTTGGGTGAGATAGGAAGGCTAGGGAAGCTGGCTTATGTATTTCCCTTCCCCTTCATTGAAGGCTAGAGTAGGCTGGAGGTTGGTGTATCCCTTCTACCTAGGTTGGTTAGTCTCTGGTAAAACCCTAGTCAGTTAGACTCTGGTAAGGAGGTATGGAACATGTTACCCCAAAATGTCCCACCTTGGTAGGTGGATCGTTTTGAGCCGAAGGCAATTAACATCCAGAAGACTCATTAAAAGCTTTTACCTCTCCCTTAACTGCCTAAAGGAGTTTAGATATGGGGCCTGTACTAGGAAGGGAGGTATTACCAGAGATAACTTTTTATATCAGAAAGATTTATGTGTATGGCAGGGCAAACATCTGCTTACCAAACATCTGCTCTTTTTATCTTCCTGTAATTTTCTTCCTCCTCTTTGAAGCCCCAGACCCCTAATCCTTTCTTCTTAGCTCAGGATGGTGTATAAGCCTCAATTGCCTCACTGTCTCTGAGTCTTATTTTTATTTTGCTTTTATTAATGTACAATTACATGAGCAATATTACTAGACTCCCCCCATTATCAAGTCCCCACCACATACCCCATTACAGTCACTGTCCATCACATAGTAAGATGCTATAGAATCACTACTTGTCTTCTCTGTGCTATACTGCCGATTCTTATATTTTTTATGTGGCTCTCATATGTATGGAATTTACTTTTTTTTTCCTCCTGTTAATCTGTCTTATGTCAATTTAATTGTTAGATCAGCCCAAGAACTTGGAAGGGAAGAAGGTACCCCTACACTGATAAGAGTCTTTCTCTTAAGGGCAGCCTTGTTATGAAGAACAGAATGCTATAGGCATATTTCAAAATTGCTACTTCCCCCTCCTTCTGCTACAAACACTAGGGAATTTTTCTCCCATCTACACAATGAGAACCATGTGAGGCTCCTGCAAGCATAACTCAGAAAAGTGTGGTGGCCTCCTTAAGACCGAGCTCCTCTGGAGTTTTTAACTTCCAAATTTGTGTACACTGAGCCTCTAGCAATTTTTCAATTATAATTTTTATGTTTTGTTTATGCTTTCCTCCCCTAGTACTAGTTCCCATGGAGTTTTCTGCTTGTGGGCTTTTGCTCCAGTAAGCTGTAACACTCTATAGCCACCTGACTGTTTCTTCATTTTTTGAGGCAATGGTTTGCTCTAAAACCTCAATTCCTTGATGGATCTCAGAAGAGTTGTTGACTTTCGATTTGTTCAATTTTTTTTCTTGTTGTGGGGACAGTAGTGATGACTTCCAACTCCTTCTGAATATTTAATTTGATTTTAGTTAATTTAAAATTTAACATGGATATGTGATTCAGTTACTGAAAAAAACTTTTAAGAGACCTTAGACCAATTTGGAGATGTGAGTCCACATTTTCAATTGTAAATATTATAAAATCTAAATATAGTTCAAGTATTTTTAATGAAAATTTAGTATCCAAATCAAGATGTACTTACATAAAGGTGATGAAAGACTTAATCTTTCCCCCCTAAGATTGAGAACAAGACAAGATGTTTGTTCTCACCACTCTTACTCAACACCATGTTGGAAATTCCAGCCATTTCAATAAAGCAAGAAAAAGAAACAAAAGTTATACAGATAGATAAGGAAGAAATAAAACTGTCTCTTTTCTCAGATTACATGATTATCTGTACAGTAAATCCCCCAAAATATGAAAAAAAAAGTCTCTAGACTCAATAAGTGAGTTAAAAAAAAAATCTCAGGATACAGGTCAATATACAAAAATAAACCATACATCTATATACTAGCAAAAGAAAAATTGGAAATAAAAAAATTTAAAACAGTGCCATTCAAGAAAGAACACAAATATGTATGGAATACGAATGCTGAAACTACAAGCCACTGATAACATAAATTAAAGGAGACCTAATAAATGCAAAGATATGTCATGGTCAGGGATTGAAACACTCAGTATTGTTAAGACATCAATTCTCCCAAAACTGGTCTATATTTTCAATGCAATTTCAATCACAATCCCTACAGTGTATTTTTTAGACATCAACAAGTTGATTCTGAAATTTATATGGCAAAACAAAGGACTAGAACAGTCAAAATTAGCTTTGAAAAATAAACAATTATGGAAGGCTTACACTGATTTCAAGATTTACTATAAAGCTACAGAAATTGAGATGGCATGATATTAGGGAAAGAATACACCCAAAGATCAGTGGAACAGGATGAAGAGTCCAGAAACAAGCCCACATAAATATGGTAAGTTGAATTATAATTAAGGTACAAAAGCAAGTCAGTGGAGAAAGGGTATCTTTTCAATCCGTAGTACTGCAACAATTATACATCCATATGCAAAAGAAATGAACCTTGGCAAAATTGGACAGCTACATGCAAGAGAATGAAACCAGATTATTGTCTGACCCCATACACAAAAGTAAACTCAAAATGGATCAAAGACCTGAATGTAAGTCATGACACCATAAAACTCTTAGAGGAAAACATAGGCAAAAATCTCTTGAATATAAACATGAGCAACTTTTTCCTGAACGCATCTCCTTGGGCAAGGGAAACAAAACAAAAATGAACAAATGGGACTACATAAAGCTAAAAAGCTTCTGTACAGCTAAGGACGTCATCAGCAGAACAAAAAGGCATCCTACAGTATGGGAGAATATATTTGTAAATGACATATCCGACAAGGGGTTAACATCCAAAATAAATAAAGAACTCACACACCTCAACACCCAAAAGGCAAATAACCTGATTAGAAAATGGACGGAGGATGTGAA
This sequence comes from Smutsia gigantea, assembly GCA_032199065.1. Taxonomy (NCBI): domain Eukaryota; kingdom Metazoa; phylum Chordata; class Mammalia; order Pholidota; family Manidae; genus Smutsia; species Smutsia gigantea. The sequence goes on along the minus strand of JAVSCE010003958.1, from coordinate 26,218 downwards.
TAGACAACTCTCCAAAGAAGAAATTCAGATGGCCAACAGGCACATGAAAAGATGCTCCACATCACTAATTATCAGGGAAATGCAAATTAAAACCACAACAAGATATCACCTCACACCAGTTAGGATAGCCAACATAAAAGACTAGGAACAACAAATGTAGATGAGGATGTGGAGAAAGGGGAACTCTCCTACACTGTTGGGGGGAATGTAAGCTAGTCCAACCATTGGGGAAAGCAATATGGAGGTTCCTCTAAAAACTAAAAATGGAAATGCCATTTGACCAGAAAATTCCATTCCTAGGAATATACCCAAAGAAAACAAGTTCTCAGACTCAAAAACACATAAGCACCCCTCTGTTTATCACAGCACTATTTACAATAGCCAAGATATGGAAGCAACCTAAGTGTCCATCAGTAGATGAATGGCTAAAGATTTGGCACATATACACAATGGAATACTATTCAGCCATAAGAAGAAAACAAATCCTACCATTTGCAACATGGATGGAGCTAGAGGGTATTATGCTCAGTGAAATAAGCCAGGCAGCCTCACAGACTCCAGGAAGGGACTAGTGGTTACCAAAGGGGAGGGGTGGGAGAGGGTGGGTTGGGAGGAAGTGAGAAGGGGATTGTGGGGTATCATGATTGGTGCACATGGTGTGTGTGGGGCCACGGGGAAGACAATGTAGTTCAGAGAAGACAAATAGGGACTCCGTGGCATCTTACTACACTGATGGACAGTGACTGCAATGGGGTATGGGGGGACTCGATAATAACGGTGGCTGTAATAACCACATTGTTTTTCATGTGAAAATTTCATAAGATTGTATATCAATGATACCTTAGTAAAAAAAAAAAAGAAGGAAAAAAATGGGCAGAGGACCTGAGCAGATATTTTTCTGAAGAAGACATACAGATGGCCAACAGACACATGAAAAAAATGCTCAAACTTACTAATCATTAGGGAAATCCAAATCAAAACGACAGTGAAGTGTCACATCACACCAGACAGAATGGCCACTATCCAAAAGACAAGAAATAACAAGTGTTGGTGAAGATGTGGAGAAAAGGGAATCCTCCCACACTATTGGTGGGAATGTAAATTGGTCCAACTATTGTGGAAAATGATATGGTGGTTCCTCAAAAAACTAAAAATAGAAATACCATACGACCCAACAATTCTACTTCCGGGAATCTATCCAGAGAAAACAAAATCATTAGTTTCAAAAGACATATGCACACCTATGTTCATTGCAACATTATTTACAATAGCAAAGATAGGGAAGCAACCCAAGTGCCCATCAACAGATGAATGTATAAAGATGTGGTACATATACACAATGGAATATTACTCAGCTATAAAAAAGGAAGGAAATCTTGACATGGTGATTTGGATGGACCTAGACAGTATAATGCTAAGTGAAATAAACCAGGCAAAGAAAGACAAATACCATATGATTTCACTTATATAAGGAATCTAAAAACCAAATAAAAAGAAACAGACCCACAAATATAGACAAAAGACTATTAGTTACCATAAGGAAGGGGGTAGAGGGATGGGGGAATTTAGGTGAAGGGGATAAAGTGGTACTGCGAGGGTGTGTTCTTTTCCTACATATGTATATACCAATAACAATATTATGCCACCAGTAATAGTAATATAACTCCATTTAGGTTCCCAGACCTGATTCCAATATGTGTAAGTATGTAGGAGGGGGTCTTCCCATACATATTAACACCAAGCAATTCTTGAACACCAGCAGTGTGTTGGAGAACTCAACTCAATTATGATGCCATCTGCCAGAAGATGGCACCAGATTCCTCAGGTTAAGGGCTCCGTCCTACAAGACTGCCTTCTACCCCCTGACTCCAGTCACAGGTCGCAAGCCCTTGGCAGTTAACTGTGCTTCTGACCTACCGCTACAGATTGGAGGTTCCCACGACCTCCCTCTTAGGTTCAATTAATTTGCTAGAGTGGCTCACAGAACGAGGAAAACACTTACATTTACCAATTTAATACAGAATATCGTAAAGGATACAAGTTAACAGCCAGATGAAGACAGACATAAGGCAAGGTCCCAAATAAAGGAGCTTCTGTCCTCATGGAGCTTGGAGCCTAGCTCAATGGCATGTGGAGGCATTATGGTTCCCCAAGCATAGAAGCTCTCTCCAACCAAGAACTAGGATCAAACCAAGTGGAGCAGAGAAGAGCAATAAGCTCTTCTCAGGGGTTTGTGTGAGGGCTTCATTGCATAGTCATGATTGACTAAATTATTGGCCATTGATTGATTCAACCTCCAGCCCCACCCTTGGGTGGGGGTCCAAAGTCTCTCATTAACATGACAAAACATCCATTTCACCTGACTCTGCAGTGTTCTCAGGAACTGTAAATGAAAACCAAATATACCTGGGAAATATATATTTGGTCATATGAATGAGCAAATATATATTTCTTATGACTCATTATATCACAGGTACAAACTGCAAATTGTAAAATAAGTTAGACATAGGAATGGAAGTACAACATAGAGAATTTAACCAATAATATTGTATTATCTTGGTATGATAATGAGGTAACTATACCTATTGTGGTGGGCATCTAGTCATGTATACAATTATCCAGTAACTATGTTGTACATCTGAAACCAACATAATATTGTATATCAGCTTTACTTCAATACATTTTCTAAAAATATTAAAAAAACACACCAGAACTGTGTGTTTATATCTTCTAATCTAAATAAAATTGTATCCATTCACTCATTCATTAATTATTTACTGGGCATCCATTCTGTTCCAGACATTAGGGATTTGATAGTGAATAAGACATATTCTAGTGAAAGGGCCAGGAGGCAGAAATTAACCCAAATTAATCCACAAACAAAAGCTTGCAATGGAAGAATGACAGGGTCACTGCAACTAGGTGGCCAAGAAAGACCTCTCTGAAGAAACTCAAGACTGGAGATTAAAGATGGCGGTGTGAGAGCTGAGACAGAGGCCTCCTCCCCAAACCACATATAATATGAAAATATAGTTAATACTACTAATCCTGAAAGAGCAACAGGAAAGAAGGCTGTGCAAGACTGCATAAACCCGGAGAAAAGAACAGACCTCATGGAACAGGGTAACGTACCAAAACTGTGATCCAGTGGGACCCAAGCCCTTCCCCCACCCCAGCTCAGTGGCAGGAGGAAGAGAAATGGAGCAGGTTGGGAGAGGAGGCCTACCACTACTGAACACCCGGCCCTGGAAATCTGCTCTGGGAGCACAAACCTACATTGCATGGAGCTCTGGAGATTAGTGAGGTTGGAAAGCTAAGACAGGCAGAATACTTGGAGAGACTGAAATTTCAGCTGCTTGTGGAAAACGGAGCCACAGCTGGCTTCTCTGGGACAAAAGAAAGCGGGCAGTCTGAGAGACTTCCTAACAGCGAGAGGGCTGCTAAAGGGGCAAGGATTGCCCAGAGCTTGCTGCTCAGGAGAAAGGATAGGTGGACAAAATTGTCTGGGCGCACTCTGCCCAGCAGGTTGGGAACTTTCAGGAGCTTCACGCGCTCCATCCACCTGGCTAGTTACGCAGCTCTTAGACCCCCCACTGTGATATGTAGCCTGCTGCACTTTCCTCCCGGCAAGCCAGCACCACCTCTCAAACTGGCAGCCCCTGCCCTGGTGTCAGGCTAACCACAGGGAGACCCTGCCAACAGCAGCTACAAACGCAATGCATAGAGACTTACACCTGTGCGCTGGGCCCCTGGTTCTGGCAGTGGAGACAGGCACGGTAGCCGGGAACCAGGAAACAGCTCTTTCCTCCCCCCAGGCACCAGCACTGCTCCCCTGAGACCCCCGACATTGATCCAGGGGCTGAGCAGCTTCAGAGAGTAGAGCTTCTGGGCACCAAAGGGCGCCACATACAAATATGAAATGTCAAAGGAGCCTGGTTCAACCCCAAATCCCATAAACACCAGAAAAAGGGCCAAGTGAAACTGAACTTACCAATCTTTCTGAGAGATTTCAAAATAAGAATCATAAACATGCTCATGGAGGTACAGAAAAATATTCAAGAACTCAGGGAAGAATTCAGGAGTGAGATTCAGTCCTTAAGGAATACAATATCTGAAATGAAACATACAATGGAGGGACTTAAAAGCAGATTAGATGAAGTAGAGGTGACAGTAAATGGAATAGAAATTAGAGAAGAGGAATACAAAGAAGCTGAGGTACAGAGAGAAAAAATAATCTCCAGGAATGAAAGAATATTGAGAGGACTATGTGACCAATCCAACCAGAACAATATTTGCATTACAGGGGTACCAGGGGAAGAAGAGAGAGAAAAAGGGATAGAAAGTGTCTTTGAGGAGGTAATTGCTGAAAACGTCCCCAATCTGGGGAAGGAGATAATCTCTCAGGCCATGGATGTGCACAGATCTCCCAACACAAGGGACCCAAGGAAGACAACACCAAGACATATAATAATTAAAATGGCAAAGATGAAGGATAAGGACACAGTGTTAAAAGCAGCCAGAGAGAGAAAAAAGATCACATACAAAGAAAAACACATCAGGCTATCAGCAGACTTGTCAAAAGAAACCTTACAGGCCAGAAGGGAGTAGCATGATATATTTAATGCAATGAAGAAGAAGGACCTCAAACCAAGAATACTCTACCTGACAAGATTATCGTTTAAATTTGAAGGATGGATTAAACAATTTCCAGATAAGCAAAAGATGAGAGAATTTACTTCCCAAAAACCGTCTCTACAGTGTATTTTAGAGGGGCTGCTATAGATGGAAGTGTTGCTAAGGCTAAATAGCTGTCACCAGAGGAAATAAAACCACAGTAAAGAAAGTAGAACACTTACTTACTAAGCAGTTGCAAAATCAAATCAACTACCCCCAAAGACAGTCAAGGGATAGACAAAGAATTCAGAATATGATACCTATTATACAAAGAATGGAGGAGGAAGAAAAAGGAGGGGAAAAAAAGAAACTTTTGTGTTTGTAATAGCATACTATGTGAGTTAAATTAGACTTGTTAGATAGTAAGGAAGTTACCCTTGAACCTTTGGTAACCACGAATCTAAAGCCTGCAATGCAATAAATACATACCTATCAATAATCACCCTAAATGTAAAAGGTCTGAATGCACCAATCAAAAGACATAGAGTCATTGAATGGATAAAAAAAACAAGACCAGTCTATATACTGCCTACAAAAGACTCACTTCAAACCCAAAGACATACACAGACTAAAAGTGTAGGGATGCAAAAAGATATTTCATGCACCTGTAAGGAGAATAAAGCAGGAGTTGCAGTACTTGTATCAGACAAAATAGACTTCAAAACAAAGAAAGTAACAAGAGACGAAGAAGGACATTACATGATGGATGATAAAGGGGACAGTCCAACAAGAGGATATAACCATTATAAATATCTATGCACCAAATATAGGACACCTGCTTATGGGAAACAAATACTAACAGAATTAAAGGGGGAAATAGAATGCAATGCATTCATTTTAGGAGACTTCAACACACCACACACTCCAAGGGACAGATCAACCAGACAGAAAATAAGTAAGGAGACAGAGGCATTGAACATATTAGAACAGATGGACCTAACAGACATCTACAGAACACTTCACCCAAAAGCAGCAGGATACACATTCTTCTCAAGTCATTTGGAACATTTTCAAGAATAGATCATATCCTAGGCCACAAAAAGATCCTCTTAAGTTTAAAAAGGTTGAAATTGTACCAGCCAGCTTCTCAGACCACAAAAGTATAAAACTAGAAATGAATTACACAAATAAAATGAAAAAACCCACAGACACATGGAGGATTAACAACATGTTCCTAAATAATCAGTGGATCAATGACCAAATAAAAACAGAGATCAAGTAATATATGGAGACAAACGACAATAATAATTCAACACTGCTAAATCTGTGGGACACAGTGAAGGCCGTGCTAAGAGGGAAGTATATTGCAGTACAGGCCTACCTCAGGAAAGAAGCACAGTCTCATATGAACAGTCTAAACTCACAAATAATGAAACTAGAAAAAGAAGAACAAATGAGGCTCAAAGTCAGCGGAAGGAGGGACATAACAAAGATCAGAGCAGAATAAATAAAATTGAGAAGAATAAAATAATAGAAAGAATCAATGAAAGGAGGAGCTGGTTCTTTGAGAAAACAAACAAAATAGATAAACCCCTAGCCAGAACTATCAAGAAAAAAAGAGAGTCTACTCACATAAACAGAATCAGAAATGAGAGGAAAAATCACTACAGACAGCACAGAAATACAGAGAACTATTAGAGAATACTATGAAAAATTATATGCTAACAAACTGGATAACATAGAAGAAATAGACAACTTTCTAGAAAAATACAACCTTCCAAGGCTGACCCAGGAAGAAACAGAAAATCTGAACAGACCAAATATAAGCAAAGAAATTGAATTGGTAATCAAAAAACTACCTAAGAACAAAACCCCTGGATCAAATGGCTTCACTGCTAAATTTTATTAAACATTTAGTGAAGACATAATATCCATCCTCCTTAAAGTTTTCCAAAAAGTAGAAGAGGAGGGAATACTCTCAAACTCATTCTACGAGATGAGCACCACTCTAATACCAAAATCAGGCAAAGACACTACAAAAAGAGAAAATTACAGACCAATATTCCTGATGAACATAAATGCAAAAATACCCAACAAAATATTAGCAAATCAAATTCAAAAATACATCAATAAGATCATCCACCATGATTAAGTAGGATTTATACAGGAGATGCAAGGATGGTACAATATTAGAATATCCATCAATATCATCCACCACATCAACAAAAAGGACAAAAACCACATGATCATCTCCATAGATGCTGAAAAAGCATTCGACAAAATTCAACATCCATTCATGATAAATACTCTCAACAAAATGGGCATAGAGGGCAAGTACCTCAGCATAATAAAGGCCATATATGACAAACCCACAGCCAGCATCATACTTAACAGCAAGTAGTGGAAAGCTTTTCCTTTAAGATCGGGAACAAGACAAGGATGCCCACTCTCCCCACTTTTATTCAACATAGTTCTGGAGGTCCTAGACACGGCAATCAGACAACATAAAGAAATAAAAGGCATCCACATCGATAAGGAAGAATTTAAACTGTCACTGTTTGCAGGTGACATGATATTGCACATACAAAACCCTAAAGAATCCACCCCAAAACTACTAGATCTAATATCTGAATTCAAAAGAGTTGCAGGATACAAAATTAATACACAGAAATCTGTTGCATTCCTATACACTAAAGATGAGCTAACAGAAAGAGAAATCAGGAAAGCAATTCCATTCACAATTGCAACAAAAGGAATAAAATACCCAGGAATAAACCTAACCAACAAAGTGAAAGACCTATACCCTGAAAACAATAAGATACTCATGAGAGAAATTAAAGAAGATACCAATAAATGGAAATACATCCCATGCTCATGTATAGGTAGAATTAATATTGTCAAAATGGCCACCCTGCCTAAAGCAATCTACAGATTCAATGCAATGCCTATCAAAATACCAACAACATTCTTCAACGAACTAGAGCAAATAGTTCTAAAATTCATATGGAACCACAAAAGACCCCGAATAGCCAAAGCAATCCTGAGAAGGAAGAATAAAGCAGGGGTATTACACTCCCCAACTTCAAGCTCTACTACAAAGCCACAGTAATCAAGACAATCTGGTACTGGCACAAGAACAGACCCACAGACCAATGGAACAGACTAGAGAGCCCAGATATAAACCCAAGCAAAAATGGTCAATTAATATACGATAAAGGAGCCATGGACATACAATGGAGAAATGACAGCCTCTTCAACAACTGGTGTTGGCAAAACTGGACAGCTATATGTAAGAGAATGAAACTGGATTATTGTCTAACACCATACACAAAAGTAAACTCAAAATGGATCAAAGACCTGAATGTAAGTCATGAAACCATAAAACTCTTAGAAGACAACATAGGCAAAAATCTCTTGAATATAAACATGAACAACTTTTTCCTGAACACATCTCCTCAGGCAAAGGAAATAAAAGCAAAAATGAACACATGGAACTACATCAAACTATAAAGCTTCTGTACAGCAAAGAACACCATTAGCAGAACCAAAGGCATCCTACAGTATGGGAGAATATATTTGTAAATGACATATCTGACAAGGGGTTAACATCCAAAATTGTAAAGAACTCACATGCCTCAACACTCAAAAAGCAAATAACCCGATTAAAAAATGGGCAGAGGATATGAACAGACAGTTCTCTAAAGAAGAAATTCAGATGGCCAACAGGCACATGAGAAGATGCTCCACATCGCTAATTATCAGGGAAATGCAAATTAAAACCACAATGAGATATCACCTCACATCAGTGAGGATGGCCAACATAGAAAAGACTAGGAACAACAAATGCTGGCAAGGATGCGGAGAAAGGGGAACCTTCCTAGACTGCTGGTTGGAATGTAAATTAGTTCAACCATTGTGGAAAGCCATATGGAGGTTTCTCAGAAAACTAAAAATAGAAAATACTATTTGACCTGGGAATTCCACTCGTAGGAATTTACTCAAAGAAAACCACTTCTCAGATTCAAAAAGACATGTGCACCTCTTTGTTTATTGCAGCGCTATTTACAATAGCCAAGACATGGAAGCGACCTAACTGTACATCAGTAGATGAATGGATAAAGAGGTGGTACATATACACAATGGAATACTATTCAGCCATAAGAAAAAAACAAAGCCTACCATTTGCAACAACATGGATGGAGCTAGAGGGTATTATACTCAGTGAAATAAGCCAGGCAGAGAAAGACAAGTAGCAAGTGATAAGCAAAACTGAAGGAACAAAACAGCAGCAGACTCACAGACTCCAAGAAGGGACTAGTGGTTACCAAAGGGGAGGGGTGGGGGTGGGTAGGTGGGGAGGGATGGAGATGAGAGGGGTATTATGATTAGTACACATGGTGTGGGAGGGATCATGGGGAAGACAGTGTAGCACAGAGAAGGCAAATAGTGACTCTGTGGCATCTTACTACACTGATGGACAGTGACTGCTTTGGGGTATAGAAGGGACTTGATAATATGGTTTAATGTAGTAAGCACATTTTTTTCATGTGAAACCTTCATAAGAGTGTATTCAATGATATCTTAATAATAAATTAATAAAATAAAATAAGAAGTAGCCAAGAAAAATTAAATGTGTACATCCTCTCCTAGAGAAGTAAAAATACAACTCAGTACATAATGATATGTATACAAAAATGTTTATTGCAACATTGTTTACAATGGCAAAAAATAACATCATTGTCTATAAATAGGGGAATGTTTGAATAAATTACTGTACACCCAGACTTTGGAACAATATACAGCTAATAAAAAGCTATGTTAGCACTATAGTATTAACCCGGAGAAACGATGAGAGCATGTTAAACAAAAAATAAATTGCAGAAGAATTTAAGTGGTACAACTGTATTTTTTATTAAAAAATGTGAAACTCTAATCACGAATAAATGTTTGCCAATTTTTCGAAAAGTAAAAAGTGAAAAAAAAAAGGAACTCCAGAGAGTGACATCTGCAAGATGATAGTACAGGCATTTCTAATGCTTATACCTTCTCAGAAATAATCAATTCAAACAACTCTTCATGCATGAAAATATCTTCACAAGAACTAAGGATTCTAGGTGAGAGATTACAGCACCAGGGTGGAGCAAGGAAATAAGAAAAGATGCACTGACCAGGTAGGGAAAGAGAGTTTCACATTACCCATGTCACCAGCACCCCCATTAAGCCCAAGCAGCTCAACATGGAGAGAGACATCTTCAAGGGGGAGGGAAAGTGAAATGAGTGCCCGACTTTCCTGCAGACTCCAGCACTGACCGGCTTTGGCACCACACCAGTTCCTACAGGCTTCCAGCATGCCCAGTGCCAAGTCAGCCCTACAGACCTAGACTCCAGACTGGCTCCCATGGACTTGGCCCCTGTCTGGCCCTCGCACCAAGCCAGCCCTAGTGCTGGGCTGACTCCCATGGCCTAGGTTCCCAGCCTGCCCCAGCATCAGTGGATAAAATAACTACAGATATCATGGAAATAGCAAGAAACCTAGAATTAGAAGTGGAACCTGAAGATGTGACCAAATTTCTGCAACCTCATAATCAAACTTTCACAGATGAGGTGTTTCTGCCTATGGATGAGCAAAGAGAGTGGTTTCTTGAGATGGAATCTACTCCTTGGGAAGGTGCTATGAAGATTATTGAAATAATAACAAAAGATTTAGAATATGACATAAACTTTGTTGATAAAACAGCAGCAGGATTTGAGAGGATTGACTTCAATGTTGAAAGACATTTTACAGTGACGAAAATGCTATCAAACAGCATCTCATGCTACAGAGAAATTGTACACGACAGGACAAGTCAATTGATGTGGCAAACTTCATTGTTGTCTTATTTTAAGAAATTTCCACAGTCACCGCAACCTTCAGCACCCACCACCCTGATCAGTCAGCGGCCATTAACATGGAGGCAGGACACTCTACCAGCAAAAAGATTATGACTCACAGAAAGCTCAGATGATGGTTAGCATTTTTTAACAATAAGGGATTTTTTTGGTATCATTAATCTACAATTACATGAGCAACATTATGTTTACTAGACTCCCCCCATCATCAAGTCCCCACCACATACCTCATTACAGTCACTGTCCATCAGCGTAGTGAGATGCTATAGAATCACTACTTGTCTTCTCTGTGTTATACTGCCTTCCCCATGCCCCTCTCCTACATTTTGTCTGCTAATCGTAATGCCCCCCTTTTTTTCCCCTTGTCCCTCCCTTCCCACCCATCCTCCCCAGTCCCTTTCCCTTTGGTAACTGTTAGTCCATTCTTGGGTTCTGTGAGTCTGCTGCTATTTTGTTCCTTCAGTTTTTTTCTTTGTTCTTATACTCCACAGATAAGTGAAATCATTTGATACTTGTCTTTTTCCTGGCTTATTTCACTGACCACAATACCCTCTAGCTCCATCCATGTTGTTGCGAATGGTAGGATTTGTTTTCTTCTTAACAATATGGTATTTTTTTTCCTTTTTTTTAAAGTTTATTTTGATATCATTAATCTACAATTAAATGAGCAATATTATGGTGATTACACTACCCCCTTCATCAGGTCCCCCCCCACCAAACCCATTACAGTCACTGTCCATCAGCATAGTGAGATGCTATAGAGTCACTACTTGTTTTCTCTGGGTTGTACAGCCCTCCCCATGCCCCCCTAACATTACATCTGCTAATCATAATGCACCTTTTTCCCCCTTGTCCCTCCCTTCCCACCCGTCCTCCCCAGTCCCTTTCTCTTGGTAACTGTTAGTCCGTTCTTGGGTTCTGTGAGTCTGCTGCTGTTTTGTTCTTTCAGTTTTTTTTCCCTTAGTTCTTATACTCCACATATGAGTGAAATCATTTGGTACTTGTCTTTTTCGGCTTGGCTTATTTTACTGAGCATAATACCCTCTAGCTCCATCCATGTTGTTGCAAATGGTAGGATTTGTTTTCTTCTTAACAATAAGGTATTTTAAAATTAAGGTATATAGGTTGTTTTTCAGACATAATGCTATGGCACACTTAATAGGCTACAGTAGAGTATAAACATAACTTACATAAACCAGGAAACCAAAAAATTAATTTGACTTGCTTTATTGTGATATTTAATTTACTGTGGTGGTCTAGAACCAAACCCACAATATCTCCAATGTATACTCTAATACAATAATACAGTGGTGAGTTAATCACTTAAGTCTAGTATAAAAGATAAAGAAAAAAAATTAAAAATAACTAATTACAATAATCTGTTAATAGATACATGATATAAAGGAGTTAAATTGTGACATCATAACATAAAATGGGGGAAGAATAAAAGGATAGACATTTTATATGTAATTAAGTTCAGTTGTCATTAGCTGAAAGTAAACTGTTATAACTGTAGATGTTTTTTGTAAGCCTCATGGTAATAAATAAGAAAAAGTCCCTGACACATACACAAGATGAAAAGAAGGGCATCAAAGCATACCATTACAAAAAATAAAAAAGGAATAGAAATACCATTTGACCCAGGAATTCCACTTCTAGGAATTTACCCTAAAAATGCAGCAGCCCAGTTTGAAAAAGACATATGCACCCCTATGTTTATTGCAGCACTATTTACAATAGCCAAAAAATGGAAGCAACCTGTGTCCATCAGTAGATGAATGGATAAAGAAGAGGTGGTACATATACACAATGGAATATTATTCAGCCACAAGAAGAAAACAAATCCTACCATTTGCAACAACATGGATGGAGCTAGAGGGTATTATGCTCAATGAAATAAGCCAGGCGGAGAAAGAGAAGTATCATATGATTTCACTCAGCTGTGGAGTATAAGAACAAAGAGAAAACTAAAGGAACAAAACAGCAGCAGACCCACAGAACCCAAGAATGGACTAACAGTTACCAAAGGGAAAGGGACTGGGGAGGATGAGTGGGAAGGAAGGGATAAGGGGGAAAAGGGGTATTATGATTAGCACACATAATGTAGAGGGGGACATACAGGGAAGGCAGTATAACACAGAGAAGACAAGTAGTGATTCTATAGCATCTTATTATGTGATGGACAGTGAATGTAATGGGTTATGTGGTGGGGACTTGATAATGGGGGGAGTCTAGTAAACATAATGTTGCTCATATAATTATACATTAGTAATAGCAAAATAAAAAAATAAAAATAAAAAAGGAACACAACAAGAGAGGGAGAAAGAAACAAAGGAAGTACAAAACAGTCCAAAAACAATTAACAAAATGGCAATAGTAAGCCCTTACCTATAAATAATTACTTTATCTGTAAAAGAATTACATTCCCCAATCAAAAGACACAAAGCGGCTGAATGGATAAAGAACAAGGTCCAACAATATGCTGCCTATAAGAGACTCACTTTGGTTTCAAGGACAAACATAGGCTCAAAGGAAAGCAATGGAAAAAAGATGTTCCATGCAAATGAAAACCAAAAGAGACAAGGGGTAGCTATACTTAAATAGAACAAAATAGACTTTAAGTAAAAAAAAAAAACTGTAACAAGAGACAAAAGAGGTCATTAAATAATGATAAAGGGGTCAGTTGATCAAAAGGATATAACAACTATAAAAACATATGTACCCAATAAAGGAGCACCCAAATATATTAAACATATTCTAACAGATCTGAAGAAAGAAATAGATAATACAATAATAGTACGGGACTTTAATACCCTACTTTCAACAATGGGTAAATCATCCAGACAGGAAATCAATAAGGAAATGTTGGTCTTAAACAATACTTTAGACCACAATACTTTAGACCACATGGACCTAACAGATATACACAGAATATTCTATCCAACAGAGGCAAAGTACACATTCTTCTGAAGTGCACATGGAACATTCCTCAGGGTAGATTATATATTGGACCACAAAACAAATCTTAGCAATTTAAAAGGATTGAAATCATATTAAGCATTTTTTCCAACCATAATGGTATGAAGCTAAGAGTCAGTAATAGAAGGAAAATTGAAAAAATGACAAATATGTGGCAATTAAACAACACATTCCTGAATAACCAATGTGTCAAAGAAGAAATCAAATGGAAAACAAAAAGCAACTTGACACAAACGAAAATAGAAACAAAACACATCAAAACTTGTGGGATGCATCAAAAACAGTTTTAACAGGGAAATTTAGAGCAAGAACCACCTACATTAAGGAAAAGAAAGATCTCAGTTAAACAACAACTTTATACTAAAAGGAAATAGAAAAAGGAAGACAAACTAAACCCAAAGTTAGAAGAAGGAAGGAAATAACAAAGATCGAGCAGGGGTAAATGAAATAGAGATCAGAAAAACTATAGAAATGATTAACAGAGCTAAGAGCTTTTTAAAAAATATATAAACAAAATTGACAAACCTTTAACCAGACTAAGAAAAAATGAGAGGACCCAAATAAATAGTATCAGAAATGAAGGAGGAGACATAACAACTGATATTACAGAAATACATAGAATCATAAGAGACTGCTATTAACATTATATGCCAAAAAATTGGGTCACCTAGAAGAAATGGATAAATTCCTAGAAATGTACAATCTACAAAGACTGAATCACAAAGAAATAGAAAATCAGAACAGACGAATAACAAGCAGAAAAATTGAATCAGTAATAAAAAACCTCTAAACAAAGAAAAATCCAGATAGTTTCATTGGTGAATTCTACCAAACAGCTAATGAAAATGAACACCAGTCCTCCTCAAGGATTCCAAACTCTCCCATAAACCAAAGAGGAAGGAACACTCCCAAACTCATTTTAAAAAACTGCATTACTCAGATATCAAAACTACATAACACTACAGGAAAAAAAAAGTCTACTGGCCAATATCTTTGATGAATATTGATATAAAAATACTCAACAAAATACTAGTAAACAGACTTCAACAGCACATGAAAAGGACCATATACCATGATTGACTGGGATTTACCCTGGGGTGCAAGGATGGTTCAAAATACCCAGAAATCAATAAATGTGATACACCACATTAACAGAATGAAAAATAAAATTCATATGGTCATCTCAGAAGATAAGAAAAAGCATTTGACAAAGTTCAACATCCTTTCCTGATAACTCTCAATACTTTGGGGATAGAGGAATGACTCTCAAAAATAAATAAATAAAGGCCACATACGACAAATCCACAGCTAATATCAAACTCAAATTGTGAAAACTTGAATGCCTTTCCTTTAAATCAGAAACAAGACAGTGTTCCCATTCTTACCACTCCTATTCATTGTAGTACTGGAAGTCCTAGACATAGCAATTAGGCAAGAAAAAGAAATAAAAGGCATCCAGACTGGAAAGAAAGAAGTAAAATTTTGTCTCTGCAGATGATCATTTCACATCCATTACTCAAAGCAAGTCACAAAACCCAAATCAAGGTGTGAAGATATACACTCTGTCCATGGGGATTAATAACAAGTGTGTTTAGCATCCAAAAAAATAAAGCCATTTTGGTTAACAACAAAATAGAGCTACCGAGCTACTTATGTATATTTATTATCATCCAGTTTTTAAATGGTTAATCTGGGGGGAGGGGGAGGACTTATTGTATGAGTTTCATAATGCTGTCATAACAAATTAACAAATTACCACAAACTGGGTGACTTAAAACAGAAATTTACTCTCTCACAGCTCTGAAGGCCAGAAGTTTGAAATCAGGGTGTCAGCAGGGCCAGACTCTCTCCCAAGGCTCTGAGGAACTTTTTATATATAAGGATTTTAATCCTTCATCAATCCTATGGTTCGATTGTTTAATATTTAACAATATTCCATCCAGACTTTTTAGAGTTGTGGTGTACCGTGAGATCTATTAATAGATGTTCAAAGGTGGAGGTTTTATCTATATGTCCAGTTTTTCTTTCCCAGCCCCTGACGTCTTTCTTCCCAGTTCCTTGGAATCAGTAGAAAAAGGGATAAAGAAAGAGAAGGATGAAATACTGACCTTGCTAATCCTCAAATTATAGGGAGTGTCAACTACTTTGTTTGCATTTTCCAAAGATTTTAAGGCCCCCACTCTCTGACTTACCTTAAAACCAAGGCTGACTCAGTTGAAATCTACCTCAGAAATTGTTGATTCTTAAATGCAGACAAAGTACAAAGGCCACAGAAAAGAGGCCAAATTCTCTTAAGAGAGCCCAAAGCAATGCTATCCTCGAAAATGAGTTGTGAAATTTATTTGAGGATTAAAGTTAAGTAAATGTGTCATTAGCACATTACGCTTTATGTGAACTGATTTCACTAAAACCAGTCTGTTCTTGTTCCTCTTAATATTTCCAACACCTTACCTGGTAGACTACAATATTATCTAGTGATTAAAAGATCTAGCTTTGTAAACAGACAGATGTAGATTCCAGCCTTGGTTCTTCAGTTTCCTAGTTGGCGACTTCAGCTTCTTCATTTGTAAACTGTAGATAATAACACGAACTATCTCACAGAGCTGTTGGTAAAATTAAACAAGGTAATGTATGCAGATCACTCAACATACTTCTTGGTACCTGGAATTCTGTAATCATTAGCTATAATAATAAATATAGTCACTATTATCCACTGGTTTGTTATAAGATGCATTTTACTTCCTTCTTCCTTCCATGTCCCCTTCCCAAAGTAGGTTTCTGTTTAGAATATCTTTAACCTAAATTCCTGGACACAATCAGAATGCAAACTCCATGGGTCAGATGTTGGACTGCTTTGCTGTCTGCTATATCCTCAACACTTAGAACAGTGTCTGGCACATAGTAAGGTGTTTTATTAACATTTGCTTAATACATAAACCAGTTGTCTAAATTTTGTCTCCATTTCCCAATCCTATGTAGAATAGGCCTTCCTCTTAAGAGCACAGGTTTCCTTAACACTCTCTCTAATAAAGGTTACTCATTTACCCACCTCCGATGAAACTCAGGGTTAGAAGGATGAGTAGATACCTCTTGCTTCTCAATACCACTTCAGCATCCTTGAGCATAGATATAATAGGTGCTTTTAAAACCTTGTCTGCTAACATTAAGATCATACCAGGGTCAATCTCTAATTGCCTTTTCTCTTGAGCATGTTCATATTTATTTGTATCTTCATATGCCTAGTAATTTTGGATTTTATCCTAGACATTACAAGTGATACACGATAGAGACTCTGGATTTGGTTCTACTGAAGAATATTGTTTTGTTTTGTTTTATTTTGTCTCAGGGAGCAGTTAACTTGGGACACAAAAACCACAGACGGTCAAGTCTCCCTTCTATTAAGAGACCTTTTCTATTTTTATTTTGAACATTTTGGAATCTTTTGTTTCAGGCTTACAGGGAAGTTTTTCAAGAGCCACAGAATATCAGGGACAGTTTTCTAATATTGCATAAAGAAGAAAGGTGGGGTTTGGCATTTCAGAGTGGTGGTTAAGAGCATGAAATTTTTTTAGTGAAGTATTGCTGATACACAATCTTACGTTGGTTTCAATGTACTACACAGTGGTTCAACAGTTACCCATATTATTAAATAGTGCGGGTTCTATCTATCAATGTAGAAAGATGTTATAGAATTATTGACTATATTCTCCATGCTGTACTACCATCCCCGTGACCAACTTATATTGTGATTGAAAATTATTGTGCCGCTTTATCCCTCTCACCCTCCTCCCCATCTGCCCCTACCCCTCCCTCTTGGTAACCACTAATCACATCTCAGTGTCTATGAGTCTACTGCTATTTTGTTCTGTCTGTCTTGCGTTATTTTTATATTTCACAAATAAGTGAAATCATATGGTATATATCTTTCTCCACTTGGCTTATTTCACTGAGCATAATACCCTCTAGCTCCATCCATGTTGTAAGAGCACAAAATTTAGAGTCACACAATACCATGACCAGGCTCCACCCTTATTAGTTGTGGAACCCAATGCAACTCACTTCCAACTCTTCGGGCCTTACTTAACTCATCCGCAAAATGGGGATGATAATGCTAACCTCGTAGGCTTCCTATGAGGGCTTTAATAAGATCGTGCTCACACTTCACCCACTAAGATAATAAGCTCAGTGAATGGTATCATTAGCAGTACCAGTATTTAAGTTTAAAACAGGAAGGATCACTTAAGATTCTTATTTAGAAACGCTTTGGAAATAGAGGTGGTGGTTTCACAACACTGTGAATGTACTAAATGCCACAGACTGCTTGCTTTAAAGTGTTAAAATTATGTTATGTCAACTTTGCTTCAATTAAAAAAAAGACTTACCTGGGACGGGGTCATAGATTTCAGGCACACTTATGGTCATGAACACATTTTTCCTGAGAGTTTTGGATCAACTTAGTGGATAGAGGATAGAAAATGGATTGATGAGTTTGGCAGAGGGAGCAGGGGTTTAGATGTCAAATATATCTGCTCTGCTCCGGCCATGTCACATGTCCAAGACTTGGCTTGTGCGGCTGTCTCTGCTTTGCATGCTCTCTTCCTTCCCCTACCTGGGAATTCATCCCACAAGACCTAGTTCAAAGGACATCTCCTCTATAAAGCCTTCCCAGTCCTCAACCTAATCAGTAAATTATCACCAACAATTACTAATTATTACCAGTGGGATCACTGAGGACTTTATTTACTGGAGTAAATATATTCTGGAGTAAGTGATATCTGACTGGAGTAAGGTGATTATCTCATTGTGGTTTTGATTTGCATTTCCCTGATTGTTAATGATGTGGAGCATCTTCATGTGTCTGTTAGCCATCTCTACTTATTCTTTGAAAAAAATGTCTACTCAGGTCCTCTCCCACTTTTTAATCAGAGTTTTTTTTGGTGTTGAACTGTATGAGTTTTTAAAAAATATATTTTAGATATTAACCCCTAGCAAAATACCTCATATGCAAATATATTCTCCCACTCAGTAGGTTGCCATTTGTTGACTGTTTCCCTTGCTGTGCAGAAGCATTTTAGTTTAATAAACTCTCAACAAAGTGGGTATAGAGGAGGCAGACCATAACACAATAAAGGCCATATATACAAACACACAACTTACATCATACTCAGTGATGAAATCTGAAAGCTGAAAGGAATAGGAACAAGACAAGGATGCCCACTTTCACCACTTTTACTCAACATACTACTGGAAGTCCTAGCCACAACAATCAGACAAGAAAAAGAAATAAAAAGTATCCAAAATGATACTATTAAGCCATAAGAAGAAAACAAATCCTACCATTTGCAACAACATGGATGGAGCTAGAGGGTATTGTGCTCAGTGAAATAAGTCACGCAGAGAAAGACAAGTAGCAAATGATTTCCCTCATTTGTGGAGTATAACAATGAAGCAAAACTGAAGGAACAAAACAGAAGCAGACTCACACACTCCAAGAAGGGACTAGCAGTTGTCAAAGGGGAGGCGTGGGGGAGGGTGGGTTGGGAGGGAGGGAGAAGGGGATTGAGGGGTATTATGATTAGTATACATGGTGTGGGGGGTCACTGGGAAGAGAGTGTAGCACAGAGAAGACAAGTAGTGACTCTGTGGCATCTTACTACACTGGTGGACAGTGACTTCAGTGAGGTATGGGGGGGGACTTGATCATATAGGTGAATGTAGTAACCACAATGTTTTTCATGTGAAACCTTCATAAGAGTATATATCAATGATACCTTAATAAAAAATATCCAAAACAGTAAGGAAGAAGTAAAATTGTCAATTTTCAGATGACATGATAATATAGAGAGAGCTATAAATACTCCACCAAAACAGTTAGAAATAATAAATGAATTCAGTAAGTCATAGAATACAGAAATCTGTTGCATTTCTGTATACAAATAATGAACTGACAGAATGAGAAACTGAAGAAACAATCCTATTTACTATTGTATCAAAAAGAAAATACCTAGGAATAAATCTAACCAAGGAAGTGAAAGATCCGTACTCTGAAAACTCAAGGACACTGATGAAAGAAACTGAATAAACACAAATAAGTGGAAAGACAACCCATGCTCATGGTCAGGAAGAATTAATATTGTTAAAATGGCCATACTACTCAAAGCAATCTACAGATTCAATACAATCCCTATCAAAATACCAATGGCACTTTTCAATGAACTAGAGCAAATATTCCAAAAATTTGTTTGGGAACACACAAAAAAATAGAATAGCCAAAGCAATGTTGAGAAAGATAGACAAAGTGGGAGGTATCAGCTCCCCTGATTTCCAACTACATTACAAAACTAAAGTAATCAGTTTGGCAGTGGCACAAAAATAGACACACAGATTAATGGAACAGATTAGAGAGCCCAGAAATAAACATCACACTTATATGGTCAATTAATATATGATAAAGGAGGTAACAATATACAATGGGGAAAAGATAGTCTCTTCAATAAATGATGTTGGGAAAACTGGACAGCTACAGAAAAAAGAATGAAACTTGATCACTGTCTTATACCATCTACAAAAATAAATTCAAAATGGATCAAAGACCTAATTGAAGACCAGAAACCATAAAACTCCTAGAAGAAAACATAGGCAGTAAACTCTTGAACATCAGCATTAGCAATTTTTTTCTAGATATGTCTCTTCAGGCAAGGGACACAAAAACAAAACTTTTTTAAACAAGGGGGAATCACTTTTTAAGAAAGGAAATGGAGCTGGACCAGGGCTGTGTTTGAATCCAAGCAGAACTCAGACACGTGTATACAAGGTGGCCCATGTGCCTACATCCCGCACCAGAATGCACACACAAAAACATCTGTACACTCATGTACAGCACCAGATGTGCACACACACACACGGATGTGAATACATAGTCATGCATAAGGCAGGACACAGAGATACACATAAAGACGTCCCCAACAGGCATATCGCAGTGTGTACTCATATTTCCCACACATGGATGCAGAGACTGGCATGCATTGAGGCATACCGGCACAGACACATGCAACCCTGTCGTGCATTCACACAGATGTGCGTGTATACACATGCTGAAACATACACACAGATAGATATTCAGAGACACCTCAAGCATGCACCCAGCATGACCCACATACACAGATATAAACCTAAGGGGAAACATGGCAGAGGCATCGAGCAGAACCCACTGGACAAAACGGCACAAGACATAAAGATGGAGAAGCACGTGACAGGGTGGAGAGCAGGCTGACTTGCAGGGAAGGAGAAGGAGCAAGACAGACTCAGAAACAAGGGGCAGAGATGGAGAAAGAGAGATGGGCAAAGTCCCATGCAGGGCTACATGCCCACCAGAACAACCCCAGGGTCTAACCCTGGCCCATCCTTCTTCAGAAGTGCCTAACCCACCATGCTTCCAGGAGGCCACCCAGAGATCAATTTCCTATTCAGAGTTCCAGGGGTCAGGCTCAGCTGTGCTGAGGGAGGAATGGGAGGGAGGGTCCCCAAACTTCCTCTCTCTTCCTCTTCTCACAGAGGAAAACTTTCCGACTTGAGACCAGAGAATGTAAAATCCAGAAGGGGATTTAGAGAACCCCTTATCCATCTCCTTCATCCTGCTATTAATAACAAGAACAGCTAACGTTTATGGAACACTAACTGCCAGGTACTTCACATGTATTAACCCAATGACTGCTCACCAAAATAGATTAAGAAGTAGGTACTATCATTGGCCCCATTTAGACTCAGAGAGGTGAGATTACCTGTCCAAGGTCACACAACAAAGAGAGGGATAAGGAAATCTAATCCGTGCTTAATCCTGCTCTTAATGGCTGTACCAGTGTCCACAAAAGGAAACTGAGGCCCAGCAAGGGAAGGGATTTTCCTGGGTTCGCCACCAGGTCACTCCAGAAACCAATACTCAGCCACTGCACCCCAGCACGTGTCCTGCCTCTGGGAGGTAAGGCGTGTGCTGACAGACACTGATCTCTCACTCCACGTTCCAGGGCCATGAACAAGGCGAAACTCCCTGGACCTCTCTGTCCCCAAGGACTTCTTCCAGTTTAGCCCCGCCCGCTCGCGCTCAGCTCATGGCAGCCTGTCTGACACTCAGCGCAGTTTCCGGTGCCAACCTCACTGAGAAACAAACCCCTCAAATGTCTACCTCCCTCCTTGCCAAGGAACACGGGGAAGAGGAGGGGCCCAGGGTGCACCCAGCCCAGGTGCAGGCTGCTGACCGGGATTAGGGGGGCTGAGACCTGCAGGGCCTGTGCTAATTCTCCCTCCCTCCTCTTCCCCCTCCAAGACTAACAAACAACCCGCCTCCCTCTGCTTTCTGCTCTGCCTTTGTTCCCTCCCCACAGGGACTTGGAGCTCAGCAGCCTAGATTGCTCTGAGCAACATGCCAGTCCTGAGAGGGCCAGCCTCACCCGCCTGCACTGGCCGAGGGTGAGAGGCAGCCCGTGAGCACAGGGATCCAACCATCAGAGCCCGCCCAAAGCCCATCTTGGTCCCCCTCAGACCGTCATAGGACCTGTCTCAGCATCCGCCTGGTGCCCCTGTCAGAGCTGCTGGAACCAGCCTCACAGCCCACATGCCGCCACCCTTATGCCCTCAAGACAAGACTCAGAGGCCACCGGGCCTAGGCTCAGAGCCTTCTTGGCACCAGAGGCGCCTCTATTAATGTTCTCCTTTATCAAGTTCAGTGGCAACTGGCTTTCAATCCTAGTGCCGACCCAGGGGCAAGCCCAGTGCCAACAGGACACCCCTCCCGCCCAGGCCTACCTGATGTGAGAGCAGAACCTGCCAGATAGTGTCCGTGTCCAATGCTGATACCATTGTCAGCACCCACCTGTTGCTAAACTTGGTCTCTGGGCCCCCAGGGCGGGCGAGGCCAGTGATGGGGGGTTGGGAGGAGGTTCAAGCCCCAGCTTCCTCACTTGCTACCTGTGTGGCCTGGAGCAAGTGGCTTTAGGGAGTCTCTGTCTTCTGAACCACAAAGCGAGGATAATAAAGATCCAGCCCCACCGCTAAAGATCGGATAAGATCAGGCACACATAGACCTGCTCTCCACAATGAGTGCTCACCAAAGGGAAGCGCCCTCACTCCGGCGGAGGGCCAGTGACAGCAGGGCAGGCCAGCAAGGCCACTCGTGTTTCTCTGCTCCCGCTGTCAGCATCCCGGGGCCCATGTCTGTTCCCGACACTGGAGTTTACCCACATGTCTCCTGCTATAGTTTCCTCTGCCCGCTAACAGCAGCCCTGACCAGCCGGGAATCACGCCTGAAGGGAACTTCACATGCCCTCAATTATGACTTTGTCTTCCCAAATGCTCCCTTTCCACAGTGAGGAGACACGGCCCAGGAAGGGGGAATACGGATAACA
The DNA here is from genome assembly GCA_032199065.1 of Smutsia gigantea. Classification (NCBI taxonomy): domain Eukaryota; kingdom Metazoa; phylum Chordata; class Mammalia; order Pholidota; family Manidae; genus Smutsia; species Smutsia gigantea. The sequence goes on along the minus strand of JAVSCE010003958.1, from coordinate 3,335 downwards.
CAGCAGGACAGATGAGAGCCCACCGGTGCCCCTACCACGCTGTTTTCTGTCCTCCACATACCCATGTATAAAATGGGAAATACTCATAATAACAATAATGAACGAAATGATACAATCACCGTAGAAGGTCTCCTAAGGAATCAGGTAGGAAGCCAGCGGGGCTTTCTGTAAATGATGACTCTTGAGACAGCTGTCATTTCTGATACCACACTGGGGGTTGTCATTAGTATTTCCCAGTCTTGCCGATACCCTCTGCCAACTGAGACCCTGAGATGCTTCTCCTGTTCGGTGGAAAGTTCCACTCAAATGTGACTCTGGACTTCCACCCCTTTCCCAACCGGAGATGGGCAATTGTGTGACAGGAATCCCGACCTTGCTTTGAAGTTCCGAAGAGGATTCTGGACATAAAGAGGCGGCACTGTGTCCAAACAAAACCATGTCGACACCTGGGGTCATGTGCTGACTCATGAGTCTCCACATGCTTCTCCTCCCAGGGACCCACACTCACAGCCCAGGGGCCTTCCTCACCCCAGACCCTCAGACCTATTCCCTGCACTCTCCCCTCCTGAGGCCCTGACCCCTGCATCTCTCCTCAGTAAAGACCCCCAAATCCATGTCCTGTCTTATCCCCTACCTTTGGGATTCTAGACCTTTGGGATTCTTCTTTCTCAAGACCCCCAAATACACAACTTTTGGGTTCCTTCTCACTGTGAGACCCCAGTACAAAGTTCAGAGACTCCCACCTGCAAATCATCTAAAATACTCAGTTCTGGAATTTGCCAACTGCCCCCCCCCCGCACATCCACAGCACTTGGGTGGCCTCTCCTGAGGGGCCACAGATACAGTCTTGGGACCACTCCTTGTTAATCTGCCCTGGTGTCCCCTCCTCCTCCAATGCTCGCTGTGTCCTCAGCTAGGCAGGGAGCATGGCGGGGGTGTAGTCAGAAGGGAAATGAGACAGTTATATAATCAGGACCAAAGTCCGTCCTCTCCCAGGTGGTATAAAGGCAACCATCCCAGCCATCGCCACCTCACCGCCACCCTCAGTGTCACCATGCTGGCCTCGGGGCTACTTCTGGTGGCTTTGCTTGCCTGCCTGACTGTACTGGTCTTGATGTCTGTCTGGCGGCAGAGGAAGGTCTGGGGGAAGCTGCCTCCCGGGCCCACCCCACTGCCCTTCATCGGGAACTACCTGCAGCTGAACACAGAGCAGATGTACAACTCGCTCATGAAGGTGTCAGGAGGCAGGGAGACGGGTGCACTGCGGGGGCCAGGGCCTGCTCAGTGTGGCGGGGACTTGGGTGGACCAGAGTCTTAGGACGGGGGAGTTCTGAAGGCTCAGCAGCAGGGTCCTTGCCAGGACAGACCAGCTCCTGGGGTGTCCTGTCCCTTGACTGTCATACCTGGGGAAAATGCATCCAGTACCGGAGAACAGGGCACAGGCCAGTGCCCAGCAGGGGCTGCTCCCTGTAACCACACAACCCACCTCCATCAGATCAGCGAGCGCTACGGTCCGGTGTTCACCGTCCACCTGGGGCCCCGGCGGATCGTGGTGCTGTGTGGACACGAGGCTGTGAAGGAGGCGCTGGTGGACCAGGCTGAGGAATTCAGCGGGAGAGGCGAGCAGGCAACGTTCGACCGACTTTTCAAAGGCTATGGTGAGGGGAATTGGGGTGGAGGGTGTGGGGGTTATGGTCAGGGAGGTTTGATGGCCGTTTGCCCAGCCATCCTCTCCTGAGCCCTGCACACTCCGGGCTGTGGCAGAGACCTTGCTCCACCTTCTGTCCATCCCCACACAGTGACTCACCTTTCTGCAGCTTCCCCCTCTCGGCCCACTTCCTCCCCCTCTGTCCCCGCCCCTCTGGGGCTCTCCCCATCTTACTCTCCCTCCCCAGGCGTGGTGTTCAGTAGTTGGGAGCGCGCTAAACAGCTCCGGCGCTTCTCCATCACCACGCTGCGCGACTTCGGCGTGGGCAAGCGCGGCATCGAGGAGCGCATCCAGGAGGAGGCGGGCTTCCTCGTCGAAGCCCTCCGGGGCACGCGCGGTGAGCCGGAGACCCCGGGCTGTGCGGCACCAGGAGGGAAACAGCAGAGGCGGACCGCGTTCTGGCCCCGGAAGGGACGGGTTTGTGGGTGGGGGTCGGGCTCCCGGCTCGGGGCTCTGGGCTCATCACGTCCTGCGTCCCCCGCACCGCGAATTCTCACACTGGCACATGACCACCGACTGACGCTCCCGCAAATCGCTGCCTCTCCCCGGCCCTCCCCTCCCCAGGCGCCTTCATCGATCCCACCTACTTCCTGAGCCGAACTGTCTCCAATGTCATCAGTTCTATTGTGTTCGGGGACCGCTTTGACTATGAGGACAAAGAGTTCCTGTCGCTGCTGCGTATGATGCTGGGAGTCTTCCGATTCACTGCCACATCCACGGGGCAGGTAACCCGACCCAGCCTGGCTGTGCCCCGCCCCTGGCACAGCTGCCAGCTGCTTCCCCACACGGAGATAGGCGCCCCAAACCCCAGCCCCCTCCTAACGGCCCCCCCCAAACCAGCCCCCAGTCTTGGGGAACTGAATGGTTGCATCGGACCCCAGACAGGTGCCCAATCTCCAATCTCCAAGGACATCTGGGTATCAGGAGATGCTCCCCCAACACAAGAAGATGGAGGGGAGAGAAAAACAAAACGAGAAAAAAACAAAAACAAAAACGAGAGCCTATGGGCAAGAGACATGTGCTCAGCCCAGCACCCCTCGCACCTGGTCATGTGCTCCCATCCTAACCTACCTTAAGATCTCACAGGTACTCCATTAAGATATTCCATCTTTCCATCTGAGTTTCTTAACTCCCAGACAAGTGACCACCTCAGTCCACCTCCTGAAAACCTTGTGCTGCTAAGTGCAGCCCACCACGATCACTGATAGCACACAGTGCCCCAAACCAGCCCACTGGAATATCCAGATAAGTGCCCACTACCCAGCATGCTTAACGATCTCAACATCTGGACAGGTACCACAACCAAGACCCCCCACCTGGACAGATGGTTCCCCAAACAGCCAGGACGTGTCTCCCAACCCAGCCCAAACACCGACAGAGGTGACCCTATCACCCATGTGAATATCAGACACTCGAACACTTGAGCCCCTGCACACCAGCCCCACATTAGGACCTGAACCCTGTACCAATGCCCTCGATCCACATCCCCTAACTATCGGGACAGTAGTCTCCAGGTGAGCCCACCTCAATGTCTAAACACTTAGAGACGTGATGCCCCCATTTCAGTTCAACCTGAATAGCTCGACACCTGGGCGGGTGTCACTGTACCCAGCCTCACACAAGTACC
>JAVSCE010003957.1:0-279714 GCA_032199065.1 Smutsia gigantea | reverse complement strand
CACTTCTCCAAAGAAGAAATTCAGATGGCCAACAGGCACATGAAAAGATGCTCCACATCGCTAATCATCAGAGAATGCAGATTAAAACCACAATGAGATATCACCTCACACCAGTGAGGATGGCCAACATCCAAAACACAAACAACAACAAATGTTGGCGAGGATGTGGAGAAAAGGGAACCCTCCTACACTGCTGGTGGGACTGCAAATTGTTTCAACCATTGTGGAAAGCAGTATGGAGGTTCCTCAAAAGACTCAAAATAGAAATACCATTTGACCCAGGAATTCCACTCCTAGGAATTTACCCAAAGAATGCAGCAGCCCAATTTGAAAAGGACAGATGCACCCCTATGTTTATTGCAGCACTATTTACAATAGCCAAGAAATGGAAGCAACCTAAGTGTCCATCAGTAGATGAATGATAAAGAAGATGTGGTACATATACACAATGGAATATTATTCAGCCATAAGAGGAAAACAAATCCTACCATTTGCAACAACATGGATGGAGCTAGAGGGTATTATGCTCAGTGAAATAAGCCAAGCCGAAAAAGACAAGTATCAAATGATTTCACTCATATGTGGAGTATAAGAACAAAGAAAAAATACTGAAGGAACAAACAGCAGCAGACTCACAGAACCCAAGAATGGACTAATAGTTACCAAAGGGAAAGGGACTTGGGAAAATGGGCGGGAAGGGAGGGATAAGAGGGAAAAAGGGGCATTACGATTAGCAGGTGTAATGTTGGGGGCACGGGGAGGGCAGTACAACTCAGAGAAGACAAGTAGTGATTCTATAGCATCTCACTACGCTGATGGACAGTGACTGTAATGGGGTTGGTGGGGGGGACCTGATGAAGGGGTAGTTTAATAATCGTAATATTGCACATGTAATTGTAAATTAATGATAATAAAATAAATTAAAAAAAAAAAAGAAGTACCCTTTGATGACTGCTGAGAGGAGGTACTTAAACTGAGGGACCATCCTTTGTACACACAGTCTTCATCTCTAGTGTATAGAACAAGGAAGAATCCACCTTGCAGAGTGGTAGCTTTTCATTCCTCTGAACACTCCATGCTGGCTTCTAGCTCTATCACTGCACCCAAACAGTTATCACTGCAGTCACCTGAGTGCCACCCAATATCCAAAATCATCTTCCCGCCTTCCCTGAAGTCCTCCTCTTTCTTTACTTACCAGTCATGGGCATCTTTAAAGCATTCTCTGCCTTTTCTTCTGTAACACTCTTGTCTTCTCCCCCATCTCCTCCATCATCTCTGTTGCAGGCCCACCCTCCTTTACTGGGTTGTTAAATGTTGGAATGGCTCAAAAAACAGGCATTATTTTCTGCAGCTGGGTTTATGTGTCATGTGGTGAGTTGGTGGATACAAGGGACAGCCTTTGAAGATATTTCTGAGTCCTCAGAGGAGGTGCTGTTATTGCTCTCATTCTGGCATTATGGGATGCCCTCCTGAGACTCAAACTCTTGTCAACTACCATCTTGCCTATTCCTGAAGGAGGAAGGATCCTGAGATTGATGTTAAAACAGAATGCAACAGCAAAAGGAGATCTCATGCAACCTATCAGAAGTTGGAAAGCACTCAAGTGGGTCAAGTGCTTGGAGATCACTCCAGAAAAGAAGATGCAACAAATTCAGCAATTATTCTTGCTGCTCTTTCAGTTATTATCTGTCTTGGTCTGCTTGGGCTAATATAACAAATATACCATAGACTGGATGGTTTACATATTTACTTTCTCACAGTACTGGAGGCTGGGAAATCCAAGACGAAGATGCCAGCAGATTTAGTTCCTGGAGTGGGCTCTGTTCCCAACTTGCAGAAAGCCACCTTCTCATTGTGTTCTCACACAGTCTTTCCCTGGTGTGTGTGCATGGAGAAATCTCTCTCTCTCTTCCTCTTCTAATAAGAACACTAATCCCATCATGAGGGCCCCACCCTCATGACCTCATCTAATCCTAATTACTTCCTCCAAACACCCACCTCCAAATACCATCACATCACATGGTTAGGGCCTCAACATATATGAATTCTGGGAGACCCAGACATTCATCCCATAATGTTAATCTTCCAATGTTGCTTGCTTGGTGACAACATTAAACTATCACTCACTGTAAAGCACCAAGTATTCCTTGGGCCATTTTTACAATGCTTGGTTATGTACTTTAATATTTTTACTATGCTGAAGAGTCAGGCAAGAAATTGAGTTGTCTGAAATTTCAGCTCCCCACTCAGCATGTTTTATGATGCTAAATAAAAGTTGCCTTCATTGCTGCAGTGTAGAAACAAGTGTCAACCATCTTAGCGAACAGGCATCACTTGATTTAATTGCAAATTAAAAAACATAAACCACCTTAAACACGGAGTTAATGCCACATCAAATCAATACAATAATTGCACCAGGTCAATTGCGAGGTTCCTGGAGTTTGCATGCCTTGCATGCTAAAGAAGCCAGTCACTAGGAGAGCTGGGAAGTTCTACTGAATGGCAGGCAGTCATAGTAAATTGTGCTAACTTTGTCTTTGGGGGTGGACTAGATTGGTTGACTTCCGCATTCTCTGTGGCAACACAAAGGAAGGCTCTTTGGCCTTGGAAAGTAATTAATAGTTCTTTTTGTGGGTTGCATTGGACAAGTTCTCACGGTTTCATAGTCAGGGGAAGAAAAGGTGATACTGGCCCTTTGTTTAGCCCTGGAGGATACAGCAGGCACTGGTGGGCTCCATTCCACTTGGCTTTTGTTCCCTTAAAGTGGTTCTCAGTCTCATCCAGGGATGACCTGGGATGAAAGGTGGGTGAAGCGGGTAGTCCCCTCTGTCATGAGATTTGAAGGGTACAGAGAAGGTCTCCAGTCCGAAACAGCTCTCCTCTATAATCCTGTCATAGTCTTGAAATAACTTCTCATAGACACACATTCCTTTGAGTGTCTGAAGTGCCAGTTACAATGCAATTGCCCCTGGGAAGGATGAACAAATTAAACAGTTGACAGGTATTAATACAACAATGTCAAGTTGATTTGAGAGGAAACATACTGTGTGCTCCCATGAGGTGTTCATGAAATAATGCCTGATGGTGTGTCTCAATTAGTTTGTCAAATTAGCCAGTCACCTAGCAAGAACCTGAGGAAACAAGACATTCCGTGTGCGTGGCTGGACGGGGCCTCTGCCGTCAGCACCTCGGCCTTCCTTTCTTCCCGGCCTTGTTGGGATGTGCTCTCTGTACAGCCTGCCCTCTCCGGCAGGTGCTGAGGCGTGCGTGCCTGGGGAACCCCGAGGCCCAGAAGACTCAGCCATCTTCCCCAGGCCCCCTCCCCACATCCACCCTAGTGTGCACAGGGCCTGTGGGCATTCTCCCAGCTCTCCCCCCTTCCCTCCTGGAGCCTCACTGCTGTTCTCAGCTCACATGGCTATACCAACAACCACCCATGTAGCTCTTACCATTCCCTCATTCTCAGGGCCAGCTCCTGCTCCCTGTATTCCTAGCTACGATGGGTGTCTGAGCTCCAAATGGATCCCAGCCTGGCTGCATGCCATTAGCTCCTCGACACACTTCCCTCCACACTCCAGATCAGAACCCTCCCTTGCGTTCTGTTAGTCCAGGTGGAATCAAATTGGTCACACGCCTTTGAAACCTGTTATTATTTAAAATTTTGATTTATTTATTGAATAAGTAACTTGTTTCTATAGTACCTGATTCAAAAGGCAGAGAGATGTATACAGCGAAAAGAATGTCTCCCTTTGTCTTCTACCCTAGTAACCCAATTTCCTTTTTTTTTTTTGAGGCAGCTGCTACTATTACTATTTAATATATCCTTCTGCAAATATGACATATCAATGTGTATGCATACAAATATACATATGTGTGTGTGCATATTTTCTCTCCTTCCTACCATGAGCATTATAAAAGAACATTATTCTGATCTTGGTTTTTTAAAAAGTCTGTATTTATTGATGAATCTTAAAATAGACTTAATTTTTTAGAGGAGTTTTAGGATTACAGCAAAATTAAAAGGCAGATACAGAGCTTTCCTATGTGCCCCCCAGCCCCACCCAGGTGCAGCCTGCCCCATGACCAACACCTCCACCTGCGGGTCCATGTGTATAACTGATGAACCTGCACTGATACATCACCAGCAGTCACAGACCCTAGTTCTCATAAGAGCTCGTTTTTGGTGTTGGGCATTCCATGGATTTAGACAAATGTATAATGACACGTGTCCACCATTGTGGTGTCATACAGGGTATTTTCACTGCTCTAAATATCCTCTGTGTTTCACTTACTCATCCCTTGTTCCCTGAACCTTCCTTTTCACTTCAAATTGTACCTTGGAGGTCATTCTAGATTGGCATAGAGAGAGCAGCCAAGTTATTTTTAATGCCCACATAGTGTCTCATTACATGGACACACCATCAAGTGCAGGCAGTTTTCGGTCTGTTGCTTTGATAAGCGATGCACCATGTGGCTCACAGACCAACAGTTGAGGATAACTATTTAGAAGTAGACGTTCTGTCTGAAAAGCATACTCATTTTAACTTTTAATTGAAATAACACCAAACTGTCCTCGGACCTTATGACTTTGAAGCTGTGCACAGCAAATCCATTCCCTCCCAGACCAGCTTCATATCCAGGTTGTTTCCAGCTCTTTTCCTTTTTGCCTATGGCTGGATCTGTGGCCCAGCAGACAATGGATATCTGAACAGGGGGCAAAAATTTCCCCAAAGTGGGAAAGAGATCAAGAGGGGAGGTGGGGAGGCGCGAAGGGAGAAGAAACGGGACTATAGAGCAGGAGCTTTCTCCATGAGCCCTATCTGAGCTTCAAGCAGCCACAGGCAGTAGATCCTGCCTCTGTTTCCCTCGGTGGAGGAAACCAGGGCTGTGAGAGATGATCCCATTTACCACTCAGAGCCACTCAGCTGGTAGTGTGGGTTGCACTGGGTTCCACTGAAAACCAGATGTTGAGGCCTAACCCCCCTCTCCCTAGTATCTCCGAATGTGGCTGTGTTCGGAAAAAGGGTTGTTGCAGATAAAACTGTCAGGAGTAGACTGGGCCCTAAATCTACCATGCTGGTCATCCTCGTAAGAAGACGGACATTTGGACACAGTCACAGACATAGAGGGAGATGGAGCAGAGACTGAAGTTACATGGCCACAGGCCAGAGAACCCCTGGGGCTCCTGCAGCTGAAAGAAGCATGGGAGGATCCTCCCCTGGCGTCTTTGGAGGGAGCTTGGCTCCGCCAGCACCTTGCTTGCAGACCTCCAGCCCCCAGAGCTGTGAGGGAGCAAAGTTCTGTTGTTATGCCACTGAGTCTGTGGGACTCTGTTATGACAGCCCCAGCCGACTAACAGAACCAGGTGTCAGCAAGGCCCGAAATCCAACCTAAGACAGTCTGAACTTCAATCCCGAGCTCACGCGGCTCTGTCACTCGAGGGCTCCTGTCTACGACACCCCAATGGACCCGAGGCCAAGGCCTTCCTGACAGCTGTGCCCTTTGCCCCCAGGACTCAGATGTGGGTGAAGTGGCTGGAAGCCGCTCTGCATTGGGTGGTTCCTCGGCCTCCCAGCAGGTGCACTGCATGCCGGCAGAAAGCTGCTCTGTCCAATTCCCTCATGGTCAGGACAGGCTCTCGGCAGGCAAACCCACTTGCTATGTGAGGCCATCAGGATTATAAGCTGAATCCAGGCATTGCGAGTGTGATATGAGAGGAGTGAACAGGCCCCAATTCCTACTGCCAATCCGTCAGGGTAGGCTGTGCCCTTTCCAGACAGGACTTGGGATGAGCCGAGCTGTTTTGTTACTGTTTATGGGGTTGCCAGTGGAAGAAAACAATGGCTGACTTTCATGTTTCCGTGGCAGTGGGACGACATGGTTTGATTTCTGCCAGTGTGCATCTGTTCCCGGGCTTCAGGAACAGGAAGGGCCTTGTCTGGGCACGGGGGGACTCAGGGCAGGAGGGAAGTTTGGGACCAGTCACAGAAGGCCAACGATACTGAGTTCTGAAGCCCCGGCTTCTGATTTCACCTGGCATGGGGCTTATTGGCCTATCAGAGATTGCCCCCAGCCTTTGAAGGAAGAGAAAATAGCAAGTCTCAGATGGCAAGATCTGATTTGCAGGCATCAGAGCCATGTTTGTAAGACGGTCTGGTAGTGTGCAAGAATAACAGAATTCTGAATTAGATGTCTGTCTTACTGCTTACTTTAAAATTTTTACCTCTTTGTGTATGTTGTATAAAATTCATAATATGTTAATAAACTCACATATGTAGAAAACAGATGAGATATATTGGAGGACAACTCAAGTTTTGAAAACTGACAAAGGTGTATGAGCAAGGAAGTTTGGGGACATTGTTTTAGAAGATCAACCATCATCAGTCCAGAGCTGATAGTCAGGGCCCTTCCCTCCTCTTTCACACCCGTCTAAGTTCTCTGTCTCCTGAAAGTCAAACACAGCATCTGGGTTTTGATTCCTGCTGTTGTGCGTTTACCCTGAATGTTGTACATATATGCGCATAGTACAAAGCCTGGCTTTGGAGGAGAGGCTGAAAAGTAGGAATCTTGCCTTTGCCACTTAGTAGCTCTGGGGCCTGTGGAGAGTTTCCTATTCATAACTCTGAGCCTCAGTTTTCTCCTCTGAAAAATGGGAATAACATTTTTTTTACCTTGCAACGTTGTTAGGAGGCTTAAATGAGACAAGGTGTGTAAAGGGCTTGGTGTTGCCAAGAGGGGCCTCAAAAGTGTTTTGATGACCTCCTCATAATTATTTATCAGATTATTTAACGGTGCAAGTTAAACTTCATCTTCAGCGACTAGCTCTGGGATAGTCTCGTGATGCGTGCTTTCTCTGCTCTGAAGCCTCTCCTCCGAACTTAGATAGCATTTTTCTGTAGAACGAACTCAGCAGTTACTTGCGCATTGCTTTATGTTATCAATCAGATTTGCAAGTGTTGGCCCCACTGTGCACTACAGGGGCCAGGCCCTATCTCATGCCTGGTTCAGGCGATTTTGACGGTTCTCAGGTGGGAGGGTTGAGTTAATCCAGCTCTCCAGTTAGCAGCCCATTACTGCCCCTGGCCCTATGAGGCCCTTTGCTTGTCTTACTTATTTTCCCCTTACCAATCCTACCACCTCCCATATGCTCTCACTTTTATGTGTTTGGAACATTCTTAAACATGCTTCTATCTTTTTAACATATGTAGTGATCCTTTGTTAATTTACATGATTTTGTTAAGGTTAATTTACATAAAATAGCATTATGCTAAAAGCTCTTATTTTTTCTTATGTTTTCCCCTCACTAGCCACTATGTTTTTAAGCTCTATCCATATATATATATGTATGTATATCTAGTTGGGTGTTTCTGAATGCTACAGGTAATTCCTTAATACACATTTGCCACATTTTATGTATTGAATCCCCTGGTGATGGACACATACTTTGCTCCTAATTCCTTGCTTCTTCAATGCCATGATGAGCTTCCTCCTCCCTGTCCCTTGTGGATGAGGATTTGTGAGAATCTTAAGGATAGGTATATCCCTTAGGGTCTGTGTGAGTCTTTCTTTGAAACGTAGATACAAAAATGGGATTGCCAGGTTCTCATGTAGGCACATACTCAGCAAGGCCAGGAGGAGGGTGAGGCATGGAAGGTACTCAAAGCACACGATGGAAGGTGGTGCTCACTCTCAGGGTCATGCAAGGGCAGAGTTTTATGAAACTCTCTTAGTTTGCTTTTCAGAATGGCTGGATCTCATCAGCAAATGCATGCCACCTCTTCACCAGCACCGATATTATCCACACTCCTAATGTTTGCCAGCGTGATGGGCCTATAGCGGCGTTTCATTGTTATTTCACCTCCTGCTTTTCTGTCTTTTACAGGGTCTGTGATAGTCTGGGAAGACCACAGACATCCAGCAGATGAGTGCATGATGGCTTTGATGAAATATTCAGGATGATTCTGACTGTTATACGAGGTGACATTATTTTGTAGATACTCGGGAGTGAATAGGGTTGCATATCTAATGTTCACCAGTCTTTTACCCTTGAGAAGGAGATGTGATTTCAACCAACACATGGCCAAGCAGGGGGCCAAAAAGAGGGCTTTTGACATTCAGTGTTCTCACCTCCCCAAGCGAGTGATGCTTGTTTGCATGGGTTATTTAATGATGGCACACATTGTGAACTGCACAGAAATGCATGTTTTAAAATGTCTGATTCTTATCATGGTGACTAAAACCATGTGCATTTGCTTTCAAACTGTAGTGATGAGAACAGTGACAATTTTATGGGGTGTGTCCTACTCTGATACTCATTTTATAGATGGGGAAACTCAGGAATGGAAAATGAAAAACTTCTTCAAGATCATGCGGTTTATAAATGGTGGAGACAAGAAAAATTCAGTCACTTGTCCAGGTGCCCAGGTAACAAATACCTGGATTGGAATAATTTGGAATTTTGGCTTCATGTACCCATGGGTAGAAAATGAGCGTTTTCCAGGTCTGGGAAGACCATGAATAATTTCCTTGTGGCAAAATCACATCCACCTAAAGATGCAGCAGTTACAGCTTAGTAATAATGTCTCACACTACATAAGGCTGCAGTCCCTAAGTACTGTCTCATCTCGAAGCCTTGCCTCATCCTATTTTAGACTGAAAAAGCAACGGGTGTGTTAGGATCAAAAGTTATCGTATTGTTCATTTGATATGTTGCTGTGTGAGCTGTCAGAAGCCGTGATCGTACCTGGTATTGGTTCAACTTTTCTCCCTACCCTTAGTTTTTTATAATGGCCTTGGCCTCTGGGAGTCTTTCCACCTTTGCATCAATGACAGTATATTTGGATAGACTTAGGAACTCCACCCTGTCTACACCCACTTTCTCTTTTTCTCACATGAACTTTTTGATGATCATGAGATAAAAAGGAAAGTTTTGTTGCTAAACAGGTGAGCCCCAGGGAGTCTGACCGTTAGATTGATTTTGTTTGGCCTGAAGAGTTTGTGTACTTTAGGAATTTCATATTAAAATCTGGGTTTCTGGCTTCTTTTGAAAAATCACGAGAGTGGGCAGTTTGGGTCTGCATCCCTAAACGCGTCCATCCCTTTGAAGATGAATGGAAGCAATTCCCTTAGGTGGGTGGGGCCTTGGCCTCTGATTTCTCAAAGACTCTCCAAGGCCCTATTCTCTTACAACTGGCATATTTCACTCATTTATGGCTGCTTCCTGACCTCCACGGGCATGTTTATTTCCAACCTCTGTTTTTAAGGATAGGCATTAGGAACTCGTTCAGGAGTTAATGAGCCCATCATTCCTCAAATAAGGCTGGGCAACGGGGCTGTCTTAGTTTGCTTGGGCTGCTATAACAAAATAATGTAGACTGGGTGGCGTATAAACAACAGGAATTGATTTCTCACAGCTCTGGAGGCTGGAGGTCTGAGATGCGAATGCCGGTGTGGACTGGTTCCAGTAGGACCTCCCGTCTGAGATGGAGACTGCCCATGATAGGGCGCAGAACAGAGAAGCAAGGGCTCCGAATCTGGCAAGGTCACTAACCCTGTTCCTGAAGTTTCCACCCTCCTTAGCTAACCCTAATCCAGACCTTATCTAAGCCTAATTACCTTCAAAGACGTCACCTCCTAATACCAACACATTGGGGGATATGGATTCTACCAAAAATTCTGGGGAGACATAACCCTTCAGTCCACGACAGTTAGCATGGGAGCTCTGACGAGGATGTGGGATGCTTGCAAGTGAAGCTGGTGAGGAGACGATGACAGATTGCCTAGTTCCGAGGGAATGCAGTTCTGCTCTTGAATGCTGCCAAAGAGAGGCAGCAGAGACCCCCGGAATGCCCCTCTCCCCCTCTTCCATGGGCCTCTCCAGGGCTCTTCGTCCACGTCTTCGTCAGCGGGTTGAAAAGACAGGAGCGTCCTCTTTGGTTGGTGTGCACGCTCAGCGCCCTCCATGGGGCCGGTGGCAGTAGGTTTGGAGATTTACCCTCCCTCATCCTGGAATGCGCTGTGGGACGCCCGAGGGCTCCCAAAGGAGATCATACACTGAGAGGCCAGAGACGTAGTCCTTGGACACGCCACAGTGCAGATAAACATCCGGGTTACTTTCAAGCAGGGCAGTTCCGTGATTGGCCAGTGGAAGAGTAGCGCATGCGCATTGAGATCCACTTTTATTATTCCTGCCAGGACTTCTTCATTATACTTATAGGGCCCACCTTGGGAGCTGGTGTCCAAAGTAGCTATAATGTGAGAAAAAGCAATAGGCCTTCCTATCTTAGACATTTGGCAAAAGCTTATTGGATAGGATTTTGCCAGCAGAAAACTATATCTTGGCTCAGGCCAGTGGTCCTTCTGGAATCTGCCTAAATGAGGCTAAAATCCAGTTTCACAGCCCTTTATTGACACATTTTCTTGACTCCTTGCACGAACCTTTGTGTTTTGATGGTGCTTTGCAATTTGTGGGCAAAGCAGTGGTTTCTGGCATTATATTACGGCTTCAAGGTCTTTTGTTTAAATCCACAGGAGTGGGGCATTCATTACCCTGGAATGTGTAAGGGAAGACTTTTCTACCTAAAACGTGTCTCCGAGTATGCCATTCATTCTGCCTATAATTACCTCCTCTGTTCAGCATCAGGCTGACTTCTATTTGTCCTTCAAAAGTCAGCCCATATGCCCCCTGCCCTACAAACCTTCCTGACCCTCAGATGCCTCCTTCTCACCTGTGTGTTCCGCTAGACCCATGTGCTCATCTCTATTTTAGCTTTTATTAAGCTGTCATTATTTGAAGCCCCCCCCCCCCCAAACCACCTGTAAGCCCCTGAGGGCAGGATTGTTTTGTTCTTTTGAGCAGGATTTTCCTGACCAGAACCGTCCCTTCCCTACCGGTTGCCTCCCAGGTCAGATGCTTCATCTCTGGGTTTTGCTCAAATCTACTGACCCTGGCTCAGAATTGTCTGCTCAAGCGTCTCCATTCAGATGGTACTTTATTTGCTCCTCTTTGTATCTCAGCCCCTCATGTCCTAATGCTTGACACCCTGTAGGTAGGTGGCCAACTCATCCTGGTTTGCCTGAGGCTTTCCTGGTCTTCAAATGGAAAGTCTTACAATCCACTCCTGTAGAACTCGTGGTGTGTATATATCCCGAAAAAAACAGAAAGCTGGTACTCAAACAAAAACATGTTGCACCTGTGTTCATAGCGGTGCTAGTCACAATAGCCAAAAGGGGTAAAACAGCAAATACCCATTAACAGATGAATGGCCCAACTAAAGGTGGTTTATCTAGATGATGGGACATTTTTTAGTGGTAAAAGGAAGTACAGGTACATGCTACAATGTGGATGGACCTCAAAAACATGATGTTAAGTCAAAAAAGTCAGACATAGAAGGTCACATTTTGTATGATTCCCTTTATACCTGGAAATGTCCCAAATAGGCAAGCCTACAGAGCCAGAACACAGATTGGTGGTTGCCGGGAGCTGCGTGGAGCAGGGAGAATGGAGGGTGACTGCTTAAGAACAGGGTTTCTTTTTGGCGTGGTGAGAATAGTTTGGAACTAGCTAGAGATGGTGGTGGCCCAACATGCGAGTACACTGAAGACCACTGGCTTGTTCATGTCAAAATGGCTTATTTTATGTTATGTGACTTTCATCTCAGAAACAAACAAGCAAACAGAGTGAAAGTCTTGCAAACCAGGATGGTTAGTCACCCTAATTCTAGAAGTTCTGTGCCCATGTCTTGAAAAAGAGATTAAGAGAAGGAAGGGAATGCTGCTTCTTTAATGAAGTTAACCCAAGACCTTTCAAAGCTTTGAAAGTAGAATCTACTGGAGGGGTGGAAGGCCAAAGCCCTTCCCTTTGGGGTTCCCCCTCGACAGGCACTACGGCCTCCATCCTGGGTCCCGAGAGGCCTCGAGCCTCCTTGCACCTCCACACTCTCGCATGGACAAAGTTCCTTCTGGTTCTCTATGGGTCAGCCAAGTAGCTTGGATCTTCTAAGACAGGTTTTAGAGAACAATTGAAGGGAAACACACACCACAAGTCCAAGGGGGATGTGTATTGCACAGGCCTTTGCTCTTATAGTTACCTCACTGGAGCTGCCTCGCAAGCTCAATTTATCCCGGGAAAATAAGGGCATGCCTGGAAATTGCCAACATCTAATTCTATCAGAATAAGCAAATTAGAAAAGCGTCTATTTCCTCATTCAGGCCAGATTTCCCCCACCTCCAGGAGGCAAGACGCTGCTGAAGACTCTGAGGCTGTTAGCATGTGTGGGGGGAGGTGGAGGGAGGACTGGTGGCCCTTCTCCCCCAGGAAGTTCTGGGAGAGGGGCCTCAGGCTCTCTTGAGAGAATTTTCACTTTATAGGATTTTACTTTCTGGGTTGGCGGATTGAGTGGAAACAAGAAGAGACATCCCTGGAGTGAGAACCACCATGGGCTTGGTGGATTCCGGAGGGGATGTGGTCCATAGGGACATGGGGCCTCGGGGATTGGGACAACTCTTGCCTGAGTGGAGGAATGGTTGGTCTTCTTGCTCCTGGTAAGGTCATGAGCGTTGTGTCCTCTCTGGCTCCAAGGCTGAATGAGTGCTGGCCTCTGCCTACCTTATCTGACTCCTGTTGGCTCAAACACCAGTCCTCCATGCTGGGGATGGAGCTTGACTTCCGTCACTCTCAGGGTATCGCAGCAACTCTGGCTTAGCCCCAGTGAGCAGAGGAGGGGAAAACAGGAGCATGTGCAAAGGACTCCAGGACTGGAAAGGAGGACTCTGCAAAACATACAGAAGAGGTGCCTGATGTAGAGAAGCAGAAAAGATGATTTCAGCAGAAATTACAACCATGTGTATTAGTTTTTGATGGCTGAAGTAACAAATCACCACAAATTTGGAGGCTTAAAAGAACAGAAATTAATTTTCTTGCAGTTCTGGAGGCCAGAAGTTCAAAATCAAGGTGTCACCAGGGCCACATTCCCTCTGAAGGATCATAGGAGAATCCATCTTTGCCTCTGCAGCTTCCGGTGGCTCCTGGCAACCTTTGGTATCCTTGGCTTGTGGCTGCATAAGTCTAATCTCTTCCTCCATGGTCACATGGTCCTTTAAAAAAAATGTGGATTAGGGCCCATCCTAAGCCAGTATTACCTCACCTAAACTGATATTATCTGCAAAGACCCTATTTCCAAACCATGTCATATTCCAAGGTTCTGGGTAGATACAAATTTTGGGGGAACACTATTTAACCCATTCTACTATGAAAAGAGATTCAAGTAAAGCAGAAAAAGACTTTTGGGCACTAAAAAAGCATGGTTTGGCAACTAAGAAGTTCAATAGATACATTTTATGAGGATTTAGAGGCCTGGGAGACCAAGAGGAGGAAATAACTCAGGGCAAAAATTCAAAGAAGGAATTCTCATGGGACAAGGTAAGAGACTACAAAGATGGAGCCAGGAGCCCTGATGTTGGTTCCACAAAGTGAAAAAGGAACAGAAGGAGGAGAGTTAGAAATAAAACAAAAAACAAAAATAAGACATTTCTTACATGAAAGCAAATTCCTGAATCTTCAGATCGAGAGGTTTTGCCAAGCTCTAGAGAGACAAGAACGTGGAACTGAGACAGACTTATGCATAATCTGAGACAAAGCTTGGTAAACTTCAAGAATAAAGAAAATCCCACAAGCTAACAGACACAGGCATTCGGCCCAAGGACTATTTATTTCCTTCTACATTTTTGTTTCTCTATTGATTAGTTTGCTAAGCCATTTGTTGTTATTTAACTTTCCATGTTTCCCTGAAAAGTTTGCAAACTCTTGATAGTAGGGATGATGTTTTATTCATATTTCTATTTGTCTTAATATCTGGCGGTCCAATAAATGGATGCACAAGACAGGAGAACTAGGATACACTAAAATTCAATTTACAATAGTCTAAGAGGCAAAAAAAAAAAAAGTCTAAGAGGCACATAGGGGGCATTCAGAACTGCTGGGCTACAGATGAGGCTACTGGCTTCCTGCTTTTGCAGCTGCGGTCTGGGAAGTGCAGAGGCTTGCTTAGACTCTTAGGCTTGGGTTGGGATGAAAGGAAAGTCCTGTTTAGCAGAGGTAGGCCAGGGAGACCGAGTGGCTCTCTGTCTGCACAAGACTGACTAGGGGGTGAACATCACCATGAGATACAGGGTCACCTTTAGGCTTCACTCTCAAAGGCAAGGCCCAGGAGACAGGCTCTGGCCTCCTAGGAAAAGGGACTTTCAAGAGCTAGCTAGGCAGGGATGGTCAGCTCTCTAGCCTCCAGGGTATGGCCCCAGACACTGGTGTGTGTATGAGCCAATCAGGAAATGAGCTCAGGTCCAGGCACATGGATGGGGGGAAAGGCAGGGGTTGGAAACCGCAGCTCAGTTGGCAGAATAGGTACCCCAGCTTGCCTCAGTTTTAGGTTGGGGCCTTGGGAGTCGAGCAGGCCTGCCCTTGACCCCCGGCTGTTCTCCCCACCAGCTGTGCAATGTTGGGCAAGGGCTTATACTCTCTGAGAAGAGTCGTGAGCATGCAAGAGTCTTGGATGAATAAAATATAAAAATAAAGTGCTGGTGTAAGCATAGGTCTACAGCAAGGGCTCAGTAAATGGTATTGGCTTATTATTAATATTTTTATATTCAGGACTCGGTCTGAGGTTATGACACTGCGGGAGAAGCAGAAGTGGGGTCGGCAGGGTCTGGCAACGGCGCAGATACCTTCATTTAGCTGCACCACTCTGCAGATAGAGAAGTTGGAATCGACACTCTCCATTTTTGGCTCGTTATTTTGAAATCATGACATGCATCGCAATCATCTCCAAAGTTTATTCCCTGAGGGCCTCTCCTCACCTCTGCTTTTTGAGAAAATAAACTCCAAGCTCACAAGTGGTCTGTGAATGTGTGTGTCATTTCTCCCTGCGAGATGTTAGAGACACCAGGTACCACTGTTCGTTTTCTTTCTTTCCCTTCTTTTTTTAAAATCCATCTATTCATTAAATAAATGCTGGATTTTTGCCCAGTGAAGTAGTCTGAAGTTAGTTTTGTGAGAGACCCTGAAATGAGTAAGAGATGCGGGAGAGACGGGATTTACAGGGAGGATCAAATCTGATTGGAGTACGAGATGGATATGTCGGGCGACAGCAGAGCTTGGCTGTACATTTGGAATAGAGGATCCTCTCTACTTTTCTCTGCGCCTTAGCCTCAAGTGTTGGGTTAAAGAGCTCGAACTTGATTCATGAAAGTGTGATGTTGGCAAGAGAATTAAGCCCATGAGAATAAGGTGTGTGTCATTTTGGCATGAGGGTAATTGCTACCAGTGTTTTTGCAAATATCTTATGAATCTCGATCGGAAGGGCCATTTTGCTTTTTTGGACATTCTCGTGGATCGTGCACAATCCCTTCTCTTGATGGAAGATGCAGGGCAAAGGGAAGGCCAGGATTATCTTGTCCTATAGGGCGGGGCACCTGTGATGGGACAATATGCTGTTCGCCCATGGTGCTCAGGCCAGAATACAGGTATGAAACCCCATGCCTCAGAGAAGGCACCCATCTGACCTGGTCAACCAAACCAGGGTGGGGTGGGGGAGATCTAGAGACCAGGATTAGTCCTCAGGGCCATGGGACAGTAGGGAGATTGTATTGATTCCAGAGCACAAGCCAGTTTTGGAGAAGCCACCACGATTTCCTGGGAGGGGAAAGGGCTTTCTTAGGAGTGTGATTGGCATCCCTCTAGCTTCTTTCCTCCCTCTCTGATTTGCATGCAAATCCTTCCAGGCAGCAGCTGGAAGTCCTGGCCTTGGTATTATTTTCCCTAAATCAGTGTTTCTCAGACTTCTCCTTCAAAGGTACCAGCCCCTCGGGACAGCCCCATGCCGTTTGCCACTAAGCATGAATTTTTCTTAGAATATTTTTATGTTTTATTTGAAAACTATTCATGTGAGTTTTGCATCTTACATTCATGTCTGTTTTAACATCAAATAATGCTTTAAGTTATCACCTGATAAAGAATATTATAATTACCATTATTTTTTGATGGATTTTTCCAGAAAATATGCAACGTGTACACTGAGACTTTATATGACTCCATGTTCCATGGGAAGATTTGGGGTGGGCCAGCAGGAAGAATGACTCCCAGCAGTTTTTGGCCCTGGAGGTCTACAGAGCTGGGGGATTTTATGCTGCCAGGACTTGGCTGTTGTGTCCACTAACTGACCAGAACTCTTCCCAGATGGAGAGGGCTCATTTTCTGGGAGCCGAGAGCTGTGAAATGGCAATGGAAGAAACATTGAACTAGGTTGACTCTTGTCAGTGTCTTTGTTTATGAGTCTAGATGGGGCTGGCAGATGCCTCACATTAACATTATTTAGACATTAAGAGATTGTAATTGAAGACTAACATGTGTCCTCATCACAGTTGACCTTATTTATGGAGTGCTGACATCTGAATGTCAAATTTGCATCAGTGAATTCTCTCCTCTAATAACCACTTTAATATGTAAATAACTGCTTTGCAGCAGGGAAAAATGTACGTGATATTCTGATGATTGCTTGGAGGATGTAGCTTCCTTCCGTACACAGAAGCCGAGGGCTGATAGAGTTCCTCTCTTTAATTATGAAACACTGGCTAAAAGATTTTGCCAGAGAGAAAGACAGACTTCACCGAAAATCAGCAAGTATGCAAAGAGCTCCTACTTTGTTGATATACTTGTCTAAGTGCTCAAGGAGACCAAAATGAGGGAGATGGGTTCTGCCCCCAGAAAACTTAGGCTGTTATAAGGTGGAATAAGAAAGGTCCACAAATCTGTACATTTCACGGAGTCATATGATAAAGTCACAAGGGAGAGGCACAAGCCACACTACTTTGCCATTCTCTCATTTGGGGTGGAGAGGGAACTTGAAAAGCTGTTGTAATGAATAGGAACGTAATTAACTCCCAAACTCAGCAAGCTCTATGACTATGACTTAAGTGGACAGGCTGGAGTTATCTCATGCCATGGGAAGTCTTGGGTAGGTCATCCAGGGCAGCCATAGTAGGTCACCAAGGCTTTAGGAACTCAGGCTCTTTCCAACTTTTCCACCTCACTACCATCCTTCATGTGAAGGACTTAGTGCTATGTTTGTTGCCTCATGGTTACAAAATGGCTGCTTCAGCTCCCTGCCTCAGGTCCACATTTTAAGGGGTAAGAAGTAAGTGAAAGAGGTGAAGGGGAAAAAGGTCTTTTATTCAAGAGTTTTTTTTTCCATTCTGGGAGGGATGCCCTTCTCAACACACTTCTAACTTGTTGGCCAGAACTCACACAGGCCAGTTCCAGTTGGAAGACATCCAAGGAGAGGATTGTGGATGAGGGTTGGGACAAAGAGTGGTGACTTCCCAGGTGCACTGGAGGAGACAATGATGCTATAGACCAGTAGAGATTTTGACAAATCTGTGTGTGTTGGTGGGGGTGGGGGTGGTGGTAAGCAGGCATGAGGGGCAATGTGATGAATAATTAATGAAGAAGTTGGGAGACTTGGGGGTGGAGTAGATGGCAGAGCAAGAGCCAGATGGCTTTGCAGTGCTTTTTCGGGAAAGAAAGGAAAGCAGGATTGTCCTCTGCTGTGTGTTGGTGGTGGAGGAGAGGAGATGGGTGCAAATGGGCTATGCAGCTGGGTTTAAGTGCCCTGACATAGTCTAACCCAACCCCCAGTTGGCAGTGTGGAGGCTCTAGAACCTCCCTGTTCAGAGAGATTGATGGAGATCGCCTAGCCCATGTTCCTGGTAGCTGGGTTCCCACAGAACAGCCGTACTGAGAAGAGAAGTAAAGGTGCCACCGATTTCCATAGTAAGCATCCACATCAGAAACAGAGCAGAGCCAGACAAGCAGTAGTCAGAGAGTAACTCAGAGTCATGTTGTTAATTAGGGAAAGTTGACTGCTAGCCTATTCAGTTATTTGTTTAGCAATATTTCTCAAGTGCTTACTGTATGTGCAGCGCCGGGCTTGTTGCTAATTAAGTGCCACTGAGGCAGTCTCTGCCTGCCAAAGGCTCACATGCTGATAGGGAAGACAAGACGGAATTAGGAAGCATGGCAGGCAGCCCAGGTTGGCATCTCAAATGGGTGGTTCAGACCGAATGTGCATACACAGGAGTTCAGAAAATTGGGTCACCATGTAAGGGCACAGTGAGAAAGGCCTCACGGTGGAGGTGACATTTAATCTGTGGATCTTGGAAAGGTGTGAGGATTTGGATGGAAAGTAGGGAACATTTGGGGGCTGGGAAGAGGCTGAGGAAGGAGGTGATGTAAAGCAAGACCGCTGCTCGCATAGGTGGGTTAGGGACTGGTCCAGCGTGGGGTTGGGGAGGGATGGGATTGAGATCACGCGGGTGTGGGGCACCAAGTCAGGTCTTCAAGGAAAGAGGACTGTAGTGGAAAGATGGCCCTGGGATTGAATCCTGGCTCCACTAACCACCATCCCTTGTGCGCACTTGACAAAACTGTTGACCTTCTTGGAAGCTCAGAAGTATCTATAAAAGGGAATCCATAATATCGACCCACAGGGTAGCATGGTAAATTGCAGCAGTGTTTTAAAATAAGATCTGTATTCTGGGGTCAAAGAGACATAGGTTTAATCCTGTTACGTAGGTGCCCTTGGGTAGATAACCTCATTTCTCTGAGCCTTCATGTCCTTGTTTGTGAAATGGGATGCTAGTTATATATTATATGTTGTAATAATTTTACCTGCGTATCTGTCATAAAGTTCTTGAGAGTCCCAGAAACGTGTCTGGAAGTTAAGCCTAGGAGCAGTTTGTTAAATGGTGTCCAGTAGGGTCTGGCTTCTCTAGGAGGGCCAGGGAGCCGGGTCTGGAAGGCATGCAGGCTGCTGAGGCCTGCCGCCCACTGCAGGCCTGCTCCAGGGCACACACCCCTGCCGCCCACACTGGTCTGTGGCTGCAGCTTGCCCTGCCAGGCTGGCCCTGGGTACCGTCACCAGCATCCTTGGCACCTGTACCACCCTTACCACAGTGGCTTTCATGATGTACCTGCTCTTTGGGTCACTAGCTTCCCAAAGGAAATCTTTTGGGTGCATTTGTTTGGCAGAGATGGGGTCCCACACCTATGCCTTGGTTGCATGAGAGGCTGGGAAAGTGAGTTCCAGTGCTCTGGCTTGGGGTGGACAGTTTAAAGGTCAGGGAAGTCCCTGAACCCAGGAAAGGTGTTCAAACGTGTTGGGTGCCAGAAGCACGACTGTTCGTTATCCCTCCTAAGTTACTTACCAGGTTCCTATGACTGAGTGGTGCAATGTACATCAAGCAATTAGCTGGTGCCTTGGACAGTAAGTAGGCAAATGCTAGCTATTAGTATTATTGATTATTAATAACAAGTGTAGAATGCCAAGGAAAAGAGGCATGCAGTATATGTGGCTATATGAGCAGAAGCTGACAGTCAACCAAAGAGCCACTTAGGGCCATGATTTCAGCATAATCCATGACCTGACCTTTGTATCTATCACAGGCTTTGAATAGCAACCCATCAGCATGTGGAGCCTGAGTTTGTCTTAGGAGCAATCCCCTCCTCCCATTTAGAAATTTTCATTTATTGAATTATAGTAAGAAATATAACCACCCATCTACCTGTCCCCGGAAGGACCTGTCCAGCCCACAGACCAGTGGGAAGGGTACGTGTGAAGCTGCTTGAGTTTGCAGTTTGCTTGGCGAGCACAAGCTCAGAACTTGGAATTAAGGCAGCGGGGTGAGATGGCTAAGAGCTGTTTGGCCCACTCATTCCTCCAGCAGGGATTCAGGAATACTTGGAGACTGGACAGGTCTGTAATCAGACCAGTGGTATGCTGGTAAATAGTGGGGAAAAAGTCCCCAATTGTAGCATCTGCCAATTGCCCTAGTGTAAATATTACCACCTTAGGTAATTCCAGTCTCCCACCTTGGAGTGATGTCCTTGAATGAAGAGCTGGGTGACACACTCAATATGCTCTTATGAACCAGCTCAGTCTCGTTCTAGCACATCACTGCCCTGGACTGGCTGGGATGGACTCTGCTGAGAGTGGTCTCTTGAAATTTCATCTTTTCTTTTTAATTAAGCTTTTTTTTCTTTAATTGCAAAAGGCTTGCTGTAGAACATTGGAGTAGAGATTTAAAAAAAAGGAAAACAAGAAGTCAACAGAGTAAGCCACAACTTATAATTTTAACTTTTCTGTTCATAGTATTCTTTTCTCCTTTGACTTGTGTTGTATGAAATTGATGACACTGAACCGTTTTGACCTATAAAAAAAGAAATTTTATATATGATTCAACATAATACATTTCACATTGTATATAAAGTTTTATGGTCTGCTCTGCATATACTGTTATATCGTAAACATTTCCCCATGTCATTAAATTTTCTTTGAAGGCATGGTTTTAAATGGCTGTCTTCTAGCAAATTGGATGTGTGGCCATAATTTATTTAACCGTTTATTTCACTGTAGGATATTTGCATTTTTTTCTCCTCTGTCTTTCTCTTTCTTCCTTCCCTCTAATTCTTTTTTGCTATTATAAATAATGCTGTACAAACGTTCTTGTAACATTAATTTTTGTGCTTATTGATGATTATATACTTAGTACACAAACTTAAAAAAGGGTCAAAGGGTTTGAGCAATTTAGAAGAATCTCGATACATTAGGGCCAAAATGCTTTCCCCAAATTGTACTGATTTCTCCTGCAAGTAGCAATGTATGAACGTGCAGGTTTCACTGCAAAACTGTCACCAAAGAATATTGCCTTTTGTTTTACTTTATCTTTTCCAAGGACATTGGAAAAGTGGTCGAGCTGGTAAGTTTGTTTCACGATTTAAAGATTTGCAGTGATGAATAGAGAAAAGAAACGAAGAGAGGTTTTTGTCTGAACCTCTATTCTGACCATCTGCCTTCAACTTTCATGCTTATTTCCAAAAGATGGGACTGAGGCCAAGTCATAGGCCCATGGCTTAAAGCTATTTAGTGCCATCCCTCCACCCACCCCTCCTCTTTACCCACCACCTTCCTCGACCTTTTCCTCCAACAGCAAGTCAATGGGTGGCCCTAATAGGTGAGTAAGCCTGTGGCCAGATGGCTGCTCATTTTTTATTTTCGTCATGATTGAGCTGAATTACTGTTATTTGGTGTAGGTGACTCAGCTATGCAATCATAACACATTGTCAGGAGCAGAAAGAACTGGTGTGGGTGGCTTGTCAGGCCTTGGGCACAGGGCCCTGTCATGTTGCTGCAGCTTGCTTGTTTCAGTTTATTTCCAGCTTCAATATATGACTTCCAGCATTGCCCAACCTGGCTTTTAATTTCCACCTGTGTGTTAGAGTGGGGGGTGCGGAGGGGCGGGAGGGAAGGCAGGCAGAACAAGAGGAATGGGACAAGAGTGTCATTATGGGTTGTGAGGCATAAAGTGAAAATATGGTTGGGGGTGGAGGGAGGAAGGGGCAGTGAGGTGATAATTCTTCTCATTTGGTTCCGGTTGCCAAAGCTGAAAACTCAAACTGATCATGTGGGAACGTGGTGTTGTCTTTGTTCCACCACCAGTGAAGAGTGCCAACAGCTGACTGTGCACTGAAGCCAGAAAGGGTAGGACAGGGAGCTGTTAGGGAAGCAGGGGCTCATTCAAAGCAGATTTCCCAACTGCGGACCCGTGAGAGGAGTGTTTCTTTCTGGCTGCGGCGGCTTTGGCCTGTGGCTTTTGTCTTCTGTTCTCCAGTCTCCGGTGGAGAATGGGGACGGCTTGCTCTTCTGTGTCCTGCCCTGGATGGGATGGTCTGGCTAGATCTTGCTGTGGTACTGTGCCAGCCGGCAGAGTGGGTCACACTGGGTGACCTTGGAGCCTCTGGCAGGGAGGTTGGCTAATGTCTCCATAAACCAAGTGTGTGGTCATCATCTAAATAAGGTCTAAATACATATGTTTCTTATGTTTACTTTTTACTGTGCTAAAATATACATAACACAAAGTTTGCCATTAACCATTGTTAAGTGTACAGCTCAGCAGCATTAAATACATTCACACTGTGTATAACCATACTGCCATCCATCTCTGGAACTTTTTCATCACGCTAAACTGAAACTCTGCATTCATTCAACACTAACTTTCTGTTCCTCACTGCCCTCCAGATCCCAGTAAACTCTATTTGAAGTTCTATCTCTATAAATTTGACTATTTGAGGTACTTCATAAAATGGAATCATGTCTGTCGTTTTGTGCCTGTCTTATTCACTTAGCATAATGTTTCCAGTGTTCATCCACGTCATTGCATATATTGGAATGTCTCTCCTTTTTCAAGGCTGAATAATATTCCACTCTATGTATACATCACATTCTCTTGATCCATTCATTTGTCAATGTATATTGGGCTGTCTCCCCTTTTAGCTATTGTGAATAATGCTGCTATGAACATGGATGTACAAATACCTATTTGAGTCCCTGCTTTCCATTCTTCTGGGCATATAAACCTAGAAAGGGGAATTACTGAATCACATGGTAATTCTCTGTTTATCAATATATATGTTTTAAAAGTGAGATGACAGGGCAGTGTCTTTATCCTTTCAGGCTGCTATAACAAAAATACCATAGACTGGGTGCTTATAAGCAACAGGAATTGGTTGCTCACCGTTCTGGAGGCTGGGAGGCCCAAGATCAAGGCGCCAACGCCCTCGGTGTTTAATGAGGCCCTGCTTCCTGCTTCATAGGCAGCTGTCTTCTCACCATGTCCTCACAGGGAGGAAGGGGCGAGCGGGTACTCTGGAGTGTCTTTTTTTTTAATATAATTTATTTTATTATCATTAATCTACAATTACATGTGCAATATTACTGTTATTAAACTACCCCCTCATCAGGTCCCCCCCACCAACCCCATTACAGTCACTGTCCATCAGCGTAGTGAGATGCTATAGAATCACTACTTGTCTTCTCTGAGTTGTACTGCCCTCCCCGTGCCCCCCCAGCATTACATCTGCTAATCGTAATGCCCCTTTTTCCCTCTTATCCCTCCCTTCCCGCCCATTTTCCCCAGTCCCTTTCCCTTTGGTAACTATTAGTCCGTTCTTGGGTTCTGTGAGTCTGCTGTTTTGTTCCTTCAGTATTTTTTCTTTGTTCTTATACTCCACATATGAGTGAAATCATTTGATACTTGTCTTTTTCGGCTTGGCTTATTTCACTGAGCATAATACCCTCTAGCTCCATCCATGTTGTTGCAAATGGTAGGATTTGTTTTCTTCTTATGGCTGAATAATATTCCATTGTGTATATGTACCACATCTTCTTTATCCATTCATCTACTGATGGACACTTAGGTTGCTTCCATTTCTTGGCTATTGTAAATAGTGCTGCAATAAACATAGGGGTGCATCTGTCCTTTTCAAATTGGGCTGCTGCATTCTTAGGGTAAATTCCTAGGAGTGGAATTCCTGGGTCAAATGGTATTTCTATTTTGAGTTTTTTGAGGAACCTCCATACTGCTTTCCACAATGGTTGAACTAATTTGCAGTCCCACCAGCAGTGTAGGAGGGTTCCCTTTTCTCCACATCCTCGCCAACATTTGTTGTTGTTTGTATTTTGGATGTTGGCCATCCTCACTGGTGTGAGGTGATATCTCATTGTGGTTTTAATCTGCATTTCTCTGGAGTGTCTTTTATAAGGACACTAATCACATCATTTATAAGGCTCCCTGCTCCTGACCTGCTCACTCCCAAAGGCCTCATCTCCAAATACTATAACACTGGGGATTAGGTTTCAACATATGAATTTTTTTGGGCAGGGGGGATTAAGTCTATGCCGGCTGTGAAACTCTCCTGTATGATTCCATCATGGTGGGCACATGACATTTACATCTTTGTCCAAATCCACAGAACGTACCCCACAGAGTGAACCCAGATGTAAACCACGGATTACCTTAGTTAAGAGAGGCTCATTATTATAAGAAACATGGCCCACCAAAGCGAGGTGTTAATCGGGAAAATTGTTGTGGAGTTTGGTGGGAGGTGAGGACTTAAAACTCTTCTAAAAATAAGTCCTTTAGTGGAGGGCGGGGTGGGGGGCACTTCACGGAGTAGTTCCATGCGGATCCTCACTCCTTTCCCCCCGTGTTTCCTTCTGCAATGCCCTGGCCTTGCCTGGCCACTGGCTGCTGTGGGCACTGTGCTCTTCTGTGGGCCTGGAAGCACACTAGAGACCCGAAGGTGTTCGTGCTCGCCGCCTGTTCCCTTGGGGGCTGCTCCCTGGCATCAGTGTTCTGTGTCTGTCATTGCTCCCAGTGTCTGACCTTCCTCCTTATTTCTGGAGACTTCTGTGAAGTCTCACCCTTGCTCCTGTTGCACAGGAAGAGGAGCTTTGCTCTTTAGGGAGAAGGACACGGAGCTCGAGAGAAACCAAGTGAGCCCCTCAGGGTCCCAGAGTGAGGTCAGGGCAGCCTCAGGACCAGCCACGTCTCTGGCACCAGGTAGGTCCTGGGTTTGCAGCAGACGTTTTCTGACAAATAGCATTGCCAGCAAAGGCGGTCACTGTGGAACCTTCTAGGCCCCCATGCTCTCCTCAGGCAGAAATAAAATGATTTATTATGCTTTCCAAGCCTCTCTTTGGGGCTTCCAGCAGCATGGTGCCAGATATTCTGTACAAGTAAAATAATGCAAAGGGAGCTTGAAAGAAAGAAGAGGGGCTCCCCAAATGCCATAAGACAAAAGGTGGTTGGAATCAGAATGGCAAAGAGATTTTACAGCCGGGGTCTGGCTGGGGCTGTAGACTGGATAGTCTGTATGTCCGGGAGATGGAGATTTTATTTCCTAGTCAGTGATAACAGACGTGGCTGAGGGCCTGGGAGCCGGAAGGGAGTAGAAACGACCCACCCTTCTTAAAGCCCAGAGCTTCAAAGAGCTCTTTGGTCTCGGGGACTGGAAGGCTCTGCCCACCAGCATAAAGGTTACTGAAGGACAGACAGAACTCCAGGTCTGCATCCCAACTGGGTGTGGGGTCCAAATCGGCAGAAAGACAAGGGATTAATGTAAAAGTTGTCCAGACCCTCGGAGCTCCAAGAGCCAAACAGAGAGCCCCAGGCTGTTTTGTAAGGATGTTTTACAGCCCAGAGTACATCAGAATCCTGCAGGGTATACGACACTTGTTGAAAATGAGATACTATAACAATAATAAAAAATGACAAACCACACAAGAAAACTAACCACCAAGGGAAGAGTATGCTGAAACGACAACTGAAAATTAGTACCCTAAGGCATAAAAATGGTAGAATAAGCTGGAAAAAAAAAAACCCCAATGCTGTAAAATAAGTGTGTTTGAAATAAGTGAGAAAAAAATGAGGAGTAACAGGAAGAAGAGAGTCATAAAAAAAGAGCAAGACTTTCTGATTTCCCCAGAGGATTTTGATCACCTTGAGACAGGGTCTTACCTTGTTTCTTTTACTCTATACCCCCAGAGCCCAGGCTCCAGTGAGATTCCACGGACATTTGCTGAATGAAAGGCCGTCTCCTTGCCACTGCCTTTGAGGAGAGGGGCTGAGTACAGCTGATGTGGGTCCAGATCCTGCCCTTCCCAGTCTCTGCGTGTCAAGGTAGGACTGGCAAATGGCCAGCAGAGGGCAGTCCCAGGGTCTCCTATCTGTCTTTGCCTTCAGTGGTGTAAGGACAGAATCCAGTATATGCCCACTTTCATAAGCTAGCACAAGGCGGAACGAAATAGAGTTCATGTAAGTTCCTGCTCACAATGACCATCAGTTCCAGAAAGCCCAATTTTTTTTCCCCAAAAGGCTTTGATGAAGAACTCCATGCGCACAGAGCTTCCAGCTGCCCACGTCTCCTTGCAGCTAATCCTGTAGGCAGCCTGGAGAAGCGGGAAGACCTTAGGCTTATACCAGGAGATTTGGGCTAGAGTTGAGTCCCGAGCACCATGACCTTGGTCCTTGTGTGAATCTCTCAACTCATGAGCTTCAGTTTATATCGTTTGTTGAATGAGGTGGAGAAGACACGGCCCACTGACCTCTCAAGACTGCTGGGAAGCTTGGATAACTGGGTGAAAACATTT
Source organism: Smutsia gigantea (assembly GCA_032199065.1). Lineage (NCBI taxonomy): Eukaryota > Metazoa > Chordata > Mammalia > Pholidota > Manidae > Smutsia > Smutsia gigantea. The sequence continues at coordinate 253,675 of JAVSCE010003957.1, read as the reverse complement.
TATAAACATGAGAGGGCAAGATAATCTAAGAGAAGCTGATCCTTGACATAGAATAAATGGCTTCATTCTGTAAGATTGGAGGTGACGGGTGCTATGATTTGTAGCGAGGGCTCCCTGGAGGAGGCAACATACAAGGTAAGATTAGAAGGAAGACTGAAACTGGCTAAGAAAATGGGGAAGGAGAAAGACATTGCTGGCGGAAAGAAGGGCCTGTGCCAAGGTCTTGAGAAGAAAGCTCAGGGTACTTTGGTGTGGCCAGATCATGTTCTGTTCTCCCTGAAGTCTGGGACATTGACCTTTCTAGGTTTTGTCCATGTAAGCTGCTCATCGATGATGGTGCTTCCCAGCACCCTCGCACATTGTCTGCTTCAGGTGCCCTCCATCCCTCCCCGCTCAGCCTTGCAAATACTAAGCTCTCTCTAACCTCACTTCAATCCTTACACAGCGTCTTCTTCCATAAAATTCAGATACACCCATCCCCAGGGCTATGTCTCTCTCCTACTTACACTCTTCTCTATCCCAGATGTCCCCAAACCCTCTATTCCTAGCTTTTTTTATGATCTATTTCCCAACTGCCTCTTTATTTTAAAGGAGAGGTGAGCTGACATTAAACAAGGTTAATTTCACAATCAATCAGTGCAACACATGTGACACACATCTGTGTAAATAACCATCTTAGGAAAGTTAGACAAGGCTCAGAGAAGGACTTCCTAAGATCAGGCTGGGAAACACTGAATCCGGAAGGAGACAGAGATAATGGAACTAGGACAGAAAAAGGTCCTGAGTGAGTCAGCCATTCAACATGTTTTCTTACACATAAGCCATCGCGTGGGAGGTAGAGGGAGGCACTAACATGTCTAAGACATGGTCGTTGCCAGAAGGATGTTATAATTTATTTTAGAGAGATAAGAGGAAATTAGAAAGAAAATAGAAAGAGCCAACAGCCAGCATTTTAGACAGTTTATTAAGTTCCCTTTCACGTGCTTGACTCCAAACTAGAGAGGTTATTTTTCTCTGCCTTGCAGTTGAGATTCGTTCAGGAAATAGAGTTGACCTACTGTTGAGAATGTGCAGTCGCAGATGACATTGTGTATGGTGCTCAGAATGCCTGGATGAGAGGGCCACTGGGTATGCTGTGACCGGAGGATCTGGAGTTTAGGGATAGGCTCTCATATGATCGTCTGTGGGGAGATATTTACAGTGATACAAACTGAGAGCTTCAACTGCCTATGGAACCATCTGGTGTAGCCCCCCTCCTAAGGGTGGACTCCTTTCCATGGAAACCCTCTGAGGGAGACAACAGCCCAGTAGAGAAAGGCACTGGATTTTGGAGTTATACAGATCTGGTCCAGTTCTCAGTGCTGTCCCCTATTAGCTGCATGACCATGGGTGACATTTTCTAAGTCCAGGCTTCTTGAGTTATCAGAAGTCTTCCTTGCAAGTGACAGAAAATCCCATTGGAATGGGTTCGCGTGGTGTTTTCTCCTGACACCAAATGTGTGGCTTTCTTCCGAACCAACAACTAATTCTCCTACACCAACTGGGTGTCCAGCGATTCAATTCAGTCCTGACACTCTTGGGGGGTAGTGCAGACGCCACAGGCTGAGGGCTCAGTGCCACAGGACCACCTTACTTCAGACAGCAGTTGCAAGTCTCGGAGGCTACCTGTGCCTCTGAACAACCAGCTGTAAATACAAGGGCTCCCACCGCTGCCCGTCCCCAGGTTCAATAATTCGCTAGAATGATTCACAGAACTCAGGAAAACACTTTACTTACTTCTCCTGGTTGATTATAAAGGATACGACTCAGGAACACCAAGAAGAGATGCAGTGTGTGTGTGTGTGTGTGTGTGTGTGTGTGTGTGTGTGTGTGAGACCCTCTCCAGTTGTCACCCTCTCGGAACCATTATGTGTTCACTAACCCAGAAGCTCTCCAAATCTAATCAGTCCCGAGTTGTGGTAGAGCTCAGTTTCCAGCCACTCCTCCCCTCCCTGGAGGTCAGTGGGTGGGGCTGAAAGTTCCAACCTGTACTCTCTGAACGTCTTTCTGGGGACCAGCCCATCCCAGGCTCTCTAGGGGCTCCACCCTAAGTCATTCATTAGCATAACCTCACAGTGTGACCAAAAGGCGCTGGGTATGAATAGCAAAAGCTACTCCTATTGGTCAGGATATCCCAAGGGTTTTAGGAGCTCTATGCCAGGAACTGGCAAGAAGACTAAATATATGTATTTTAATTATACCACAGGGTTTGATTACCACAAGGAGTTTCAGGAATTTTTGGCTTATGGAACTGAAATAGGCAGTGGTCATTCTGTAGAGACTTGACCTGTTTGAAACTCATTTCCCTCCATTTCTCAGCCTCATCCCTTCCTTTGTGCTGGCTACATTCAAAGGCAGGCTCTCTATAAAAGAAAGAAAATGGATTGCGGGAAACCTCAGGCTTGTCTTCTTAGAGTCTAGCAACCTGTACAGACAGAAAATGTGTCTTCCCCAGTGATTTCAGAAAAAGAATCTTGGAATTTCTCTCCTTCTGGCAGAGGCCCTGGGTTTATCCCAGAGCTAATAATGTGGCCAGATTGGAGCCCTGTGCTTAAAGCACTGATCCCTGGAATTAGGCACGGACTGCACCCAAACTGTGAGAACCAAGAGTAGGGAACGTGTGGTTCCTCAAAGGAAAGCAGTTTCCCTCACCAGAAGGAAGGGAAATGCCGGCTGGGCAGGAATGGCTATTCAGTCCCTTTCTCTTGTGTGTAAAATGGGGGTAGTCACCCCTTTCCTGAGCTTGTTAGTTTTCTCCAACTCCTTCTACCATAATCTGCAGGCCTAGGACCCTCTCCTACACACAGGGAGTGTTTTCTCTGAGTCTTTGTCCAGCTCTGGGTGATAGAGCCTCCTGCAATTTCTCCAGGGAGATAAAATCAGAGTCTAATAAAGTTTCCCATTGGACAAACTTTTTCCACACTTTTTTATTTTTAAATTTATCTATTCCTCATCCTGGTTATACCCTGAGAATTTACAGAATGCAATACTCCTCCCTGGCCCATATCATCTCACTACTTTCTGTGTTTCTTAATTCAAGCCCATATTTCATTTGAAAATGTCAAAATACTGCCCACACATGGCCAGAACCCAGCCGAGAAACTAGAGTCACTGTATAAGGCCTGCCAAATGGGGCTCGGTGCTTATCTGATCATGCATCATGAAAGCTTTCAGGACAGATGGTGTAATCATATCCAAGAATAATGCCCTTTCAAGAGCGCTGCTAATTGGATCACACGGCATAAGAGTTTCACATCTGTCACATGAGCGATAACACATGGCAGAGACTAAGTTTCCTTCAACTTTGGTTTGTTTCTATTTCCAGGAGTGGTTAGAGCTCACTTCAGAGTGTTCAGTAAATACTTGCAGAGTGCTAACCACATCAATTCATTCATTCATTCATTCATTCACCCACCCAGCACATATGGTCTCAGTTCCTTCTATATGCCAGACATGGTCCCACATGTTTTTCACTCCATGGTGCTTTCCCTCTAGTTAGGGGAAGGTGAGTGAGAAATAAGAAGACCAAGAAATATATAATATGGAGAGAACACTAAACACTATGTAGATAACCAGTAAGGTCATCATGAGTGTGTTTGAGTACATATGTGTAGGAGATGGATGTGGGGACTACGTGGTGACATATCGGCTTATATCCGAATGACAAAGGAGAGCCAGCCATGTAGCGATGGGGAGAAGGGTGCTTGGGACAGACAGCAGCAAAGGCAAAAAGTCTTGAGCTCAATGTGAACTTGGTTTGTTTGCAGATCTTTAGACTAGTGTGGCTATTACCTAGTCAGTGAGGGGCAAAATGGGCTTCAGAATGAGGTCCGACCCGTAGTCAGGGGCCATGGTAAAGAGACTGGATTTTGTTTTCGTAAAACCTAGTATCAGTGAATGCTAACTCTATGCTGCTTAACATACAGCAGCTCGTTTAATCTTCTTGAAAATTATACGATAGGTGCAATTATGAACCTCATTTTATAGAACAGGAAACTGAGGCCCAGTGGAGTTAAGATTTGAACTGAGATTTGAACCCAAGACTTGGGTCCAGAACTATACTTCCAGCCCTATCCGGACGACAGAAGCCATGAGGTGGCTTAAAGCAGGGATGACCAAACTGCCTTACTTTTTCAAAGTCTTTCTGGCTGGGATAGATAACAGAGAAGCAAGGAGAAGGGTAGGAGGCTTCTGCACCTAGGAGCTGGCCTGTTTGAGGGCAGTGGCCCTAGAGAAGACAAAAGTGGAAAGACCTGGGGTGTGATTTTGATGTCACAACTTCAGATGGACTGAATGTCTGCTGAGGGACAAAGGGGAACTGAGCGTGACTTAGATTTAATAGAAGGAAGCTGAGTCTCTGTCCTCACAAAGCGTGTGGTTGAATGGTCCAGTCAAATGCATATTTATTCATATATTTTGAGGGATGAATTTGGTGGTGTTCTTGGTGTATGCATTCGCACAATCCCAGGAATGACTTTATGCCACAGAGCAAGGGTCCTGTTCTCACCAAGGAGGGCTTGGCATAGACACCCACATGTTTATTTCACATGATCCTGCCCTCATCTTCACATATGAGGGGGAGACTGTTTGACTTCCTCTTTCTCCGGCCCCAGGGACCCAGGGGAAGTGCCTGGGGCTACATCAGCATCCTCACTGTGGTCCAAGCTGATAGAAGCCCAGTGGCTTTATTCCTGGGAAGTCTTTGCTCAGCAGCGTCCAGAGCAGGCGGGCTCTTTGCCCCTCCAGCCCTCTTACCTGCGCCGTCTGCCCTCCTCTTCAGGTTTCCAGCACCTGCCTCCTCTGGAGCTCTCTCTCCCTCACTTTCCCCGGAAAACCAGCCCTAGCTCTGCTCCTCTCCTTCATTTCCAGTTCACTTTGGGTGTAATCCACATTAGCAGTTATCCTGGTGAATTCTAACAGTCCTCAAGAGTTGGGTACATGTGTGTGATTGTGTGTGCGCATGTGTTTGTGTCTGCACACATGCCCAGGCGGGTGGATTTGTGTGCGTGCACATTCGTGTGGCTGCGTTTGTATGTGTGTGTTTGTAGGCACAGGTGGATTTCATCTCGATATCCCCATGCCTAGCAGAATACTAGAGGACTAAGGACTTCAAGAAGAGATTTTGCTTTTGAACAAAGAAGTCCAGGAATATCAGTAAAGGAAGAGAGGGAGAAGGGGCAATAGAGATAAAGGTGCAGTTCAGCTTCTGGAATAGGGGCTAGGATGGCTTCACTGTGCCCGCGGCTTCCCAAGGAGGGATGGTGTGTGGGAAACCAGAGTACAGACTTGACCCCGATGAGTCTGGCTCTTCCTCAGGGCACACCCCTTGGCACATAGGTGGGTCATATTGTGAAGGTCTTTGTTTCCAGAATAGTCCACAGTGAATAGGGTTTTCCAGTTGAAATGTTTAATCATTTTGTGTCCATTATTTTTCTTTCCCAGGGCAAAATTACCTTCACACAATAATTACCTTATTCAGATTCCTCCTAAATGTCACTAGGGTTTGATAGCTGCTGGAGTTGCATTTGTCCTCCTGGGCAGACAGAATGGCTGTGACAGTATCCACTCTCCGTCATACAGAGCGAGCAGAACTGAGAAAAGTTGGGGAAAATAGGTGAGCTTGGAAAAAAAAAAAAGATAGTTACTTGGTTGCTTGGAAAAAAGCAACAGTTTTGAAGAAAAGGAAAAACAAGAGATCCATCGATTGTATTATTGAATATTTTATAACATTTTGTGTTTTCCAATGCATTCTTCTTTTTAGCTGTCATCGGTTTGTTCATCCATTCAACCATCATTCTTCTCTGTAGACTTTCAGGGTGCACAGCCCACGTGCGGTAGGAAATAGGTCTGCAGACTTAGAGTTCAGAACAAAGACTTGGCTGTTTGTAATAAAGGCATCGTCAGAAAGATTGGTGAGCCTGTGCACCAGCCAGCTCCCTCACACATGAAAAGGTCAGGCTTACTTTTACACCTGAGTAAAACCCCAGACCTCTTCAAGATTTGCCTTGTAATCCCTGGGGAAGAGGGGTCCCATGACCCACAGGGGGAAGTTGGAACTTGAAGACACAACCCAGGGGAAGGAGGAGGAGGGCCTCTGGGTGGGAAGTCAAACTTCAGAAAGGGCATTTGCCAGGGAGACTGATGACGTGTATCTGAAAGAGGCCACCGTATTTATCCCACAAAATATTCAGGATCATAACAGGCTCTAGTACTTGAGCAAAGGAGTAAAATGAAGAAAGTCTGTAGAGGAGTCACAGTTTGCCCAGGGGAATGAAATCTTAGGACGTTCACCATCTATTTGCTGGGTGAGATATGTTTTAACTTTCAGAATAGGTGACACGAAGGTCTGAAGTCATAGAGGGGCTGATTCTCTGGCCACGTGCTCCAGCACTGGGAGACCAGCGAAGGTCACTGGACACAGCCCAGACTTGAGAGCACGAGTGTTTGTGCCTCTCCAAGCTTAGGTCACTCCCAGGAAGGAATGGGGAGAAATGGAAAAGTGGGCCCCCACGCATTTCAATTCTCCGAGCGCCCTAATTGTGTAAATCTCCTTCTGAACACCCATAATAAGCTCCCAACCAGAAGGACAGAGAATCACATAGAAGGGCGCCCAGAAGACCAGTGTGGCCTCTCCCCTGGGGCCAACTCAAGGACTGGATCTGAGTGTGCCAGATTCTGAATGTTGGCGTCCGAGCTCACATTCCAGGCTTCTGCTGCAGCTAGGATTCAGGCTTGTAGGATTTCAATGCTGAAGTGAGCTCTGGCAGGAAAATAGGACTGGCTATTGGTGACTGTCGTGGCGTCTGGATTCCGGAGGCTGCTGGGTTGAGTTCATGACTCAGAGATGGCCTGGCTGCTCAGGACGTGAGGAATGGGCAGTAACATGAGGTTCTTGGTTTTCACTGGACTCAGGACTGAATAGCAGACCAGAGGCCGTTTTAGTCTGTTTACCTCTCTGTGAGCCTACGGATATCCTTTAATAATTCCTTTTTCTGCTTAAACTAGCAAAAGTAGACTTGTATGAAAACCACGACTGGCCCACTGTGTGTTTAAAATACTATGTGCTAAAAATATGGACCAAAAAAAAAAGGGGGTGGGGGGAAGGAAGGAAGGAAGGGATTGAAAGAAAGGTGGATGAATGGACTGGGAATCTGGAGGCTCCGGTTCACAGAGTCAGGCAGTGCCTTCAGGAGGTTGTTTCCCAATCCTGATCGGTGGGGAATTCATAGTACTATGAATAGTAGGTTTTAAAGGCCCCTTCTGGCTTAAACATCCTTTGAAACAATTCCATAGTTCAATGTTTATAAGTATTTACTTTTTTGAGTTTTTTAATTATTTTTTTGTCATCAAATGGGTAGAGGAAGATAAGATTTAGATGGAGCCCTAGGCATAGATTAGGATCAATCTAATAATAACAGAAGAAATGCTTTCTTCTTGTTTAGGGAACTGGAGGCAGCAGCCTCCCACTTTCCCCACAGCAGAGCTGAGGCCCAGGCGAGAAAGCCAAGAGAGGAGGTCTTTAGTGGGCAGTTCCGCCCAAGCTCCCCGTCGATGGGGGAAGGCTGCTCCTTGCCTGGCAAGGTGTACACCACATGAATCAGCACGTTCCTGTCTTTCATTGTGCGCTATGAAAGTCTATGGAATGAAAATGCACAGGAGCCATTTGTCAAAATCCTTAGTGTGGTTAAATCAGTGAACTGTGCACTGGCTCTTTTGTTCTTATCAAGCACGAAAATGGCAGAAACCAGACACTGCCATTGTATCAGTTCCATTAAGTGGGAAAAGAACCTAACAAAAAGATATGACACCATTCCTTGCAGATGTCACAGCCTGCCTGCCCCATTGCGGGTGTGGGGTACTGAATTCCAGTACCAAGACGGCAGGCTCTCTGTTTGATTCTTTCTTTCCAGGTTAAGGTGTGGTCTTCCAGGTGAGGATTCAACACCCTTGTTTCAGGGACCAAGGTGGCCACAGGTGCTGGCAGCCTGCTCGTCATGAAACATTTTTGCTTGTTTCCAAATTCTTCTCCCTTCAGAAAGGAGAGCAGTGGGGAGCTGGAGCTGGGATTTCAGCTGCGATGGTTCATGTTCTGTGTCAACTGGGCTAATGGTGCCCAGGTGTTTGGCCTCATGCCAGTCTGATGGTGCTGCGTGGGTGTTTTAAAGTCGTTATTGACGTTCAGATCTGTAGACTTTGACCAAAGCAGATTACCCTCCATAATGTGGGTGGGCCCCATCCAAGCACTTGAAGGCCTTGAGAGCAAAGGCTGAAGTTTCCGCAAGGAAGGAATTCCCAAAACTAGCATAGAAACCTGGCCTGAGTGTGCAGCCTGCTGCCCTGTGGAATTCAGTCTCAAGATAGCAACATCCAGCCTGGCAGCCTGGCAGCCCGTCTTACTGATTTCAGACATGCCAGCCCCTCAGGTCTCTTGAGCCAGTTCCTTAAAATCTCTCTCTTTATATATCTATGTCGAATCTATAACTATAGCTTTCCCATTGGGGCTGTTCCTCCCGAGAACCCTCCTAATATAGCAGCCCTGCTTTTCTCTTCACTGGTACTGTTTCCTCTGTATTTCAGCTTCCTCAGGGATAAGAGTTTTTGAAAATATGCTCCTACCATCTTCTGTTAATAGAATTTCTTCCCAGGGCTGCAGCCTTTCAGTAATATGAATGACTGGGCCCTTCTGAGATTTGGGGCAGTAGGCTCAGGGCAGGCCCTGGGTATTCTGTCTTTAAAATGCGGCCTAGACAAGGCTGATGTAATGGAAGTTGAGCGCCAGCAGCTTGGCGGTGGCATTCACCTTCCTTAGCAGCCCAGAATTATTAAAATCTGGTATCTTTCACCATTTCACACCTGAGTCTACACATGTGGAAACTCACACCCTTTTCCTCCCTGTGTTTTTGCACACATTCAATCATTGGGCTGAAATCTACCCCACGGAACACCTTCCACCCCGCATGGCAAACTCCTGTTAACCCATGAAGGCCCAGCAGAAAGGGGATGCTTTTCCAGGTCTCTGGGACTCCTACCATACATCTAATATCTCTGTTATGATGTTGATCACATTAAATGACCACCTAACAACACTTCCCTAGTGAGCTGCAAACTCTTCAGAGTTGGGTATCACATCACATCACATCCTCATTACCCAGCATGATACCTAACATACAAAACTGAATACATTTTTACTGAATTTAAGTTACGAAGCAAGCTCCTCTTACACGGATTCCACACTCACCAAGCAACCTTTTGGTAATTTGACTTCCCCAGTAGCTGCCGATGGAGCAAACGCACATTCCAACAGATGTGAATGTGTGGGCCACATGACAGTACATTCATTTTAGCAGTAAATTAATAAATTGGAGTCCTGGTTTACATATACAAAGTTTTTTTTTTAATAAATGGCTTGCTTACGGTCATTGCTCACTTATCCAAATACAGATGATCCTCATAGCCTATTATTTGCAGACTGATTTTTATTTATGATCTAGAATTTGCTTTCATCTTCTGTCCTCTCTCCTCCCTTGCATGGATAATTGAAAGCTGGCACTGAGTGAAATATCCATCAGAAAGGGGATTCTATAAAGCACTGGTGTTTGTCATTAAGGCCCCTGATGGTTGGGGTTACATAGCTGGGGCAGAATCTACCTGATGCTCGGGTGGTGGGTCCCCACCTCATTTCTGATCTACCTAGGTTGCTGCAGCAAAATCTAGCTTAGGATGGTGGGCTGTGTGAGTGCTGTCATGAACACAGGGGCCCTTCTCAGGTGGACAGTGGTCATGGAGAGTGAGTCATGCTGGCTTATGAGTAGGCACTGATCTTTCTGAACATTTTGGTTTGACACAGACAGACCATCTCGTGTATTTTGCTCTCTAGAGTAGCTCTGCCTGCTGACATTTACACTCTTTCCCAGTTGCACAAAGCAGGCTCTTTTTGGTAACAGTGGAAGGCCGCAGGCCCGTGGCAGAGGACTTTTTCATGGAAGAACCTCAGAGTCAGAGCAGTATGGCAGGAGCCCCCAGCTAGGGATCACTGTCCAGGTGCCAGCTCTGTCTCTACCACCATGTGCCCTGAGCAACAGGCAATCCCTGCCTCTTCTTGATTTTGCTATGGAGCTGGGACTGGCCTCATGGCCCCCATGGGCTGGTATTTAAGGATGGAGATTAAAGATAGGCATCTTTTGAAGGCATGTGAGACAGGTCTGGCTCAAATAGGCCTGCACTGGCTTCTAAACCTACCTTCCTCAAAGCCACCACCTCATTCATGAACCTCTTTCCTCCTCCTTTGTTCCAACCTCCTCCCAGCCCTGCAAAAATGACAGGATTCTGTAGAAAGCTACAGTTCCCTTCCCCTGCTCTGAGTCACCGTGGACTGCTGGAGAGCTTTTTCCTGGGCCAGGCTGTGCCTGCCACTGCCCGCTGCCAGGGTGGGTTCCTCTCCTGCCTGCTTTTGTCTCTGTGGTTTTTCCCTTGGGGTGATCCTCCCACCTCTGGAACTGCAGGAATGGGAAGCCCCCTCCCAGCCTGTCCCTCTGCTTTTCACCTGGCTGCCACCCTGAAGGGTAATTGATCTTATGCTGGGGATGGGGTGACAGGGACCCGGGCAGCCAGCTTTGATGGCTTGTTTAAAGCCACACAATGTATCGACCGTACAGCTGTACTGGATATAGAGAAACTCCTCCAGTCCCCTGCTTTTTCTTTCTGAAAGCTTGTTTTGGGGAAGTGGGGTCGGGGTGCTGATGGCTGGAACAGCCTGGGGCAGGGTTCTTCGGAAGCTGATTGCAGAGGACTCTGCGCTGTGAGAACTCAAGCAGCTGAGGGGCTGAGAGGATGCAGGGAGAACAAGTGCAGAGCTGAGCCCAGAGGCAGGGTGGGGGCAAAGGCCAGACTGAGGTGCATGAGCCCAGACTGGTGGCATGAGGACCAGGTCCAGGACATGGGGAGACCTGGGGACCATGGTAGAGAGCAAGGCTGGGAAGCCCGCTGCCTGCCGTCTGGGGAAGTGAACGTGCCTGTCAACCACCAGGACCAGAGATGGCTCTTCCACTCGCTGGTCAGGCCCCAGCCAGGCCACCCCACCCAGGAAGCTTTCCTTGACACTTCCCATCACTCACAGCCACAGAGGAAGACAATCAGGAGAAACAACAGATCACTGGCTTTCAACCCAAGTGCTGTATAAAATACAGATCCCTGGGGTCCATCCACATCTATTGAATTATAATCTCCAGGGGAGGGGCCCAGGCATATGTATTTTTAAAAAAGCTTTCTAAGTAATGCTCTCATACCTTTCCAAAGCTGCTTAAAAACGACAGTACGTTGCAGTACCTCACAGCTTACCGAGAAGCCTGCAGACATGGCGTTACTTCTGTACCACTGTGATCTGCAGCATACTCCCATGTACCACACCATTTAAGTAACTGCCTAATATCCTCTGTATCAGGTCACTGTCACCTGGGGCAAGGAACCAGGCTCTATCTCTGATTTATTTCTTAATGCTCACAGCACTCTTTTCTATGAACAATGCTTGGGAAGACCAAGAACATGTAACAACTTAAGAGTATTAAGTATATGCAAGGCCAGGTAAATGCCACAGGAAACAAGTGCACACCCAGACATTCACACAGAACTGGTTACTCAGGAGAGAAGTGTGCACTGCAGGGAAATGAGAAGGTTCCAATAATAATTTAAAAAGAAAAAGAAAACTACCTGTATTCACTCTGTATCCTCTGGAATTCCCAGTTCCAGGTATGTGTGTGTGTATAAATGGACTTGTATCAAAATGGGATCATGCTGCGTATGCTCTTTTGTAACTGTGTTTTGAAATCTAATAGTAGATTGTATGCAAATTATGTTCTCTTAAAAAATATTAACATAGTATTAAGTCATAAGAAGAGGCTTCAGTAGGAAATTCTTATCAAAACTATCTCAAAGATGGGATCTTGGAATCCACAATTAGACGTTTTGGGTCCCCCCCCCCCAGTACCTATTTGACACATATGTACATCAACACACATCCTCAAAACACACCATTAAAAATTAAATATTTAATCTGAACACAGAGATCATAGGCATTTTAGGATTTTCATTGTGTTATTTCTCTTCTCAATTGTCCTTGATAATTCTCCTTTATGGGTGGGAGCCCAAAAATATTAGCCTGGGGTTCAAAATCCTCGGCAACCTGGATCCAATCAACTTTCTAATTTTTGTCCTATCGGTCCCCATTTAATACCTTCTACTGATGGTTCTCCAGCCACAGGCAGGACTGTTTCTACTCTTTACTGACCATGTTACCTGTCCACATGCCCTCCTTCCTCTCTGTCTATACAACCACCACCTATCCTATAGTAAACAGTTTCCATGTCAATAAACCGGACAGCGTGTCAGTTACGTGTAACTGTGTAACGAAAGTCTCCCCAACTCAGTGGCTTAAAATGACAAGGTATTATCTCTCATGGTTCTTTGGGTCAGCCATTTGGGCTGGGATCCGCTAGATGCTTCTGCTGAACTCACCTGTAGGAATCTCAGGTCTAGCAAATAAAAACACAGGCCACCAAGTTAAGTTTAAATTTTAGATAACCAGTAAATACTTCTTTTAGTAAAAGCGTGTCTGTGTGCTATTTAGGACATCTTTAGGCTAGAAATGAGTCATTGTTTATCTGGAAAGAAAATTCAATGGGATGCTCTTTTAGCTAGCAATTGCTGCTCACCTGGGATCACTTATTCTGTGGCTGGGAGGCCTTGGTTTCCCATGTGGCCTCCTCCTTCAGGAAGTGACATGGGACTTCCAGCTTCATGGGATAGGCTCAGGGCAGTATTTTGAAAGAGTAAAGGTGGAAGTTGTGGGCGTCACATACTGTCACTGTCTTGTCTCTCTATCGGTCAAACAAGTCACAGTCCAGCCTCCATTCAACAGACAGGAAATAGGCCCGGACTTTGGGTGGGAAGAGTGGCGATGGGACATTGCAAAGGGACATGGATCTAGGGCTGAGAGGAATTGCTGCAGCCCTTTTTGGCCAACAGAGTCAGCATTCTTCCCTATCATTTGAAAACACTGCCTTTTTTCTCGACCATAATTTTACCCATTGTCCGTATTTAATATTTAGATGATTTCCCCTTGTGCTGTTATAAACTTTGTTGCAAAAAAAAAAACGGGAATTTTTGTGCATTTGTCCAATTTTGCATACTTTTTTTTTAAAGTTAGAAATTGGGTGTCTTGATTCACAGCCCAGCTTCATCATTTACTAGCCATGTGTCTGGGGGGGAAAATTACTTAATAGCTTTCTGGCCTCCATTTTCTCATCTGCAAAATGGAGACAAAAATATGACTCATCTCATCTTTTACTAGGAAGATTAAACTGATACTGACTATAAAATGATTACCTGTTGGTCATTCTTAAGATAAATTCCTAGAAGTGAAATTAGTATGTCAAAAGGGATAGAGATATTTAAGATGTTTGCTGTATCTTAATAAATTAAAGGAGCCATGTTTTGAATTAAGGAAAACAAGTCCAAGTTCTGCAGCCTAGTGGTTCGGAGCTAAGATTTTAGACCAGGAGTCTGCAAGTCACTGCCTATGGCTTGTTTTTGTAGGTAAAGTTTCAGTGGAACACAACTATGCCCTTTTGTTCATGTGTCATCTGTTGCTGCTTTTGCAGCTCAAAGGCATAGTTGAGCAGTTGTGGCAGAGACCAATTGGCCCACAAAGCTGAAAATATTTACTACCGATGCTTTACAGAGAGTTTTCCAATCTCTGATTTGGAGTAAGAAAGGCCTGGGAACAAATCTGCACTGTGTGGTACACCCTTGTGCTAGTGGCTGTGTGCACGTGTGTGTGTGTGTGTGTGTGTGTGTGTATGTGTCTGAGTCAGGGGCGTCGTCATTCCCCGTGATCAGTTTAGAATATAATAGTATATTGTATATCATGTATTTTAATAGTTTCTTGGCATGATGGTTGCTGAGCGGTGTTGAAAGGTGCCAGAGGCAGCAGCCTGCTGGTGGGAAATATGTAAAGAAGGTCATCATAGGTAGGAGCCTTTTCAATGTGCCCACTCACCCAGCAACCAGTGGCACTGGCCCTGACCTCTCTGTGGAGAGCCCCCTGCCCCCTCCAGATGCCCTGTGCTGGAACGTGGCTTTCTCTGGTGCTCCCCCAACTGACTAAGTGAAATCGTGTGCTCGTCATTCTGTTGGCCAGAGTGCCATCATGTGCTCTCCAGTCCGTGGACTGTAGCACGGTACTTGGCAGGTTCTGAGCACTACCCTCTAAGCTGGACATCGGCAAACCCAAGGACTCGATGTGTGCTATCTTCTCCATCCTTACACCGATACTCTATAGTACATCTTACTGCCTTCACTTATAGACTCAGAAACTGAGGCTCAGAAAGATGAGCTAATTTTCTCAAAGCCACATAGCCATGTAATGATTGATTGGATTTATGTGACTCCACAAGTAAATTTCTACTGCATTAGAGACTCAGTAGTCTGGCAGAAAAGATGCCATGGTACAAACATTACAGTTAAAGTCAGGAAGAAATATACTCCACATAGGAAGTAGACAAATGTAGAGAAGTTCAGAACAGGGAGACCTTATATAGGTGGAAGCATTTGAACTCAATCATAATTCCCTATGACTAAGAGAAGAAACTATGTTTTCTTCAAATCTGAGGTCTTATGTAAAATTAGGGGGAAAAAGGGACATTAAGCCAGAATATGTTGGGTCAAAATTCAGAGGGTGAATGACAATCTTAAGAAAAGAAGTTGCCTTTTGCCTATGGAAGGGGTAGGCCAATACAGCTCCTGCTGCAGGCTACCACTCTGGGGGAACCCAGGTGTTCCTGCTGTTAACTCTATATAAAGAGCTTCACCCAGTGCTCTGCGCGCGACAGGGTGGCAGGGCTGCAAGGCTGCAGAAGGGCAGAGCAGAGGCTGGAGTGGTGGCAGCGCCAAGGACAGAGGCCCAGAGGACGGCTGTGTGGGACGACTGTGCAGAGAGGCCCGGAGGACAGCTGTGCAGACAGAGGGGCCCAGAGGCAGAGACTGGCTTGCTGCATACAGACTCACTCTGAGTGAACAGGATTCTAGTGACTCACCTGCCCTGTGGAAATAAAGTTGGGTATAGCCGTTTCACCCCAAGAACAGTTTTGTTGTCAATTTCTTTGGTCACAGTGAATCCATAGCGAACTTCCCCAGGGCTGAAACCCATTGGCAAGACACCTAGTCTCTGCCACATTTGCTGACAGGCAGCTGTTGAGGAGCCAGGGTCAGGCCCCCCTGCCCCGTGCACTCTGCACTGCTCTTCGGAGAGGCCTTGAGAACCAGGGAATAAGCAGTCAACAGTGTTGACAGGTGTGGGCAAGTTGTCTGTGGACAGCTGCTCCTCACCTCCACACCTGTTACCTGTGGCCTTCAGGAACCACTTCTCTGGTCTAAATGCGAGCTAATGAGACATTTCTCACTGAAGCATCAGATGAGGCCATGAGACACGTCCAGGGGTTCAGCCCAAGAGGTAGCGCATTAGAAGAGCTTTGGAGAAACCTGCTGGGTGGAGGAAAGAATGAACATCTGAACACAAGTTGAGTGTCTCCATCATTAATCACGGAGCACAGGGCTGCACAGGTTTTATGCATCTCATTTTCAAAGGAAGGTTCTCTGCCTGGATGTCCAAGCTGGAACCAGTTGGGATTAAAAGCTCTTCAGCTCAGCCTCAGCTTGTCTGATTTAATTGGCCTGGGAAGGAGCCTGCCAAGGGTGTTTTTAAAACACTCAGTTGGTGATTCTGAAATGCTGTCAGGACGGCGAATCACCCAGATGTCACCCAGTCTGAATTCTCTCCATGTGTAGGAAAACCAAGGATCAGAGAAAGACTGCACTTAGGAAACCATCTGCCATGAAACCAAATGCAGAAAATCCACTCGGCTACCTATGGAGGCTCGTGTCATTTTGTGTTCCCTGCTCCTCCTTTCCCCACGTGTGTTGGTAAAGAGACGAGGTTGAAAGTGAGCCTGTGGTCAGGACTGAACACACCTGCCCCCGACTGATTCCTTCCTTCCCTGGACCCCCTGTGACCCTGTGGCTCCCTCCTGCCCACTTTCTGTTTCCCAAGCAATTTGGGTTGTTCCATTTTCATTTTAATTGACAAAAATGTCTCTTCTGGAATGTCACGTCTGTTTTTCCTGCTCACTCTCCTGGAAGCACATGGGAAAGATTTATGGCTCCTTGTAAAACCTCAGCCTTGTTTAGAAATTGCTTGTGATTGATTAAGTAATAAAAATGCTTTTAAGACAGGGAGGTGAATCTTCCTGCTAATTGCCCCATGCTTTACGTCAGGCCTTGTTACACCACCCAGCGCTCTCCAGGGCTGGACACCTTGGTAACTTCCATCACCCTGAAAAGTCACATTGAAATCACTGTCTGCAGCTTTTTTCCAGGACTGAGACTGTTAAAAGATACAGACAGATAATTAATGGGCCAATAAACACAACAGGCAAAGCATTTGAAACAAGAGGGTGAATCCCTTTTTCCCTCTGAGTGTGAGTTGAGGTGCTCATCTGGGGCACAGACGGGGCCCCTGCCCCAGTGGAGGGTGGTCCAGCCAGGAGGTACAAGGATCTTCTCAGCCTCCACCTGCCCCTCCCTCTTTCTAGCACAATAGTCTGGACACCCTGAGAGGTGGAGTCAGACTCACTGGCTTCCAGCCAGAAGGGGATGGAACTGGCGTCCCAGCGGGAAGAACACATTCCTGGACAGCGGGACAAGGCACAGAGTTTCTCACGTTTGGTCCAGTGAGCCTGGATTAAGTGGTTGACAGTCCGGGCCCTGAAGGAATGTAATGATGGGACCATCACCAAATTCATTCTCAAGCTCCATCTGCAGAGTCACTGGACTGTCAGGCAGCACTTTGTAGTTTGCAGGACTTTTCACACCCACAAGTAAGTGGGCGTGAGATGAGCAAACAGCTCTCCTTGCCCCTCTTCTAACAGCTATCTCGGCAGCTTTTATTCAGTCTGGGAAGCCAGGGAAATGTTCCCTGGTGGAAGGCAGCAAATGAGACTCCAGGGAAGGTGTGGTAGAATAAGAAAGACATTTGGTCTTTATCCCCAGTTCCTAGTGCTTGGAATTTCTTGAGTGATGAGGATGGTAGGTATCCTTTTTATTCTAACCAGGTAGCCGCACCTCACCAGCTTCAGGATGGGGGGCCGGTAGTCAGAAATGCTACGCCTTGATTAGAAGCTTGGAACTTTCAGCCTCACCTCTCGTTCTCCTAGAAGGGCCCAGGGGCTGGAGATGGAGCTAATCACCAGTAGCCATTAAGGTAGTCATCCTGCCTGTGTAATGAAACCTCCATAAAATCCCTCAACAATAGGTTTGGAGAGGTTTGGAGTTAGAGGACACATACTGTGTTCATAACTCCAGGAAGACAGTTGCTTCTGTGCTCAGACTTCTGGACCTTGCCCTGTGTACCTCTTCATCTGGCAGCACATTCTATCCTTTATAACAAACAGGTAATAGTAACTGAAGTGTTTTCCAAAGTTTTGTGACTCATTCGAGGAAATTATCAAACTTGAAAAGAGGGGTCGTTGGAATCTCTCTGGCTTTGTAGCCAAGTCAGAAATAAGTGTGGGTAACCTGGGGACCTCATCTGTGCGACTGACATCTGAAGTGAGGGCGGTCTTGTGGGGCTGAGCCCTTACTTGTGAGCTCCACGTTGCCTTCAGGCAGTTAGTGTCAGAACTGAATGGAACTGTGGGGCACCCAGCTGGGGTCCTGAGAGCCTGGGAATTGGTCAGTGTGAGAAAAAACCCCATGCATTTGGAGTCAGAAGTGTTTTGAGTAAAAACAGCTCAGAAAGGTTTCTGAATGTGAGGGGAGAGTTCTCCAAAGGGCATTTGGCCCAGGAGATGCCTCTTATCCCCCCCAGAGCCAAAGTCATCTGACTACCCACTCCCCCCTTTTGTACTGGTATCATTGGACAGGTGTACTTGCTTCTGGGGAGACCTGATTATCCAGCATAGTCTGCCTGGCACAGATGTCAGTGATAAGCAAGAGACTGAAAAGAGGAGGGATTCATAACTGGCCCACAGATGAACTCAGGGGATCCTCAAGGGCTCTAAAGCCACCTGGGAAATTGTGTGTGGTTGTAAGTATTTTTCAGGGGAGGGTCTACCTTCTTCCTCAAAGTTTTAAGGGATTGACAGCCTAAAGATGATTAAAAAAAAGAAAAAACAAAACAAAGATTGTGTTAAAACTATCAGAAAGGTGCTAGGAGAATTCTGACTCAGTGGGTCAGGGTGGGCATCACTGAGGAAATGATATTTGGACTTGGCCTTGATGGGAGATCTATTCTGCAGGAGGCAAACAAGGGGATTCCTGCAGAGGGTCGGTGTGTAGAAGTTCCAAGTTCTGGAAAAGCATGACTTACCTGCAAAGCAGAGAGAAAGGCGGTTGGAGCAGAGGGCCCGAGGAGGAGTGTGCACCTGGAAAGGTAGGCTGGGGCCCTATCCCTGGAGGATGACCTTGGCTAAGGAGTTTAGCCTTGAACCTCAAGTCATTCCTTGAACCTTCAGACACTTACTCTCTCCTGTGTCCATTTTATCTCGGTTCTGTCCAGAACAAGGTCATGAGCAGCTCAGAGAGGGCAAGAGGGGCACCAGCTGAGTCCGGTTGTCAGAGGGGCAAAGCAACTTGTGGCCAGTGAAATCCCAAGGACTAAGCATGGTGAAGGGGAGACCTCCACCTCAGATAGACGGCTTGGTGAGCTGTTCTCAAACTTACTTCCGACTTTCCCAGGACCTTCTGACTCCAAGGTCCCAACTTTTCTGGAACGGCTCCTGTGGGAAGTCAGTCTGCTCTACAAGTGACTGTGGAGTGATTCGTTTCTTGGGGGAGGGTTTCTGGTTTTGACTGTGGCCAACTGGGAATTTTAACTTGTCTAAAGGGTAGTATGTAGGGCAAATGACAGGGACAGATCATGGGTATGAATATTTCACATGCTTCTGTCACTGCGTTACCTAGCTGTTCCATTTTGCCATGCATTAGCAATACCCACATTTTAAATTACAGAGGAGAGCTCTTGGCTTCAAAGAGATATTTCACTCGACTTTAGGGTTCCTTAACAACCCTGAAAAGTGGAGATTGAAAGGCCATGGGCCCTGGACCCCTGAGTTACACTGCAGGTTTTGCCACGAAGAAACTGTTCATATTTGGTCTTGGCATGAGAGGGAGAGCCTGGCTTAGAGGGGACACTCTTAGCCTCCAGGCAGCCCTGCTGCCGTGGCCCACACCGCTGGCTGGCTTCAGTCTCCGAGGCGTCCTGTGCGTGGGGCAGGGCGGAGGAGAAAGGCTGCCAAGTGACTGTAATTGCAGAAATAATGGATGTGGATCAGGTGGCTCTGAGAGGTCTGAGATGATGGAAAGGACACTGGGAGCATATCACAACCCATGGACAGAGGGTCCGGGCAGCAACTCGGTGAGCACCGGGCCACTGTCCAGGCGGCTTGAGGCTCAGAGGTTGCCTGGCAGATTATTTCCAGATCTTGCTCCTTGGAGGAGATGACATATCCAGTTGGAGATCTGATCCTGTGGACTGGAAGAGAGGAGGTGGTTGACCCTCCTGGGGTGGACAGCACTAGAGATTGTTGAGTGGGGCTGGGGTTAACAGGGCCTGCCTTCATCTGGAGGGCAGCTACTTCATCTCTTTGCCCATCTTCCTAGGATGCCAAGTGAAAGCAAGGGTCCACCTACACGTCGTGTGACAGTAACAATGGTCACCATAGCAACGAATTTGCAGGCGCTCCATTTGCTGGCTCGGGGTGGGTGGCGGCCGTGTGAGCTCCTCTTCCATCTCTGCCCAGATGTGGTCTGCCAGCAGAGCTGGGACCCCAGGTGATGGTGGCCCAGGGGGTGTAAACTGCTAGCAGAGCTCTCACAGCCCAAGGTGCCTTCTGGAACTCCACTGACTCAAACCGTTATGCTGCCCCTGGGGCCTCCCTGGGAAGAACCTCACGCCTCTTCCTTCCAGCGTTGTCTTTGGGCTTCAGGTGTTTATCAGGAGGTCAATACATTTCTCAAAAGTGTCAGTACGAGTTTAAAAGAGATGATACCATTCTTAATGGAAAGGGAATATATCAGATATTTTCTACTCCTTGTACATGAAGTGTACAAAACATGAGTCTCTTAGGGTGTGTACACGGGTTGAATACAATGACTATTTTAAGCATTCTCTTTGGTAAATGGTGATCTAGTGAGGGTGTGTGAGCAAGGAAATAATATGATTTGATTTGTGAATTCTTGTCACCTGAGGGTAATAATTAATGTTCCCTGCTCGATTGTGATGCCCTTGAGGATAAGGAATCGAAGCATCCTCGCTTTTCCATCTCTAGCACAGGGCGAACAAGTGCCACACTTACTGGGTGCTCAATAAATCTTGAATGAGTGAATGAATGTAAAGGTAAGCGTCTGCAAGTGCAGGCAGGAATGGGGAGTTGGATGTTGTAAACTGGAAGCTGGAAGGGGCTAGAGTCAGGGGAAGAGGCCAGAGGAACTCAAATACAAGGCCAGAGGGGTGTGAGTTATAGAAATGGGCTGTGGAAAGGGAGAGAAATAGGTGGATTCAGGGCTTGTTCAAGCAAGGTGAGCACATATTCCTATGGTCTTGAGGGAGCCTATGCTATAGAGCAGTGCTATCCAAAAAGACTTTCTATACGGATGGAGATGTTCTGTATTTACGTTGTCCAATGTGGTAGCCATTAGCCATATGTAGCTGTTGAGCGCCTGAAATGTGGTTAAAGTGACTAAGGAACTGAATTTTTGATTTAAAAATGTATAATCAAATTCACAGAGCCACATGTGGTTAGTACCATATTGGACAGTATACTTTATTATCTCCAAATCATAAAGAATGGTTTTGTGTTTCCAAGAAAAAGATGGGGGGAGAATTTAGAGGGAAGAATAGAAGAAGAAAATCAAGTGGTAGTTTGGAAGACAATTGTAGTGGCAGGAAATTCTACAGTGAAATCCCAGGTTTGGGCTGTTCATTGTAGGTGCAAACTTGGTAGAGAAAAGATAAAATGACAGCATCTCCAAGGCTGTCTCTCATATCCTTGATATATTAGCTGACTTGCAGCTGGAGTCATTTACACATTAGTTTTATGGTCAAAACTGAAATGAAGTATCAGAAATACTCCCTGTTTCTATGGCATCTTTCTGGTCCAGGTGACTGTCCATGTCCCCTTCCAGTCCTTTGTGAAGAAGTGCATGGAGGTATCAGCGGGGATGGAGAATCCGATCCAGCCAAACCTAGCAGAATTTTTCAGCAGCACTTACAGCAAATTAACCCGAATTTGCTTTGGCAGGGGGAGGGTTTTATTCTGCTGGCATCACATACTTGTAATAAAAGTGCCCTTTTTAATAAAAATCAATGACAACTCCAAATACACAGTAAATGTTGCAACATTAATAAAACATACTATGCATTAAATCCAACTTCACTGTGCAACATGAATTATCTACAGCGTGCATTTCAGGCGCAGTCATGGTTCTAATGGCGAGTGAAATGGCCTCAAGCAGCTGTCAGATGGTGGGAAACGAACATAGACACAGGGTAAATAAAACTCGAATGCACCTCGAACGATCTCGCTCAGCAGTGAGACCAGCTCTGGGCAACTAAGGGTGGACGTAGGGTGTGCAGCCATTTGTACTGTTATTCACCCTTTCTTTCTCCATCTGTCCCCTCCTCTTTTCTTCTCTCTCTTCTTTCTTCTTCCTGTGTGCACAGAACTTGAGGAATACAAAGGAAATTAAAGGCATCTCTTACTTTCTAGGAGCTTAAGGAATGATTATGAATATTACCTATTAACTATATACATGATACAGTTTTTCATTGGTTCCCTGATATTTAAAGGATGTAGATCTCTGGCTCATTGTATGTACTATTGCCTCCACGTGAATTGCCCTACCTCACAAATGTAAGGCATCGTTCCTCTGTGTCTCTGGAGGAAATCAGTGTGTTGCTCACATTGCCAGTTTGGAGAGAGAGGCGGGGTTCAAAGTCACGTCCAAACATCTCCCCCTTATTCGTAATCCTGGGCACACCAGCTTTCTTGATTCTCTGTGGGCCAAGCAAATTGTCTCTTTACATTTACCATTCCCTCTGCCCAGATGTTTTTTTCCCCAGATATCTTTGATCTGTATCAAATAGTTTATATGATTCTCCTACCAGATACTCCCCATCCTGTTACCTTTGGTTGCCTTTGTAGCACTTAGTACTCACTGTAGTTTATTGTCATTTACCTTCACTAGGTTGCCAGTTCTGCGAGGGCCCTGTCCCTTCTCGCAATAGGCCAAGGACTGTTCCTCGCTGTATCCTGGGGTTCAGCCCCTGGGCCAGAAGCTCAGGTTCCTCTGGTGGGCAACCTGACAATCCATTTTTCTTCACATTGATGAATGCCAAAGCAGATTCTTCCATCTACTGGTTTTAAAGAACAATTGGCATGGGGTGCGGGTAAGGCAGATGACCTAAGGATCCTCCTCATTCTATATGTGAACTAAAGACACATTTTCTTGTACTTTATATTCTTTTCTGTTTCTTCCTCTTCCATTTTCTTTTTTGATATGAGGACCTTGTATAAATATCTAGGAAGTTGCCTTCATTTGCTTCTTTGTCCCTGGCCGACAGGGCTTCCGGACTCCTTCCTCCTTCCAAGACTCTTCCAAAGGC
Source organism: Smutsia gigantea (assembly GCA_032199065.1). Classification (NCBI taxonomy): domain Eukaryota; kingdom Metazoa; phylum Chordata; class Mammalia; order Pholidota; family Manidae; genus Smutsia; species Smutsia gigantea. The sequence goes on along the minus strand of JAVSCE010003957.1, from coordinate 230,922 downwards.
CTTTTGACCCCCTTGTGCGCTAAACTTCCAGGACAGACTAGATTTCCTGAGAGACTACATGATAGCAGATTTCTAGTACATATAGTTAATAGGTTAATAGGTTTCAGGGGACCCAACTTGGCCCATATTTAGAATGTAATAATGACTTGTGCTTTAATTGGTTTTCTCTTACTTGGGGGCCATAGGCACATAATATTCTCAGACTCTCAGTAGGACCTATAGTTAAAGTAACTGTTGAATTTTGCTTTAGCCAGACTGGATGTGACAGGTCCTTCTAGGATAAAACACAGAGATCTGTTCTTTCCCACAAATGGGGGCACAAAGGTAGCTCCCCATATGCCTGCTGCATATCAACCCAGTCTCTGGAGAGACTCTTTTAACTGAGGCGTTAACGGCATTTGCTGCATAGTTAGGCATCCGTGCCTCTGTGGCCTTTGGGACATGCAAATACAAATATGACATGGACAGGAGGACCAACTTTTTTTTTTTTTTTTTTTTAGCAGTTAGCTTGGTTTCAATGACTAGCAAAAGATGATGGTATACAGAACTCTGGGGAATGACACGAAGGCTTTGCCACCTTCTACATTCCATCAAGTGACTGAAAGGGACACAGGCCTAAGTATTGGTTCCTGTGTGAGCCCCTTGAGGGTGACCTTTATTTGCCCTTAGGACACAGAGCCTGTCACTCACTAACAGATGCCTATTAGATATTTGTTGAAATAAAATGAGAAATTCCTGGGGCTTTAACTCAGTTGGCAACGCTGTTAGATACAAGAATGCAGCTGGATAACATATGAGATGTAGTCTGTTTTCTCTGTGTTGGTCTGTGTTGAAATCTCTCCTCCCCTTTTCTGTGCTGATTGTAACTAGATGTTATTACCTGAGTGAGGTAGAGAGGGAGAAGGGAAAGGGAGGGGAGGACTCACTCTTTCTTTTTGCATCATCTTGTTTTGTTTTTGACTGCTTACTATAAGCTGGCCCACTTTACCAGGCACTTCTGCAAACATTGCTCTTGTTTATTCTTGTTCATAGATGTGGCATACTGGGCCCAGGGAGGTCAAGAAACATGTCCAGTTCACATAGCAGAGTCAGCATCGAAACCATGGTCAACTCCATCTAAAGCTGATGCTGTTTTCAACAAATTCATAAAAGGTAAAGGCGGGGATGGCAGGAAATGAGGGATAAATGGGCCATTATTATCTCTCTACTTTCTGCCTGCCTCTGGCAGGCTTCTTGATTCGTCTGTTAGGTTATGGAATGGAAGGGACAGGTGCCCTGTGGCTGTTGAAGTCCCCAGGAGAGCTGGGATCATACTGGTAATGAATGGACCTGGTGATCACTTCACTCATGCTTAGGGACCCAGGTCTGAGGAGGTCAGTGCTTTTCTTAATTGTCTGGAGAGCATAATTCTGTTGTGGTGGAGGAGGTGGGAGGGTGAGAGTCCTCTCCCTCCTGGGCAGGTGCTCAGAGGTGGTGATGGTCACAAAGGAAGACCAGTTCTAGTTCCTTGGAGCCTCTGGCTTTTGCTGTCCAGGCAGGGCCCCCTCTGTTCTTGGTGACCTTCTCTGAGCCTCTCCACCAGAGGGTCCGACAGTCAGTGGCCACAGGAGCTTGCAGAACCTGTGATGCCCTTTTTGTGCTATTTCCTCAACCCTCTCTGGACCATTAGGGAAACATCAGGCCTGTAGTGTGTGTAGTTTTCTGGGTCTGAAATGTGGTTCTTTTCGAGCGCTTCGTGTCCTTTACAAGAGGCACGGTGTGGCTTGTGAGGAAGCCCCTGGGATCTGGCATCAGACGGTCCTGGGTTTGAAGCCAGTCTAGGTCATGTCATACAATGACCTGAGATTTCTGAGTGTCAGCTTCCTTATCTCTGAAACGGGGAACCTGAGTCCCACCCAGCAGAGTAGCGACAGCAGGTGTCATATGTGTAAAACCCAGCAACACAGTAGCTGAGTGGCAACACGGTAGGTCCTTGGTCACTGCGATCATTTCTGAAAGGCTAAAAGCCCAGGCTCTGAGGTCTGACGGACCTGTCTCAAATTCTGAATCTGTTACTGACCTGCTGTGCAAGCTTGAATAAGTGTTTTAACCTCTCTGACTCTCAAAGTTCTTACCTGTAATTCAACTAGTAATCTCTCCAGGAGCAAGTACCATCGAGGGCCGATGCGAAGATTAAATGAAATAATGTGGGAGAGGGGTTGGCATAGAACTTGGTACCTAGCAGGCAGTTAATAAGTTGTTATTCATTATATTATGAAGTATGGTTATTACTCCTGCTAGTGTGCCATACACAGAAATGATGCCGTGCGGTGCTGCCCAGACTCACTGAGGATCAAGGGTCTCCTTCTCCAGCTGTCAGCACTATTGGCTACTGACAGCGCCTAGCCTCGTCCTGCAGCCCTCTGCGGAGGGGAGCTGCCTCACCCAAGGTGACACCCCTGAGGTGAGGCAGTTTGTAACCTATGAGTGGTCCCCGGGGAGATGCAAATGCCTGGCTCCCTTGCTCGGTTGGGACAACCTGGCAGGGCGCTCTGGCTCCAGGATTCCTTGTGGCTGGTCCTCTGTGTAACTGCAGTGAAACCCAACTCCTTCCCCGCACCTTCACAGGTACTGACAAGACTCCAGTCAGGCTCTCCAAATCCTCTTCCCAACCAGACCTTGACTTTTGGGTTCCTGTGTTTGTCTCTGCATTGCCCAGGTTTGGCAGGGCAGGAATCCCCCGCCCCTGGTATCTGATGAGCTTCCTCACCCTGTCCCCGCCCCGCTCTGATGTCTGATCAGCCTGGCCTCCCTCAGAGTCCTGATAGGTCAGCTTGACCAGAATGCCCCCTGATTCCTGATGTTTCCTCTGAATAATTTTCTATCCACTGACTCCTAACCTGCTCCTTGGCTTTAATATCCCCCTTTTCCTTGTTGCATTAGGAGCTGGGCCTGATCTCTTTCCCTTATTGCAGTATCTCATTATAGTAGCTCAACTTACAGAAAGTCTGTCTTACTGTTCTCTAACAAATGTCACATCTAATTCTTTCTTTAACAGTACTAGGGCACTCCCAACAAGCCTCCTGTGTGAAAATCTCTGAATTTCAGAGTTTTCTTTTTTCCTAGGGCTTATCCCCAGTCAATAGTTGAATCTTCTTTACAAGAGAGTAAAGCAACCACCCAAGTCCCCATGTGATTGGGAACTCTTTTGTCTTCTTATAAGACCCAGACTCCTTTGCAGACAGTTCTAATAATTAGAATGTTCTTAAAAATAATAGCTAATATTTACAGAGCTCTTTAGTTTTTTACAAAGTATTTCTATATATCTTATTTCTCATGAGCCCCACAAAATCTTGCAAAGGCAAACCTTATTAATTTTTCCCATTTTACAGAAGAGCAACTGCAGGAAAATCAGAGAAATTCAGCCACTTGCCGAAAATTACTGAAGGGATTGCAATTAGAGACATATATAATCAAACTGGCCCACTGATAATTTTTTTTGACTAATGCATATTTTAAAAAACTGAGTTTTTAAAACTTTAGCCTTTTTCCTCATGCTACTTGCTTTCGCCAGCACTCATCCTTTGAATGGATCACCTCACACATTTAAGTCACTGCTGTGGCCTCAGGAGATAATTTGAATTCAGGGCATCTCAGTTATAGATGGAGCAAACAGGATTCCACCTCTGGCATATTAACTACGGAGCCCAGGGTTATTTAGTACACCATGCCATCTGGTTTCTAATTCTGACATTCGTTCTATTTCTGGGTCACACCACAAAAGTAGAAAGTCTACCTTGTGTGTGACCTTTCTGTTACTTGAAGACACCTACCCCCTGTGTCTTCTTTTCCCCCAGCGAAGCTCCCCAACTCCTCCAGCATTCTGCATGGCCCATGTGTGATAATGTGATTTATAAAAAATATACATATTTGGTCTCTAACCCCATTTGCCACAGAGCTCTGAAACCCTTTGGCATTTCCAAAGTAATGAGAGTCCTAAAAGCATCTTTTGTTATGATAAGGAGGTGACTTTGGGGCACTATCTGAGGTTGAGAGGGCTGGTCGTCAGAAGAACCAGCCTGGACATTAGAAGGTTGGAACTTTCAGTCCCATCCCCTGACCTCTGGGGAGGGGAGAGTGGCTGGAGGCTGAATCAGCTGCCAGTGGTCCATGATGTGAATGATGCCTGTGTAAGGAAGCCTACCTAAAAACCTGCAAAGACCAGGGTTTGGAGAGCTTCCGGGTTGGTGAACATGCAGAGAGTCAGTAAGAGTGGCCGGCTCAGGGAGCACGGAAGCACTGTTCTCTTCCCCATGCCTTGCCCTAACTGTCTCTTCCATTTGGCTGTCCTTCAGTTCTATCCTTTTCTAATAAACCAGCAAAGTAGGAAGTAAAATGTTACTCAGAGTTATATGAGCTGCTCTAGTAAATCAACTGAACCCAAGAAAGGGATCATTGATTTATAGCCAGTTGTTTGAAAACATGGGTAACAACTAGGCTTATGACTGGCATCTGAAGTCGGGTGGTCTTGTGGGAGTGAGCCCTTAACCTGTGGTGTGTGATGCTATCGGCAGGTAGTTGTCAGAACTGAATTGGATTGTAGGACACCCAGCTGGTGTGGGACAACTGCTTGGTGGTGTGGGACTGTCCTCCACCCCCCAGTTGGAATTATTGTCAGAATCGTAGTCTGGTTGTATGTTTGTATATTACCTGGGTGATGTGAGCGGGTCAGGAAGTGCGGACCCACAGGGCGATGGAGTAATGAACACCCTTAAGATTGCATGAATCACAGGGTTTGTTTTGAAATTTCTTTCCACACAACACTCAAAGGGGGGATCAGGCATATCTGAGAATCACACATATCATGGATCAGTACATCTCATACCAGTCACAGTGAATGGTTCGGTCTGGGCTGTCTCAGTCAGCCTCTTGTCTTTCCCAAGGGCAAGGTGATGCAGTGGAGACAGTTCCGGTGGAGGATGAGTCTGTGACGGAGCAGGAGGCCAGGTAGATGAGCAGGAGCAAGCCTTGGAACACACGCCTGTGGTCCTGTGTCTGGGACCTCTGGGATGAGCTTGCCACAGGGCTCTGTGGCCAGTCCTTATATAGAACAGTCCATCCATCTGGGTGGAGTTACCCAGTTAGGGTGTTCACCGGTACGCCTGGCATGTGGAGTCATCTGGTTTGAGCATTCACCAGCACGCCTTTTAGGGTGGGGTATGTTTGCAGAGGCAGTCGGCGTGAAAGCAGGCAAGCCTGACATAAGCAACTCCATACTGGATACTGGACTTAAGCAGCTCCATGTTGGATGCTCACATCACTGGGTCCACATGTTGAGTTGAGTTTGTTCTCTTCAGTCTTTGTCCTGGCTGCAACAAAGAATTGAAAAGCAGAGACAGTAGCAAAGCAGAGCCGAAAGTTTTATTTGAATGCACTCCAAGGGAGGCGTGACCCAGAGTCAAAGTAGACAAAGGCCCTGAGCTTTTATGGGATCGTCTACTTATCACCACCTAGCTGGGAGGCACTTCTTGGATTGACAGGGTGAGGTCATCTGATTGACAGCTGTGGTTATACACCCATTCCTCACCTGTCTTTTCCCAAAATGCACACAGAAAAGCCCAAGGGCTGGGGAGGGGAGCAAAACCACAATTTTATTTTAATGCGATTATGAGGAGGTGTGGTTTGGACGGTTCTTAGTTTTGTTCCATGGCGCCTGCATTGGGTTGGGACCTGGTCCCCATGGGCAAGAAGTTATCTCCCTGCAAAGCCTTTGTTGTCTTCACGTGGGACCCCCAACCTGGGCAGAGTTGGGGCAGTTTTTTCTTGAACCTTAGCTTCCCCTTCCCCTGCTGCTCACGTCTATCTTTCTACCTAACATTCCTAACACACACACCTGGTGGGAATAGTGCTCTCAACATGGCTCAGGAACTGAAGACGGTGCAGAAGTGATCCGACTAGTATAGAGCAGTTTAACTGAAGCTCACTGACCTCCAACTTGCCACAGGTCTAAGGTCTGCTCGCATGAATTCACAGACCTCTTAAGTGTTTAAGTATTCTACTGGACCAGGAGAAACAAGGCCCAGGCACAAGTGTGTCCCTCCTTCATCGCCCCCCTTAAAGTTTATGTGTTCAAAAATGGTCTGGTTATGAGTTAACAATACAAGAACAATCAATACCAGACTCTGAAAAGGAGATCTTACCACATGTCTATAAAAGTGAAATTGGCATCATCAAACAATTTTGGATTCAAGTTTTTATTTATTTATTTTTTTGCCTTGGCAAGGGGCGTGATTATCTCTGTGCTCCTAAATTAAAATTTCAATGCTTTCAAAATCCACGGTACGTTTTGGAGGGATGTGGGCAGAATTCTGCCATTATTTGATCCTAGCCTCATTGTGGTTTAGTTGACTCCATTTGCAAGAAGATAATAAGAGGCAACAAGGGTTAGGGACTTATTTTGCAGGAGCAGCTGGGGCAAAGCATGTTACAGATGCCTCCTCATTTTATGCTCACAGCAGCCTGGGAGAGGAAGGTTCACTTGCTGAGGAACTTGCCCAAGGCCACAGAGCTCTTAGGAGGGAGCCAGGCAAGTGGCCTTTCTCAACAGTAAGGGAGACGTTTGCTCTTCCTCTGTCTTTTGGCTGAACTATACCTAGTTGCTTCTGAACGTGAGCAGGGAATAAAGATATCCTTTTTAGTTTCCAAAAGCTCATGCTGTCAGCCGAAGAGTGTGGAGGACACCACTGGCTCAGGGGTCTAATTCTGTTCTCCCACCCTCACCCCACACCTGTCTGCTTCCTGTCTGAGAAACATTCTAAATTCCAAAGAATTTGGACCCCCCTTCACAAAATCCCAGAATAAACATTATTAGATATTTTTTAAATTGTAGGAACACGAGAGGAAGTGGGGAGAGGGGGGCAATGGAGGAAAATGTTTGCAATCTTACTTTACAAGAATTACTTTGTCACTTCACTTAACAATTTCCTTTGGAGGCACAGGCTGGAGAAATCTAGGCAGAGGCTCAATCTCTTCCAAAGGAAAATGGCAGGACCATTGATTTGTGATATTCCATATATTACCTAAATAAGGTCATGACCAATTTTGTAAGCTGCCTTAGAGGATGTGGCCAGGCAGACTGTTAGAGAAACATGAAGTGATGCCTGGTGAAGTGCATTTCCAAATATCTTTTATAAACACCTGCAATGGTTTCAATGGACCTGTCAATTGTAAATGCTTCCCGTGCTACCCCCGTGGGACATGTCTTTTTTACTACCTCCCGGCCCTAACGTAGAACCATTCTGAGGGTGTCTTTCCCACATGCTGACAACTTGGCTTAAGGAGGAAAGGCCAGAAGCCATTTAAAGTTGTCAATGTAGCTCTTTTTATGGTAACAGTAAACTGGCTCTTGAAATGTCATTGCATCTGGTTTCCTATAGGAATAATTACACATTAGTACCTGTCCATTTGATGTGCTCCAGGGTGAAGGTCTCCATAGAGCCTCCTTCTCTTAGCCTTGGCATAACTCCTTTGGCTCCAATTATGTTTTCAGAATGTTGGAGGGCTGTCTTCCCCCTCATTGGCCACTTTTCCTGTCAAGTGTGCATAGGTGGGTGAGTGTTTGCCTTTCATGGGGCAGAAAACATGTTCTTCCTTCGGGTTATGGGTGTCCTGGGTCCCTGTGATCATTGGTGACTCCTGAAAGAAGAATATGTCTTTGTTTCCCAAGGACATTTGGGGTGAAAGGTCCAGAATAAAGGTTCAGGTGAGGGAGAAAAATGGAAACTTGTTCCTAACATACTGCCTGGGTCTCGTGACTTTGCAGGGCAAACATCCTACCCTACTTCCCTACCAAGAGCCTGGTCTCTCCCGTCCCATCCACTGCTTGTTTCTCTGGTGGAGGCTGGGCACATCGGGCGTTCTGGTCCTGCCGCCAGAGTGTGGGTGGGATGTGAGTACTTGACTTCTTCCTCTCAAGCTAGTACAATGGGATTGTGCATGAGCCATGGGTCCTGAGGGCTGGGTTCAAATACCATCTTCTACCTCCTTGCTGTGGCCTTTTGAACAAATTAACCTCTCTGTGCCTTAATTTCTTTATTTGCAAAATAATAATAATAATAAGTTTAATGTTAGAAAGTCCCAAGCAAGCAGTGTGGTGAATTGCTAATGGGTTGAGTTTGTTCTCTGTCTTTGACCCCACTGCAACAAAGAATTGAAAGGCAGAGACAACAGCAAAAGAGAGGGAAAGTTTTATTTGAATACACTCCAAGGGAGGAGCGGGCCAGAGTCAAGGTAGACAAAGGTCCTGACTTATAGGGGAGGGTCTCTTTATCACTACCTAGCCAGGAGGTGCTTCTTTTGATTGACAGGGTGAGGTCATTTGATTGACAGCTTTAGTTATACATCCAGGGGTGGGGGGGGGTGGAATGAAGCAAAACCACCATTGTGAGGAGGTGTGGTTTGGGCGGTTCTTAGTTTTGTTTAATGGCGCCTGCATTGGGTTGGGACCTGGCTGGGACCTGTTTGGCCTGGTCCCCACAGGCAAGAAGTTATCTCCCTGCAAAACCTTTGTTGTCTTCATGTGGGACCCCCAACCTGGGCAGAATTCAGCAGTATTTTTTCCTTGAACTTTATCTTCCCTTTCTGCAGCGGCTCCTGTCTATCTTTCTACCTAACATTACTAACAAAATCAAAGACCAGGATGTGAATTTTATCTTTGCCACTTACTAATTTTCAGACCTTGAAGGTATTCAATCTGTGAAATGGATGTATTAATAAAAATAGGGTCATTTATGCTGCAGGACTTGGGGTGAGGATTGATAAAGATAATCTGCTCTGTAATTAGACTAGAAATGATTAATATGGTGGTTGTTTCACATTCAATTTTTTTTAAAATCACAGCATGTTGCTGGCATCCAATTTGACACTAGGAGGGCATTACACAACCCCTGGAGCCCAGCGAAGGAGGCAGTAATAACCTCAGGCAAATATGGGAACCACTGCAGGTTACAGGGGAAAACAGAGAGGATGCAGGGAGCAGGACGGAGAGGTTGCCACAGAGATGAGCAATTTCTGCTGGAGGGTGTCAGGGTGCCATCCGACTGTCTGCAAACAGGCTGCCTTGTGTGTGCCACCTCTAGCCCAGTGGTGACTTCTTAAAGCTCTAGGTGATCAGCGACCTCCACCACCGGCTCCACATTGAAAGGTGGGCTTGTAGGTGTGGAGGGAATGCTTCTAAGTCCCCACTGGCCCTGGCAAAGTAGGGCAGGGACATGGGACAAGCATCATGATTAACTTTTCTTGCCTATGATGAAAAATGCTGAGATATAAACAGTATAATAAGAACAGGAGGGACCCCATCTTAAGGCTAAGATTCTATTTTAAAAAGCAGAGAGTTGAGAAGATTTCTAACATAGTCTCTGGTAATCAGACAATAGCCCAACAGCTTATCCTAAGGCAGGGCTGGCAGTCTTAACTGATATGTCCCCACTGCTTGAGGGCGACCACTATCTTGGAGAACAGGATCAGTAAGTCCCTTGTGTTGGGTTTATTTAGCAGAATTAGGAGGACTGATAATAGAGGAGAGGAGACGTGGTGTCTCTCACCAGAGATAAGCCCCTTGACATCCCAAGTCAAGCCTACACCAAACAACCCCCCCTCTGCCTTTGCCCCAATCTTGAAAGCCTTAAAGGACAACCCCCCACTCCTCTCTGAGGACACCCACACTTTCTTTTTTTTAAGTGCATACTTTCAAATAAAGCTTTCTCCCTGCTCAAATTTTTGTGGTTTGTCTCTTTGCTATTTTATTTTATTTCCAGCTCTTCACTCTGTCTCTGTTTTACTCCTAGTAAGTAGGAAAGGGCTGCTAAGAGCTCAGATTTGGGCCTGCCTGTTACCGTTGCCTGGGTGACCTGGACAGAACTGCCACTGTGTGATCTGCTTTTAGAAGCCTGCCTGAACATCTCCTTTCTTTGGGAAGTTCACAGAACACAATACCACTCTATCCTGTGCTCCAAGGCTCCCCCAAATCCTGGAGTGGTAGGGGCTAGCCCCCTGCTGTGCCAATCCAAGTGGACCCAGGATGCCAGGGGACCCTGGTTTCAGGAGTTGGCAAGGGATCCTGCCCTAGGCTGAGAACGTTCCCTCTTTCCCTCCGCACTTACCTTCCTGCATGGCAACTGCCATTCCCTGCTGCTCTTGCTTTAATGAATCCCTTCTTTACCTACCCTCTTCTGACCTGCTCGAGAATTCTTTCTCATTCAGAGTCAATAACCCTCCCCTGTCCAGGTTGAGTTTCTCCTGTGCTTCACCTAGTAAGCAGGGAGAGACCCCCCCAAACGCAGCTGCCCGGCAACACTGGGTGCAGGCTTGAGGCCAGAGGCAACACGGATTCTGGGACAAGCCCTCTCGCCTTAAGGAAAAAGCATCTTCAGCTCTCTTCCCAGGGCTGCAGTCGGCACTGAGGAGCCTTACCAGTGTCTGGGGGAATGGAGAGAGAGAGAGAGAGAGAGTGTGTGTGTGTGTGTGTATGTGTATGCATCCAGAAACATGCTGGCTTGTCTCACATTTATAATATGGTTCTACCTCTCCAGGAAGAATAGATTAATAATTTGCATAAGGCATTTAATTAAAAAGTGTCATCACCTCATTAATATCTTCCCCAGGATGTGTCATTATTCTTTTTCTTGAACAAAAGTGATGTGCCTGGGTGCCCAAGTGGGGCCCCGCCTGCCTCTGGTGGCGTGGTGGCAGGCGTCCCAGGAGGGGGGCCTGCCTTGGGGCGGGGTGGTCCTTATAGGTTCTACTTCAGTATGCCAAGGAGTGCAACCATCCCCTCCGCTCCCCCTGTTCGGTGTCTTCCCCGGGTTCAAGCCCTCTAGGGGACTGACCCTGCACCATGGCAGGAGCCAGGGTCCAGCTGTCTCCAAGACTGCTGGTCCTCTGGGCCAGGTCCTCTGGGATGAGATCAAGAGGGGATGCGGAGCCCCACCACAACAGTCCCCGGCCCTACGTTTCCTTTCAAATGTAAGTACAAGGAAGCAGAAAGGAACACAGAGGGGCCCAGGAGAAGGGCCATGAATTATTCATCTCACAGTCTGGGCTCCGGCTCACAGCTCTCCTCTCTCCATCCTGAAAGGCAGCCAATGAGAAAGGCATCTTATTCACTGGTTGAATTACTGCATATGAATGGTTAGAGGATCCATTTCAAAGCCGCACTTAGAATTGGCCTATTAAAAAAAGCAGCCCAATTTGTTTCAGGGACTACACTAGAAATGAAGGGGGGGCTCTTGCATCTCAGCTGGCTATTAAAAAGCTTCCCTTCTCACAGAGCAACTATTTTAATTAAATCAATAATTATGTTTTACCGAATTCAATGCTCTCCAGCAAAATCCAGTACAGAGCCTCTCTGCTTTTTGAGAACTTAATTGAGGCCAGCATCAGGGTGGGGGAGGGGGAGGCGGCTGGAGAGGGCTGGGGAGGGGGTGGGGGAGAACGGGAGAGGGAAGTGGTCATTTAATCACACTTGTTAGAATGTCTCCCTCCCCACCTGCGTGGAAAGGCCCCACTGAGAGTCCATCTTTGGTTCCCTGAGAAGCAGGTGGATTTTTCTTTTGGGGGATGCAGTGGGGGGATACTCTTTAAATCCATGCTTTCCAACGGTGGGTTTTATTCTGGTTGTAGGATGCCTTCCTTGCCTCAAGGGGTGGAAATACCCTTCTGCAGGCTCTTGGTGGCCGCTTCTAGCTGAATGCTGCCTCTAGCTGGCTGCTCTGCAGAGAGAGCCTTTGGGCTTTAAAAAAAAAAATTATATGCTTAGGTTAGATTAGGGATTACTTCAGGAACCTCTTCACTGGTGTTCCTGGCTATATTCTGGGGTCTCCCTCAACTTCAAACTATCAGATTAAACTTGTCTGAAAAGTAGAGTTGATCCAGCCACCTTCCTCCTTTATCTCTTAGGTGGCCGCCTGTTAGCCATTTGCTTCATTCAAGCCAGGCAGGTCACAGGTGGGGTAGGGACGGTGACACCTTGGTAAGAAAAGCATGGCTGAAGCTCTGCTCTAGCCAATTGCTGCCACATAGAAACAGAGCCCACATGGCCAGGTATTCTGATTTTTTTTCCAATAAAACCCAGCCATCCTGACTTTTTTCTATTGAATCTGTCAAGTTTTAAATATTGGCTAAAATAACTCGTTCAAAATATTCCCCATCCCTTCTTACCAGGCCCAACCTGCAAGAGGAATTGTGTTAACCAGTCCATTGATATGGGGCTTTGTTATGCGACACGTTTTGGCCAATGAAACTTGGGTGGAAGTGACACGTACACTGCTGAGCAGAAGCTTGAACAGCCATTGCATGGTTCTACCATCCTTCTTTTCCCTCTGATGCAAGGATGTACTTCCCTGGTGGGCCTGCTCCCTCACCTTTGTGTCAGGAGGAACAGATTGTAGAGTAAAGCTGGGGTCAACCCTCCACTGACATGAACATGAGCTGAAAAGAAAGCACAATGTTATCAAAAGCCACTGCAATTATGGGTCCTTTGTTACTGTATATAAGCTGACTGATACACTTACTAATTTAAAAAATATATTTTAGATACATGGTGAAAACTAAAATCCATAAATAAATGGTCATCAATTTTCTATAGAATGAGGTCTAACATTTTTTATCATGACACGTGGAGCTCTTTCCTAGCTCAACTACCTTGCTCCTGGCTCTGCACTGGACATACCACACTCCTTGCAGATCATAAGGCACAATGGTGATTTGCATGTGCCCGCACATACTGTAGCCTCTGTCTGGAATATCCTCCTTCTTGTAAGCTGAATCGTTGCCCTCAAGATGCAGCTTGAGGTCTACCCTCTTTGAGTCCACTTTCTTGTCCTTATTCCTCCCCACTCCCTGGCAGGATTAGGCTCCTTTTCCACAAGTCTTCAGAACACGCTGTCTGGATTTTACTTTTCCATGTGTCTTCTGACCCATTATTATAATTATTGTTTTGTCTTTCCCACTAGGGCTATGAGCTCCTGGATGGCAGGATATGTGTTCGTCTTGTTTACCCCTGGCACTTGACAAATGTTAAGTGAATGAATGAATGGAAGTTTCCCCAAGAAGCAGACAGGGCCCTAATGGGTTTTCAGGGCTCTGACTAAAACTGCATGTATTCCTGAATATAATAGGTTGCACAGACTCCTCAAAAGAAATCTGAGATGTTCTTAGGTATTCCAAGAATAGAACTTTATGTCAACCTCAGACACACTTTAGGAGAGTGGACAAAAGTTGGCTTCCCATGGCTGAGAGTTTGAAACACATAGATTGAGATAACATGGCCCCTTCAGGAGTTCACACCAAGGATCATGATGAATCTTATAGATGGGAAATATCTTAGCTTCATAAATAATGTATTATATTTCAGGATAAAAATAAGGGTAGCTAGGGACTGGTATGGCAGAATGAAAAATAATTTAAATTTAAGAAACAGCTACCCTGTAGGAACAGTTTAAGCCTCTTCTCCAGTTAGGTGGCTTTCCTTGGCTCCCAAGCTGCAGTCTTGAGTATCTTTGCTAGGCAGGCAGATGGGATCACCCATGGGCTGATAAAGGCTGCCCCTTCCAATACCAGCAGTAAGCTGGTCCTGGGGAGGGATGGGCAATGTGTGTGGGAATCATGGATCCATGAGGGAGAATAGGGAACAAGAGGTATGAGTCTTCTCTTTGGTGGTTCTGTCATTCTAGAACATCTCTTCTGGCTTGAGAAAGTTTCTACAGAGATTACTGGAAGGAAAAGACTCAGGGACCCCATAGTACAACTTACCATGAGGGGTGGGGCTTCTGGTCTGGTCGTTCTCAATACCAGGGCCTAGACATTTATTCCAGAAGGGTGGGCCAGTGAAGCTTGAAGCTTTTTTGGATTTAGCCATCCTGGTGGAGTGGTACTGTTTGGAGCTCAAAGGGTGAGCATGTAATTTCAAAATGGAAAAGGCTGTAATCTTGAATATGCAAGTCTGGGACTATTGCAGAGTTTCTGGAAGGACCCACGGACATCACAGCAACAATGCAGTGCGGATAAGAGCACGTCTTTCTTGACAGAACCAGTTCCAATTTTCAATGTGACTCTGTTCAGAAACTGTTGACAAAATGACCATCCAAAATGGACATCTTTTAGTGGGTTGGCCGCTGACTACCTACGTCTCTCCACCTAGTATTTGGAACGAGGACTGGTGAAACTCTCTGCACTGAATAAGCTCCTGATTTCTTAGAAGTTTCATGGATATGTGTTGAGAGACTGATTTTCTTGTTATCATATTTGGTAGACATGATTCTAGCTGCTTTACATGTAATCCTTTTCATAATTATTTAAAAGGGGGGGGCCATCATCATTCCTATTTAACAGATGAGGAATTAGAAGTACAGAGAGGTTAAGTAACTTGCCCAGGATCATACAGCTGGTAAGTTTTTGCACCAGCCTTCAAATCTAGGCATGCTGGAGTCAGACAGGACAGCATTCACTGGGAAGATAGAGGTAGCTACGTCTGTCCCTGAAGCTGATGAAAAAGGGTCATGTGGGTTACATTAGATGTGAAATGCAGTTCAGTAATTCATCTCAATTCAATCCAATTCCACACACTTGTACTGAGCAACAAATCTTTTTCGGTTATTACATTAACTCCACGGATTCAAAGAACAAACTTTTTACACCTTTTTCTCAAAGAGCTTTTGGCCAAAAGCAATTGTGTGCTTTGTCTCTGTTTATATAGCAACTTAAAGCTGGTGGAGAAACTGCACTTTTTCATGGAAAATGGCACACAAAAAGAGGCAGCCCTCACAACACCTACTTGCAAAGGGCAGAAACAACCCACCTGCTGACATATGAAAGGAGGCAGCTGACAGGGCTGGGTCAGGCACCCCTGCAGGGATGCACTCCACAGGGGCATGTCTGAAAGCTCCTTTAATTAAGGTATTTTCACACTGTGACCACTGGTGAGAGTTCTCCTGCAGCTTGGAAGCCTCCCTTGATGCTAAGTGGGTGCTCAGGGAAATTACACTGATTTGCTGTCTTACAGAGGACTGGGTATATGTGTGTCTTAGCCTGTCCAGGCTGCTATAACAAAATATCAGAGGCTGGGTGGCTTATAAACAACAGAAATTTATTTTTCACAATTCTGGAGGCTGGGAAGCTCAGGATCACAGTACGAGCAGATTTGGTGTCTGGTGAAGACTAGCTTCCTATTCAAAGATGGCCATCTTTTCCCTGTGTCCTCACATAGCTGAAGGGGTGAGGAAGCTCTCTTTGGGGCCTCTTTTATAAGGGCATTAATCCCATTCATGAAGACCTACCTTCATGACCTAATACCACCCAAAGACCTCCACCTCCTAATACCATCACACTGGGGATTAGGTTTCTAGAGATGAATTTTGGTGGGGGTGACACAAACGTTTGGTTTATAGCAATGTGTGTGTATATATGAGAGAGTCACATACACATGTTTCTCAGGCAGCACTCTGTTGTCTGCACCCAGAGGAAACCACCGAGCTTAGCCTCTTAGAGTAGCATGTGGTTGGGGAGGAAGGATCCAACTGACTAAAGCAGAGGTTCACAACTTTTTCTTTCAAAGGACCAGATAGTAAATGTTTTAGGTTTGCATGCCTTGTGGTCTCTGTTGCAACTACTCAACTCTACCACCCTAGTGTGAAAGCAACTCATGGTCAACAGCCCTAGACACATAGACAATATTGGAACACAAAGTTGTGTTCCAATAAAACTTTATTTACAAACACAGGCTATGGGCCAGATCTTGCCCACAGGCTATAGTTTGCAGATCCCCACTTTATGTCCTTTAGCTCCAAGCCCATCAGGACTAGGGGACGGGAAGAAAGATCCAAAACTTTATGCAGTCGTGACTTGAGAAGAGTGACAGTCGAAAAGTGAATGTGATGTAGAGGGTCAAGATTTATTTCTCAAATGCCTGATATTTGCCACTTTCAGGAAAGTGAAGGCACTTTGGTACATGGGCTTTGGGTAGAGTTAGGGCAGATATGGAATAACTTATTTTTATAATAACTTTAGGTTTACAGAAACATTGCAAAGATAATACAGAGAGCTCTCATGTACTCCTCACCCACTTTCCCTTTACGTTAATATCTTTTTTATTTCTACTTTTTTAATTTGATAAATTTGACATGTTACATTTTATAAATTTAAGGCTTACAGTGTGTTACTTTGATAAATTTATATATTGTAATATTGCTATTGATGCAACATTTATCACATTTTATCATTAGTACAATACTATTGTTTATATTTACTCAACTGTGCATTAGATCTCTATGGCTTATTTACTACTTGTCATACATTTATACCCTTAAACACCCTCAATTTTATCCCCCACTTCCCATCCCCTGGTAGCCACCATTTTACTCTTTTATTGTTTTTACAGGTTTGATTTTTTAGATTCCACATATAAGTGATATTATACAGTACTTGTCTTTCTCTGACTTAATCTCACTTAGCATAATGTACTCAAGGTCCATCCATGTTGACTCAAATGGGAAGATATCTTCCTTTCTCATGGCTGAATAATATTCCATTGTGTATATGTATGTATCACATCTTTTTTTATCTGTTCATCCACTGATGGGTGTTTGGGTTGTTTCCATATCTTGGCTATTGTGCAGTAAACATGGGAGTGAATTTATCTCATCCAAATCCTTTGGGTATATACCTAGACATGGACTTGCTGGATCAAATGGTAATTCTATTTTTTATTTTTTGTGGAACCTCTATATTGTTTTCCATAGTCGTTAGTAATTTACATGTCCACCAACAGTATATAAGGGCTCCTTTTTCTCCCATCCTCACCAGCACCTGTTGTCTCTTGTGCTCTTGAGGATAGCCATTCTAACAGGTGTGAGGTGATGTCTCATTGTGGTTTTGATTTGTGTTCCCCTGATTAGTGATGTTGAGCATCTTTTTATGTGCCTGCTGGCCATCTGTATGTCTTTTAGGAAAAATGTGTATTTAGTTCTGCTCCAGTTTTTAACTGGATTGTTTATTTTTTGTTACTAAGTTGTGTTAGCTCTTTATATATTTTGGCTATTAATCCCTTTTCCAATATATAGTTTGCAAAATTTTTCTCCCATTCTGTAGGCTACTGTGGCAGAAGCTTTTGAGTTTGATGTAGTCCCATTTGTTGAGTTTTGCTTTTGTCATTTGTGCTTTTGGTATCATGTCCACAAAATTATTGCCATGACCAATATTGGTGAGCTGCTTCCCTGTATTTTCTTCTAGGAATTTTATGGTATCAGGTCTTTTGTTTAAGTCTTTGATCCGTTTCAAGTTAATTTTTGTGAGTGATGTCATATAGGGGTCCAGTTTCATTGTTCTACACATTTCTCCACTTTTCCCTTAATTTAAAATCTTATGTTACCATCATACATTTATCAAAACTAAGAAACCTACATTTGTGCATTACTGTGATATAAGAAAAAGTTTGGTTTCTATGTCCAGTTCCTGGCTCAGAGCCCTTAAACTCTTAGAATTTCTTGGTGATAGGAGTGTCTTTTGTAATTGATAACAAGCCCCGTTATGACCATATCTGATTTATGTTAATGAGTTAATGAGATGGCTCTTGGAGGTGGTTTTGGGGAAGGGGGATGTTGGAAGTGGGGAAAAGCTTGATTGCTTCTGAATGGAGGCTAGTTGCTAGAGGAACTAAGCACATAATTAGGGCATTGGAAATTTCAGCCCTACCCTCTGACTTCTGGGGAGGGAGGGGACTGGAGATCGAGTTAATTCACCAATTGCCCACTTCATAAAGCTTTGCTAAAAACTCTTGAACAACATGATTATAAGAGCTTCTGGACTGGTGAAAACATTGATGTGCTGGGAAAATGGCTCTCCTGGTAAGGGCATGGAAACTTTATGCCATACTTCCCCTCTCTTCTCTGATACTGTGTCTTACGTATCTCTTGCATTTGGCTGTTCCTGAGTTGTATTCTTTATTAGCAGAAATGCCCACCTTGACTTACTCTAAGTTTAATATTTACAAAATAGGAATCAGAGTACCTTGAAGCTTAAGTCATTTCCCATTCAAAGACTTGTAATTCTAATCTTCACTTGTGCCTCTCCAGAGCATGAAAGGGGTCCAAGTACATCATCCACAGCAACTCACATTGAGGTTTCCCAACCCGTCCTCTTTGTCGGAGTGCCAGAGGTCCTGGGTGCCTGTCACTCTCCTACACTGTCCTCCTGTCTACACCATGTTTGAGCTCCTGAACACTCTCCACTGCTCCCCACCACTGCCTGTAACACAATCCCATGTCATGCTCTCCCACATGTCCAGCCCTCGGGCTCAGATGGCTTTCCTTTTGAGAATTTGTCCAAAGGCTCTGTCTTTGTTTTGCTCTTTTGTGGAAAGTGGGGGGAAGATAAGCTCGGAATGCCCCCCAACTCAAGTTACCTGGGGTTTCCCACTCAAAAGATCACCAGCACAGACCTAGAGCTGCTTTTATCAAACTATGTTCTGTGGGGAAAGTAGCCCAGAGAAATGTGCCATGAAAATATGCATTACCTGGTTAAATACACTTGGTAAAGTTTGGGTTAAACAAAATTAGACAGGTTTCCTTACTTCCTAGAATTGTTAATAAGCTAATGTGATCGGGAAACTCCTGGGGCTGGAGCAGAAAACACGAAGGAAGAAATGTTCAATGGATCCCACTTTAGGAAATGCTGACCAAGCAAATATTAGGCAGCAAAGAACATTTAAGATAATTCTCCTATTTTAATGTATCTTTTAAAAAAGGTATACTCCCCATAAGTAATAAATAACACTTACTGTTTTTGAGTTTACAAAATTTTTCCATATTCATTAGCTCATGAAAATGGTTCATTTTAAATTTAATTTGTTGAGTGGGTAATCTTCTGATTCAAAGATGGAAGGAATAAGAAGACATTCAATAAAAAGTCTCTCTTCTGTTATTCTTGTCCTCCATACACTCAGACTTCCATTACTCCCAGGCAGGTACTATGATTACACTATTTGGTTTCCATACAGACATTATGTATATTAGAAGAAGACCCAACAAGTTTCTCAGCTCCCAATTTTTAAATAGAAAAGAAAAGTTTATAATACTTTTAAAAAGAGGTTTATTGAGGTGTAATGTAATTTGCACAATAAAATCCACCCTTTTATAGTGTAATTCAGTGAGTTTTAACAACGTATACCACCACAATCGTGGTATAGAATATAGTTCCCTCACTCCAAAATGTTCTCTCAGAACCCCTTTGCAGTCAAAACTCTCCTTTCACCCTAGTACCTGGCAACTACTATTTTGTTCTCTTCTAGTTTTGCCTTCTCTATAAGGTCATGTAAAGTGAATTATACAATACATAGTCTTCTTTTGTCTGGCTTCTTTCACTTGCCTAGGGCTTTTGAGAGGTGTGTGTAAGAAGGCCATTCCTTTTCATTGCCTAGTAGTACTCCGTTGTCATGAATGACAGCACCCTCATTTGCCTATCCATTCACCAGCTGACGGTATGCTCCCAGTAGTTGGTGATTATGGGCAAAGCTGCCATGAACATTCAAGTATAGGTGTTTGTGTGGACATACGTTTTCTATATACAAACTGTAGCTTTTTTCCATTTAAGCAATGTGTCTTTTAAGCAAGGTGTCTTGGACTTTTTCCATAGTAGTAAATGAAGATCTTCCTCATATGTTTGGGAGCTGCTCAGGATTCCTTTGTGTGGATTTCCTCCTTGCAACAAAGTCTGTCCAATTCCAAGTCTTGAAAATCAAGTCTAACCTTATCTAGGGAGGCTTATACTTTGTCACGATTTGTGTCCAACATTTTTTAATCCACCCTGCCGTGTACCAGGTCCTCAAGACCAAAACTGCTTTCACTTCATCTCACCTCTGTAGTAAGGGAACAACTTATTTGAAATCTTTCTTTGTGGGATCGCCATACCCTGCAAATCTTGCCCACCTAAGGCTTTCCAACTTGGAAGCAACAAGTTTTAGGGCCTCAGAGGAGGGCAGATAACCCCTAGAGCAAGGAAGTATTTGCTCAGCTTGGACTGTCAAATTAGATTTCTGTTTTAATTAGAATCAAGAAAATAGGCACTATCCCAGTGTCATACCACTGGCAGTTTCATTAAGCAAGGGCCAGTTGTGGTTGTGGTGAGTTATAGGGAAGAAAGCTCCCGAGGAGTTGGAGGAAGAAGGGAGATACACATTCCCAGCCTACAGGATTGGGGAAAGAATGAGAGTGTGGCAGGAGAAGCAGGGGTTTGACCCTGTGTTTGGATCGTCCTAGCAGGGTATGTGTTCAATGGGAAGGGGAAGTCCGAGGGCAGGAGATTTGCTGCACTTCATGTTTGGCAGTCTAAGGCATTGCTTTCCAGGCTCCCCTGCCCAGCCTGTAAGGAAAACTCACGACTCCAGTGTGCCTAGAATTTTCTTGCAGTGCTTTAAGTTTCTGTGAGCCACAGCTGCAACCTAGAAATTGCCATATGTGCTCTGAAGGGTGAGGACGGAACAAAGTATTTGTGTTGGCAGCAGCTGGACCTTCATCCCAACATGGCAAGGAGTGAGCAGAGGTTTCTGGAAGAAAGCCAAGGCCAGGGGCAGGTGGAGGTTGTGGCCACGATTCAGAGGGATGGAGTGAGGCATCAAGGGCTGAGGGGAGGCTGAGTTAGGCAGGGACCATCTCTCATGCTAGAATTCAGTTCTTGCCTGAACTTTGTTACCTAGTACGTGGAGATGATGAAAATAATCAGATTGATTATCTATGAAATAAACTATATTTTCTTTGCCCATCTGATTGGTGTGTGTGCCAAGCCAACATGTAGAAGCAAAGTCAATGCATGCAAAATGACTTGTCACCATTCAAGAATACAGTGTCTCCAGCCTGCCCTGAGCAGCCAGTGTTTTTTGCCTCACTGCCGTAGGGTGTGGCTTTTCCATTGATACTCATTTACCTGTTCCTCTTGGGTTGTTGAAACTGCCCCATCCCATTTGGATTGCCCTGATGGGGGTCACTCTCTTTTTCCACTAATCAAGCATCCTTGAAAGTAGCCCTCTCTGGCTGAGATGGCCAGCAGGGTTTGCTGGCAGGCGGTAGTTAACATGGGACTACATTTCCCAGAATGACTTGCAGCCAGGTCTAGTCCCATCAGAACCCATGATGAGTAGCAGACGTGATGTGTGCCTGACTCCCTTTTGGAAGCCCTGTTCTCTTTTATTATCTGTGGCCTGGCTGCAGAGGACTCTGAAGCCCTAGGGGTTGGTAGAACTTGGGTTTCTGAATCACCACATCAAGGAAAGACACCTGTTGATTGGGAGCTTACATGCAGCAAGAAAGAAACCTCTACTGTCTTAAATCCCTCTCATTTATAATCTTTTTATGAGTAATTCCTCCCACAGAGGACTGGGGGAATCTTAACATGCAGAAGGCAGGAGCTGGTATGGAAGGTGCTTAGCAAAGGCTGATGGTGCTGAAACACTTTCTTATTACAATTCATTGGTCACCAACTGTGGCTTGAGCATTGTACCACATATTAAAATAAACACAACAAAATAATAAACAACCTCTTAGAGCTAGCTGCTCCTACAGTCTTCTCTTGTTAACAAAATGCGTCCTTATTCTTTGTTCTCATCTGAACTTGAAAATATCTTATGAGACTGCTAGAGTCAGGAAGACTTGTCCTTCAAGATGCCGTGATTACAGACCAACTCAATGAGCTGATAATAACATAACACATAATTTGGCCCTTTGTTTTAACTCATAGCATGTAAATATACAGTCTTTTACCAACCTTTCGATGTGGTGTTTTGTGGGAGTGTGGGTCTACTGATTGGAGATGTACATTATTTTCCATACACAGACCTCAGGCATAATGTATCATCTACAATTGCTAGGTTTAGTTTCTTTAAAGTGAAATCAAAACTTAAAACATTCCCAAAGCATTGAGAGTTTAGAATCCTTCTAGATATTATTATTTTCCCCAATCATGCATGATTGTTTCATTCATAGCTTATTAGGCAGAAATTAAAAAAAAAAATTCTATTGAGGTATGACTGACATGTACATATTTAATATATACCACTCGATGAGTTTGGGGATACGTATATACCTATGAAACCATCACCACCATGAAGGCCATAAATGTATTCATGACCTCCCAAAGTTTCTTCCCATACCTTTATTATTATTGTTATTGTTTGTGGCAAGAACACTTAAAATCTACCTTCTTAGCAAATTATAAATGTACAATAAACTATTGTTAGCTGGAGGTACAATGCTGTATAGTAGATTTCCAGAACTTAATTTAGAGTCACTGAAACTTCGTATCCTTTAACCACCACCTCCCTATTTTCCCCTTTAATCAACCCCTGGCAACTACCATTCTACTCCCTGCTTCTATGGGTTTAGATTCCACCTATAGGTGAGGTCATTCAGTACATTTTTTTTCTCTGTCTGGCTTATTTCACTTAATACAATGCCCTCAAGTTTCATCCATGTTGTTGCAAATGGCAGGATTCCCTCCTTTTTTAAGGGTAATATTCTCCTGTATGTATATACACATTTTCTCTATCCATTCATCTATCAGTGGAGACTTAGGTTGTTTACATATCTTGGCTATTGTACATAATGCTGCCATAAACATGGTTTTCTCACTACATATGACTTCAACTCCTATATTTGTTCTTCAAAGACCTGCTCAGTCTCTCTTCCCATAAAATCCCTCTCTTTCTCAGGCCCCCTACTGCTGCAGTGATTCTCAACCTTGGCTCTACACTTGGGTTTAAAATTTTTAAACTCCCATGCTAGGTCCCATGCCTGATCAACTCAACCAGAATTCCCATGGATGGGACCCAGGCATCATCCAGATGATTCTAATGTGCATCCACCTTCGAGGACCACTGAATTAGAAGGTCTGAATCACACAATCTACTTCTTGGTTATGTCCCTCTCATGAACAGGTAGCTAATTATTCCATCTGTGTGTACCTTATCATGGCAAAAAGACAACCCAGATATTGGAGCCAAGAGTTACTTTTCCTGCATGAGGGATTTTTAAATTGCTATTTGTTGGGTAGTGTTTCACGATTTGGGGAGAAGCTCTGTTCGCAGGATGAGCTCTGTTGTATGCTCTCTGTGGACAGAGGTATTGGTTCAGCCAGGAGATGGCATGGGTGAATCTGGGAAGTGGAGCAGAGCTCTCTGGCTCCAAATTATATGAAAGAAACAGCTTTGTAATATGGTTGTAGAAGTCTGTGAATAAACAGCTCATTTAGAAGACAGTGACCACTTTGCTCTTATCTACTTCTTTGACCATAATGGCAACTTGAGGTCTAACAGAATGAGGTTTGGACTTTTTAATCTGGCCTTTGTAATCTGGCCCCTACCTACCTACCTATTCCAGCCTTCCTTATTCAAAGCATCACACTACACTGTAGGTTATTGTTATCATTACACAGTGCATCTCTTTCTCCAGACCTTTCCCTCTGCACTTTCTTGAATGCTTTCATTTGCCTCAGAATTCTCTCAGTTAATATCTTCTGTTAAATTCTTTGCCATGTCCTTTATGCATTGCTCCTGTGCATGGGCGTCTTCCCATTTCCTCCCTGCCCCACCCTCTACCCAAGACACACCATGATTTTGTTTCCAACAAAGGCATAGTTACATGGACCAGGGATGAACATCTAGGTCAGTATGATTTGCTCTTTTGAGAGGAACAAAGTTGGGGGGCTTGAGTAGGTATACAGAGAAAGAAAGTGACTGTCTTGGTTCCTGATAGTTGTCAGATTTTCAGTTCTAGTCACTCATCCATCCATCTACCCACCCATCCATCTTCCCATCCATCCATCCATCCCTCCATCCATCCATCCATCCACTCACCACAAACCCATCTATCCATCTTCCCATCCGTCCATCCATTATATGCAGAGTGTTTACTCTGGGCTGGGTCCTGTTGTAGGCATTAGTAATATAACAAATGGAAGTGTAACATTTTTGCCTTCATAGATCTTACATTCAATTGGGTAGACAGTCAATAAATGAATTGGTCAGGTGTTGATAAGTCCTATGGAGAAGACTTAAGCCAGGTAAAGGAACAGGTGCTATACTACAGAAGGTGGCCAGGGAAGGATTCTCTAACAGATATTTGAACAGAGACCTGAATGAAATAATGGAGCAAATGATACGGATATATCTGGAAGGGTGGTGTTCCAGACAGAGCAGCAAATGCACAAGCCAAAATGTAGGGCTGTGGGTGGTATTTTCACAGAATGCCCAAGAGCTGTTTGGGGCTGGCACAGAGTGAGCAGATGGCAAAGTGAGGCAGTTGAGGACAGAAGAGCAGCAGAGGACTCAGAGGCTATTAAGGGCTTTGGTTTTTTACTCTGAGGGAGATGGGGAACCACAGAAAGAGAGCATGATCTGGTTGTGGTTTGAAAGGATCCTTTGAACTGTGGTGTGGAGGATAAACTACAGGGGGGCAGGAATGGACGAGGGGAGGCCGGTTAGGGCCCACAGCCCTCTTCGGGCAGGAGGTGATTATGGTTTGGGCCAAGGTGTTCGAGGTAGAGGGGGGGTCACAGGGTTGGATTCTGTGTCTTTTGAGATGGAGAAGATAAATTTGCTGGTGGATGTAAATTAATTGTGTGTGTGAGAGAGAGAGCAAAAGTCTAGTTGGGCAATTAGGAGAACGGAGTTTCATTTCTTGTATTTCACAGGGTTTTATTCTCTCTGTGGAGAGGTCAGGTTTTTGGGTGAGAATCAGGAGTCTTGCCTTGTCCGTGGTAAACTGGTGCGACCCGTTTGGTACCTAGGTGGAGAGGGTGCAGAGGCGGTTGGATAAGTCGGATACGAGTCTGTAGCATCCCCCTGGCT
Source organism: Smutsia gigantea (assembly GCA_032199065.1). Classification (NCBI taxonomy): domain Eukaryota; kingdom Metazoa; phylum Chordata; class Mammalia; order Pholidota; family Manidae; genus Smutsia; species Smutsia gigantea. Next base: position 206,057 of record JAVSCE010003957.1, on the reverse strand, counting down.
CTTCTCTTTCTCCTACATCACACCTCCGGTTCACGGGAACCTGCTTTAAACCCTCCAGGGTGGTTTTGTTTCCCACAGATTAAAAGCCAGTCTGACCTGAGCAGCCCTACGTGATGTGGCCCCCCGTTGCCTCTGACCTTGTGTCCTGTGAGTCTCCCCTGCTCCCCACTCTGGACCACACTGGCTCCCGGCTGTCCCCAAAGCAGGCCTTTTCTGTCCCTGCTGCTGACCTTTGCATCGGCTGGTCCTTTGCCTAGAAGGTTCTGTCCCCAAGTATCAGTAAGGTTTGCTCCTCATATGTTCCAAGACGTTTTTGAAACAGTGCCTGCTGGGTAGGGCTTTCCATCACCATGTTGCTAACCCTAACTCCTCTGCGTCCTCCTTCCCTGTGGCTTGGTCTCTTAGCTCCTCCTAATATACTACACATTTTACTCATTTTGTTTATTGTCTGTCTACTTCCCCTGGAATATCAGCTCCAAGAGGGCAGGGATTTTTGTCCCTTCAGCTCATTGCTCTGTCTCTAGCGCCTGGCACACAGCAGGCCCTCAACAAGCATTTGCTGAATGGATGAATGAACTTGACTCTTGACCCCTTTCTTGCCTTTGGTGGGGGCAAGAGACTTCAGTATCTTCTTAACAAATTCCCTTTTACTGTAGTTAGGGGGAGTGGGGTTTTGTTTCTGGATTGTTCAAATGTATGTTCGTCATAGGAAAAGCCCTCCTTTTTTGGGTGCATCCCCCACATCTTTTTTTAAAATAATTTATTTTGGTATCATTAATCTACAATTACATGTGCAATATTATGATTATTAAACTACCCCCTTCATCAGGTCCCCCCCACCAACCCCATTACAGTCACTGTCCATAAGCGTAGTGAGATGCTATAGAATCACTACTTGTCTTCTCTGAGTTGTACTGCCCTCCCCGTGCCCCCCCAACATTACATCTGCTAATCGTAATGTCCCTTCTTCCCCCTTGTCCCTCCCTTCCCACCCATCTTCCCCAGTCCCTTTCCCTTTGGTAACTATTAGTCCATTCTTGGGTTCTGTAAGTTTGCTGCTGTTTTGTTCCTTCAGTATTTTTTCTTTGTTCTTATACTCCACATACGAGTGAGATCATTTGATATTTGTCTTTTTCCACTTGGCTTATTTGACTGAGCATATACCCTCTAGCTCCATCTATGTTGTTGCAAATGGTAGGATTTGTTTTCTTCTTATGGCTGAATAATATTCCATTGTGTATATGTACCACCTCTTCTTTATCCATTCATCTACTGATGGACACTTAGGTTGCTTCCATTTCTTGGCTATTGTAAATAGTGCTGTGATAAACATAGGAGTGCATCTATCTTTTTCAAACTGGGCTGCTGCATTCTTAGGGTAAATTCCTAGGAGTGGAATTCCTGGGTCAAATGGTATTTCTATTTTGAGTTTTTTGAGGAACCTCCATACTGCTTTCCACAATGGTTGAACTAATTTGCATTCCCACCAGCAGTGTAGGAGGGTTCCCTTTTCTCCACATCCTCGCCAACATTTGTTGTTGTTTGTGTTTTGGATGTTGGCCATCCTCACTGGTGTGAGGTGATATCTCATTGTGGTTTTAATCTGCATTTCTCTGATGATTAGCGATGTGGAGCATCTTTTCATGTGCCTGTTGGCCATCTGAATTTCTTCTTTGGAGAAGTGTCTATTCATGTCCTCTGCCCATTTCTTAATTGGATTATTTGCTTTTGTTTGTTGAGGTGCGTGAGTTCTTTATATATTTTGGATGTCAACCCCTTATCGGATACGTCATTTATGGATATATTCTCCCATACTGTAGGATGTCTTTTTGTTCTACTGATGGTGTCCTTTGCTGTACAGAAGCTTTTCAGCTTGATATAGTCCCACTTGTTCATTTTTGCTTTTGTTTCCCTTGCCCGGGGAGATACGTTCATGAAGAAGTTGCTCATGTTTATGTCCAAGAGATTTTTGCCTATGTTTTTTTCTAAGAGTTTTATGGTTTCATGACTTACATTCAGGTCTTTGATCCACCTTGAGTTTACCTTTGTGTATGGGGTTAGACAGTAGTCCAGTTTCATTCTCTTACATGTAGCTGTCCAGTTTTTCCAACAACAGCTGCTGAAGAGGCTGTCATCTCCCCATTGTATATCTACCCCCACATCTTGTAGCTCTGCTGGGGCATCTGCCACATTCTGTGTCAAAGCGATTGTGTCATTTGCCTGTCTCCCCACGAGGCTGTGAATGCACCACGTTCAAGGGCTCTAATTTATATATGCCTAGCACAGTGCCAGCATCACAGCATGCGCAACAATCATGTAGAGGATGAAATGATTTAGCTAAATTTATTTCCTGTCACTCTAATGGTGAGACAAATTGTACGAGAACAATGTCTACCAACAGCATTTACCAAAGATAAATCACTCTGTGGTATCTCAGAACATGTTTGCTTTGCAGACAGGAGGCCAGATTTGTCCTTAATGGGGTGCACCTCATGGAGGGGGTGCCCAATTCCTTGGGGGGAGAAGGATAGTTTGCAAAACTAGGCAAAAGTCACAATAACAGTTACAGGTCAGGAACTGCTCTAAGGACTTTAATATTAGCTCACTTAATCCGCCTAAGAGCCCTTGGGGGGTGGGTGTTGGTATTCTGTTGTCTCTACAGATGAGGAAACCAAGCTGCAGAGAAATGGAGCAACTTGCTGAAGGTTACAAGACTAGTCAGACTAGTAAGTGGGGAGCCCAGGCTGAATCGAGGTAGTCTGACCCCAGAGCCCACGCTCGAAGGAAACCAATAAACACGGAGGGAAAAGTGCATCATTAACTAGCATTCCATGAAGGCTGGACTTGGTTCAATTGGTGAGATAGAGAAATGCTGGGCGGGGAGGGAGGAAGCAGCCTCCATCCCTCAAGACATGGTTCTCTTGCATGTAGAACTAGCCTCTGATCCTTGTAAGCAGAACTTGCCCCCTGAAGAGGGGATGGCCTGGCAGGTGGGCCATGTTTTCAGAGTTAATTTGTGAACCAGTCTTCAGCTGTGTTACACAGACCTGGAGGTGCCTTTGGTGACTGTTGTGACTCTCTCTTCCTGCTGTTCCAGTAACCTTCTTAGCCTTTCCCGCCTTGTTTCCTGGGTGTCAGCTGGCTTGCCCTTCTTAGTGCCATGTGTCCACACCCCACGTGTAGCCCTCACACCCTGGACACCCGGGTGTGCGTTTTCCTTGTGGGGCCTAGTCTGGCTTCTTGTCAGATTCTGGAAGAGCCAACTTGATTCTTTCTCTTCCACATGCCTTGTTCTTCTGTCCTACAGGGTGGTGGTGGGGTACCTTTGAGGCAAGACCCTCCTGACCACAGGCAAGTCATTCATTTACAAATGAGCACCAGATGTTTCTTCATTAGGTGAAATGCTGCAGAGAAGAAATCAGAAACATTAGCTTCACATCTTGCTGTTAAGCAGTCACACATTTATTAGGAAGATGAGACTATGGGACGCAATCATTGGCTAAGGGGACTGCATGTCATGAATGACTAACATGCGCAGCGATGGTATAAAGGGCCGGAGGTGAGCAAGTGAACAAGTCTGAGTGGCCTGGAGTGAGTCACAAAATGCCACATCGGAGAGAGACCTTGAATGTCATTGTCATTTTCCCAAGGGGAAAAGAGAGGGGCAGAGAACTCAAGCCCCTCGCCGGAGGTAAAACAGCAAAGGGCTGGCAGAACTGGCAGGGGGCACCAGTTCTCCTCAGCCTGGGCCAGATGCTCTGCTCACTTGACTGAGATGCCTTCTCTCAGGAGGACCATGAGGAAGAGCTAGAGAGCTCGCCCAAGAGGGCTTCATGAGGAGGAGTTGGAGAAGCAAGAGGACTTTGCAGGAGAGACTGTAGGATTCGCAGGTAGAGGAAGGAGTACCGAGAGGTAAGGAGGACAGGAAAGGAAAATCCACCCAGGAGGACATGAGCCAAGCGGCCCCCTTTTGGTCAAGCCCAGTGGCTTGGAGGCTCTCAGGGTGGGTGCTGCCTGACCATTTCAAGTAGCATCGTTAACTAAGCAAGTATCTCATCTTCTCAGAGGGGCTTTATGGGCAGCAAGCTACTGAGGGGTGAAGGCACGCACATCAGAGCCGTCGGATGAGTAACTTCACAAGGAAGGCAGTGAAGTCCCGTTACTGGCATCATTTAATCCTTCCATGGGGAGGGCAGGTTTTGACAGGCTCAATAGAAGCTCTCCCCAGCCTTCCCGCCCCTCCAGGGACAGCCTCCCGCAGGGGATGTCAGGAGCATCTGCCTCCTTCATGTGGTTCCTGAGATATTTATGTACCCACAGCTGCTCTGGGAAGGCAAAACGTGCGAGCCTTGTTTCCCAAATATTTTGTTCTGTTTCTTAATGACTTGATTTGATAGGATACTATCACACATAGTTACGGCTCTTCTGGGAGGCTGGGGATGATGCCAAAAGCACTGGATTGGGAGTTAGGAGAAAAGAGTTCTTGGCTTTACCCCAGACCAGCTGGGTGACCTGAGGCAAATGACTTAACCTCTCTGGGCCTCAAGCAGTTCAGACTAGATTATCTCAAAGGTCCATTTGGATCCTAACATTTTATGAGCCTAAGAAGACAATATTGTAAGAGACTAAGAGTGCATGCTCCATGTCAGATGGGCTGGACTCAGAATTACAGCTCTGAGCTCTATTCGCCAGGTGCCCTTGGGAATGTTACTGAACTGTTCTGACCCTCAGCTTTTTTCATACATAAAAAATAATGACGGGCGCTCACTTCGGCAGCACAAATACTAAAAGTTGGAACGATACAGAGAAGATTAGCATGGCCCCTGCACAAGGATGACACCCAAACTCGTGAAGCATTCCATATTAAAAAAATAAATAATGACAGAAATAAAGTGTTTAGAATAATACCAGATACATGTATGCATTTAATATGTGTTGGTTCCTTTCTTTACTTTGTCCTCTATCTATCTCTCGCAGTCTGAGGAAGCCAGAAAACAAGGTAAAGTGAGTCTTCCCGCCTCCCTCTGTCCTCCCTCCTTTTCTTCCTCTCTTCTGCACACATTTTCCAAGCATCTTTGTAGTTCCAGGTCCTGAAGTAGGCCCTGGAGACGGGCAGATGAGTGTGATCTGGTCCAGGGTGCTAAATGTGATACGCCTGAGCTATGGAATCGTGCGGTAAATTATATAATGGAGGCAAGGCCCAGCCCTACAGCTGCATAGGGGAAGCAAGGAGATTCTTTTCCCGAGAGGAGGCCCCTGGGAATGCTTTGTGCAGAAGTCAGATTTTCAGCTGGTTCCGTGATGGAACTTTGCAGAAGCAGAAGAGGTGAGGTGTGTATGGGAGTGCCTGTGTGGGCAAACTGGGGCAGTGGTTTGCGATGTGGCTTTGGGCCCCAGGGGATTGTGGAAATGAGCAAAGGCCCGAGGCTTTGCAGGAAGAGCCTGGCAAGGGCAGGCTGGGGTACGTTGCCTTCTTAAATGATGTATGTTTCCCAGGGTGGGCGATGGGACCGCATGGACATAGGTGACTGTCTCAGCCTGAGCAGTCCAGGTGGGGGTGCACGGTTCCCTGGAATGCCGAACTGGACCGTGGTGTCAGGGGAGCTGTATCTGGTTTGGAAAATGCCTCTCATTCTTAGCAGGACAACATAGGGGCCTGCAGAACTAGACTTTGGACGTCCTAGCTTTGCCTCTATCTGCTCCTGGCCACCCCTGTATCCTTGAGCTCTTGGAGAGGTGAACTGATTTTAACCCTACCCAGGCCAAAGGGACAGAACCTGAGCTGCAGGCTGAGCCAGCCCTTTCCCTTTTGTATGACATCTGAGCCAGTGGCTCCCTGCTCAGCAGTAGCGACCGGAAGAACCCAAACGGTCCACCTGGTCCAAGCCCCAGAGTGTGTACTCACCTCTGGTGGCAGCCTGGGCCTTCCCTGACCATCAACCCTGTCTCCAAGTTGGGTGCTGGGAGCTGTTCTTGTTTTCTAGTCTAGCTCTTTCCTCCCGATTCACACTGGCCATTCCCTGTTTCCTGGGGGAAGCATTAAATGGGAGGGTTAATGGATTTGGATTTTTCCCCTATAAATATGCTCTGTTACCTACTTGGATACAAAACAGTTGATGAAAGGGAGATAAAGTCATTGCCTTGAAGCAAACCCCTGTTCTGCTCATTTGCATCTAAGTGCTTGTGATTTTATACCAGAAAAATAGTTTTATTTGATACATATGAAGCATTTCTCCTTCACCTCCTCCTCCTTCTTTGTGTGATAAGTGGAGGAGATTTTCCTTCAGGACAGAATATATTTGCTTCATCTATGCTCAGAGGTGGTGGCTTTGCTGTCCCCATGCTCGTGAGCAGAAGGTCACTGGGAGGGGCTGGGGGATCCAGAAATTCATCACCTGGAGCTGGAAGCCCCACAGACTCAAAGGTTTCCTCTCAGAGGGAGTGAGATGGACACTCCGCAAGGGGCAGCTGATCTCTTCCAGGGTGGGGTTCTGTTTTTCCTCGGAAAATTCACGCTGCAGAAATTGATCGTTTCTCGCAGCTTTCCTGGCAGGTACAATTGTCGCCAGAAACGGAATAAAGAGAATGCAAAATAGCTCCTCTAAGCTGCCTTTAATTGGCTCTTAAAGTCATTTTCCTGAGATGGATTAATCACATCATGACACACGGTGCTAGCACAGCTCATGAAACCTGTTTTTCCTGATCGTTTTCCAGGGTGAGGAGATATTCTGTGCCACTCTTGGTCTGTGTGTGAAGTCCTGTTATTAGATTTTACAGGGGCCAGGACACATGACACACCCAGCCTGGTTTTGGCGCTCACAGTCCAGGGGACAGGTGTGGCTTAATCCCAGAGGCAGGTTTGCTTTCCATCTTCAAATGCATATGAGATTCTTTCTGCCTGTGGAAAATGACAGATCCCCAAACCACCATTCTGCCAGTCCTGGCAGGGGTTGCCGGAATTATGCAGACTCTCGCCTTGGGCTCTGCAGAGCTTACACTCAAACTCTATTTCTTAGAGAAGCACTTGTGCTGCCAGTATTGATCTTTGAATCAGCTGCCATGTCTGTGTTGAGGGAGCATTCCACATTTAACTGGACTCCCCTACCCCAAAGTTAGTTGAATTTGAAGAAATCCATTGGACATAGCAGGTCTTTTAATTTTTGTTTGAAAGCTCATTACTTGGGGAGAAAACCATGGAGGCTCAGCTTCCATGAAGAATTTAAGGCTGAAATCAAATAAAAACTTGTACAAGTTAAGCACTTAATGGTATGCAAATCTGAATTCCTATTCATGTAAATCACTGTAAAGAGAATTGGTTTCAACCAGTCAGACCAGATTTGCAGTTTTCTCTTCTTGTTTCCTTATTTTTCCTAAGTGAGTGATGTTGCAGGCCTGAGAATGATTTTCCCGGGATTCCTGGACCGAGGGCGTTGTTGGCTGGAAGGGCAGGGCTGAGTGGGGAAGGAAAGCAAGGACAGAGGAAGAACAGCTGGGCTAGGGGGTCTGCTCCAGCTATGGCTTCCCTAGCAAGGCTTCAGTTTACTTCTGAGGCTGTCAACATTATGGTGAAGCATGCAGGGGCTTGTGAGAGTCAGTGAAGAATCAGGCTTGTGGCTCTGTGACACAGGGCGCTGGTTTGTTGCTTGCTGTCTGCAGGAGGCTGCTTGCAGGTACTTGCCACCTGAACTTTTCCAACTTGGCACTTTCTTCCTCAAACCATCAAGGAGAACTTCTATAGCTCGTCCACTAGCAAGGTGGAGTCATAGAGTGTAACATAATCACAGGAGTGACAACTCATCATCTTTGCCATTTTCTGTTGGTTAGAAGCAAGGCCTAGGTCCCACCCGCACTCAAGGGGGAGGGGATCACACAACGGCGTGAACCCCAGGAGGTGGGGATCCTCAGGGTGCACCTTAGAGTCTGTGTCATACCATTCCCTATGAACTCTACTCCCAAGGATCCTAAAACGATTAAATAATGTCATCTCTCAAGTCACCTTGGAAGGGCATCCAGAGTCATACCAAGGTTCCCCAGAGTTAGTCCTCCTTACTCTCAAATCTTCCCACCTGTTTCAGGTGTTTAATAATTCTTTAAAATGAGTCGAGGTCTTTTGTTGCTCTCAGCTGATAGAAGATAGGAGACTTAACAGTCAAATTTTTCTCTGAGATGCCTTACAACAGAATTTGGTTATCCCTATCGGTCACTGCGATCGTCATGGCTAAACTTCAGAGCATTACTTATTTGTATGGGAAAGGAGATGGGTTAGAGAAAAGAAGAGGTCCAGGGGGTGAGGGATGGGGTAGAAGGAAGGGAGACAAGGGACTTCTTCATTTCCATGGGTCTTGCTCTCTGCTTCCAGACAGCGAGGCTGCGCCTAGTGGTGTTTTGATTCTGACTATGGCATATGTAGACGGTCCAGTGAAAACATTGTCTCAGAAGGGGAATCTAGAGTCTATGATATGTCCACAGAATACTGGGTATCCCAAGATAGCTCTGTCAGAAGTTGTTCATCAATTGTTTAACTGAGAAAGAGAGCCTCCCACTGCAATGACCTTATTAGACACTGACCTGGAAAACTGAGAGACGGGATTTGGGAAGAGCCCCTGAATCTCAAAAGCCTTCCTTCCTCCCCTGGATGATGCCCCAGAGTTCAGTCGTCCTTTGGTAAATTGCAAGTTCTCCTAGTGAAGCATCACATCATACTTTACTAGTCCTTCACAGCCTAGTATGAATGAGGGAAGAGGAACATGAATTTGCCGAATGCTGCACTGCATGCAGACTGATAAAAAAGCTCACCTTTCCATGGAGGGAGAAGAAATTTAAACATGGAAATGAACTTTACCTATGAACCTTTTCTGCTTTCATATATTCACTGGGCTCCCGTTCTACATTATGGAAACTAAAACTGTTTTACTGGGCCTGAGTCATTTCTATAGCTTCCATGAGTGTGCTCTATTACGTGTACATCAACCCTTCCGCATACCAAATGTCCCAAACTCTCTCACCCAAGGATGCTTTTCACACACTCTTACTTCTACCTAGAATGCCCTTCTGCTCTCTTCAACCTGGGAGCCCTCTGAGGTCCAGTGTTAGGACCATATTTGTGGGGAAAACTTTCTCCAACTTCTCCAAGAAGGAGAAATTTCTATCTTCTGGGGGCGCCCATATTGCAACTGCCATGGTCAAATGACACCAGAAAAGGTTATTTACAGGTCAGTTTTTTCGTGCTAAGGGCTCTTTGAGGACAGGGACGGTATGTTTTCCACCGTAGTCTCTCTGATGCCATCCCAGGGCCTGATGACAATAACTACTAACATCTACTGAACATTTACTATATGCCAGACCCTGGGATACACATGTTAAATGTATTACTTATCTAAGTGAAAACAACCTTTGTGTTGTTGTCCTTGTTTTAGTGATGGGAAATCAGAGACAGAGAACTTATAACTTGTTAAAAGTCATGCAACTAGAATAGTCAGAACCTAGATGTGGATCTAAGTTGTATGATTTTACTCTTACCTGCTCTGCTATGATATTATGCATACTACCTACTATAGGACTATAATTAATGCATGCTTGTGGGGTGAATGACTGGATGCGTCACAAGCTGGAGCATGGCCTCGTCTTCCCATAGTCCCTCCCCAGTGAAGCCATACTGCTGTCCAGTTTGGCATTTGGTTCCTGCAGTCCTGGCTTGCAGTCTGCCTACCTCACTGAAGGAGAAGAAAGCACCTGCACTGGTGTCCTTGATGGCTGATTTCTCTATTTCCTCCCACCCTACACTGGGCAGCCTGACCTTAGGAGCCTGCAGTTCCAGCTTCTTTGGGACCTGATACTTCAGCTCTGGGGCCCAGGAGGCAGGAGCCTCTGGGCTGGTCCAGCTGCAAGGGTCTGATGTACATTCCACACCTGTCAGCACGCCAGATCTGGCCACTGATGGCACTGGGCTGTGGAGAAGGGTGGGGATTATCTTGTCTCTCCCTGAAGAACTTTGTCAGGTGTCCATGGCAACAAAGCCCCAAGCAGATGCTAAGCAGAGAGGTGGCCCTAGGCTGCACAGGACCAAGGATATAGTGACCTTTGAGCTGCCACTTGCTGACAAGGCTGGGAACACTGGCATGTAGCTAGCCCAAAGGTGGGCTCTCCGCTTTCACCAGAGGCCACAGGAACCAAATATTTTCAGCTGACTACATGTGCCTGGAACTTTGCTGCGTGTTATGGATATAGAGGGCTCCCCATGCCCTTAAAAGACATTGAGCCTAATGGCAAAGGTGTCCGCAGAAACTGATTCCTGTAACATTATTATCAGCATTAGGTTATACATGTATGTGCTCTGGAGACCCAGAAAAGGGAGTTTAATTCTGCCAGCAGACGGCATGGTGTTAGGGTAAGCCGCCAAAGGAAGACATGGTTTAGTATGAAAGACAACAAGCACAACTCCTGCATGGTGCTGGGCACACGGCAGTGTGAGAGCAGGACTTGGTCAGCAGGAGGTGCTTGATGGTACCTGGTTATCATTGTCAGCAGCGACAGCAGGGAAATATGAGTGATCTTAAGGCACAGAGATCAGGAAAGGGCTTAGCATGCCTTCTTTCAGAGGAGGAAATGTTATTCCCAAGGAATATATTTAGAAATTATATTTTAAAAACTGTAAGTTTAAATTTGGGAAGTTGGGAAGACACTGAGCCTCAATTCAGGAGATTAGGTTATAGTTTCAGTTGGCCACAACTCTCTGTGCACATAGGGCGAATCTTTTTTTTCCCATGGATTTCTTTGTATACATGCAGGATTTTCTTTTCCTTTTTTTTTTAAATGCAGACTGTATGTTATCCAAGTGCCTTTCTAATGACAGAACCTACAATCTCACAATATCTCAACAATGTCTTGCAATCAATAAAACATATTAGATGTGTATAGAAACCGAAAAATACATTCCATAGTCAAAAGAAAAAGCAGTCTATAAAAAATAGCTGTAAGATGTTGGAATAGCAGACAAGGCCTTTAAAGCATCTACTTTAAACATGCTCAAGAACTTAAAGAAAAGCAAGTCCATAATGAATAAACCGATGGGTACTATCAACAGAGAAATGGAAGTTACAAGAAGGAACCCAATGGGTATTTGACAATTAAAAATTAAAAAATGAAAAATTTTGAAATAAAAAAATGATGACAGGCAAGAAAACTTGGAAAATTAATAGAAACTATCTGAGCTGAAGAACAAAGGGGGAAAAAAATGGCTTGAAAAAAATGAACATAGCCTCAGGAAGCAGTGGTCTGATAGCAAGTGATCTAACATACAGTCAGCTGTAGTCCAACAGGGAGAGTAGAAATAATGGGGAGGAAACAACATTTGAAAAAATGCTAAAAATGTCCAAAATTTTTTGGAAAGCACAAACTACAAATCTAAGGAACTCACAGAACTCAAGCAGTATACAAAAGAAGCCACATTTAGGTTTTACATAGTAAATCTGCTAAAAGTCAAAAAGAAAGAAAATTCTTAAATGCATCCAAAGAAAAATGACACATCACACACTGGGAATATTGATACATATGGTGCCTAATTTATCTTTGAGAAGAGTGGAGGCGAGAAGATGATAGAAAGGCATCTTCAAGGTGATGAAAGAATGAAAAGAAAAACTGCCAATCCAGAATCCCAGAAGTCTATATTCTTTAAAAGTGTTGGCAAGAAGAATACATTTTCCAATAAATGAAAATTGAGCATATTTATTGTCAGTAGATTTCAACTTCAGAAATGCTGAAGAAATGTTTTTGAGCTGGAGGAAAGTGATTCTGATAGAATGTCATGCCTACAGGAAGGAAAGGCAGGCACTGGGAATGATAAGTAAGTGGGTAAATATAAAAGACTATATATATTTTCTTTTCATAATTATTTTAATATATGACTGTCTTAAGATTGCTCCTGTCTGTCTTGATGTCATCTTTTTGTGTTTTTTTTGTTTTGGAGGAGCCATTCAGCTAGTTTTCAGTTCTTGTTCAGAGGGAATGTTCCACGTGTAGCTAAAGATTTGGTGTGTCTGGGAGGAGATGAGTTCAGGGTCCTCCTACACTGCCATCTTGGACCAGAAAACGGTCTTGATTTGGGTGTTGCCTGGAGGTATTTCTCTGCCCTCTTTTGTGTCCTGGGCTGCTCTGGTCACCAGGTCTGGTGGTGCCTGAGATGGCTATGCTGCTTCACACCCCTTACCCTTAATTCCCGAGTTAGTCCTTGCTCAAAAGGCAAAAACACCCAGTGCCACTCAAGCCATGTCTCCTGCCTGTCTGGCTTGCCTTGGGCCCCGTCTATGATAGGTGGTGCTGTGGCACTCTGTCCCCTCCAGCAGAACGACACGGAGTTCCTGTCTGTATCCCCTTTGCTTTTTCTGGTATCTCAGCTCAGGCAGCTGCAGGCTTTCCATGATGCCGGCAGTTGGACAGATGCCTTTTGGTTATGGGACTTCACTTCAGAGATGCTTAGGAAGGATGAGAACTCAAAGTAGCTTTCCTCCTTGGGTAGAAGTACGGACATCGAGTCACTTCCTCTGCCCAGGATTCTCTAATTTAGCTGGTTCAGGGCATCCTGTTCAACAGTTCCCCAACCAGTCATCACCTTCCATTAGTCACTTCTATATGTATTGGCGTATTTAGTCCTCCCAGCAATTATGTGAAGTAGGTAGTATTGAATCTATAACAGTGGTAATAATACTCATCACAACATCAATCACTGAATATAGTGAGTGCCTACTAGATGGCAAGCACTGGGCTAGTAACACTGTGTTTCTCCAGTTAATCCTCCCAGCACCCCTATGAGGTAGGCATTATCATCCCATTTAACAGTAGAGAAACCTGGGGCACAGAGGAGAGTTTAGGTAACTTTTCCCTAACGTCACATAGCAAATAGGCAAGGGAGCAAAGGTTTGATCCCAGGTGTTCCACATTTAGAGGGCAACAAGGCTTATCAGAAGGGCTGGGCCCAGGTACAGTGGTGGTGGAAGTCCCTGTTGCCATGCCTTCTCTTCCCAAGATACCTGAATTTGTGACCATCTAAGTCAGTACATCTTTCTAGACCAGCTAAGATCCCCCATAGGAATTTCATGCATTAGGAGAAGGTGAAGGAAATCTTCTGAGGGACAGTCCATCAACTCTCATATCATACAGACAAGGCAGCCTCCTTCTGATTGGCAGAGGGTTATGGAGCATGGGTGTATCTGTGTGTGCATGCACCAGTGTGTATACACATGTGTGTGCTGGAGATGAGGCATGAAAAAAAAAACCCAGGAAAGTAAAAATGAAGAAAACCAGAGCAGGAAATGGAAAGTTTACAGATAGTAACATTATATGCAAATCACCATTATAGATAGACTGGTCGCATGTGTGTACTTGAGGAAATCTTTATACTAATCAGCTTAAAATGTATCTGAGGAAAGGGGTGTTAGCTATTATTTGAGGGCACTTCAGTCTCACTATCAGATTAGGGAAGAGGTCATCTGAGCTAAGTATTAGACAGAAAATGTGAAACAATGTGATCCTTTCATAATTAGCTATTAGCCTCCCTCCCTCTGTATTTTTGCTGTTTTTGGGGTGCCCTGTGTACTTTTTAACATTAACTCATTTATGAACTTTAAATTTCATTGTGAGAATACCTGAGAAAATGTGGTTTTATTATGCTAATTAGGCATTTTTTTCTAATAAAGGTTCACATATAACCTATCTATTGAAATTTAAACTGCTTAATTAGGTTCCACCAAAATCGTCTCATGTGCCACCAGGGAGAGGGGAGCACATTCAAGAGAGTAGGTGAGGAAGGAGACTGTCCCACCTTTCCTAGCTCCTGGCTGTGTGACCTGGGGCCAGTCAATACCAATCTCTTTCTCTTCATCTCATCAAGTTGCTAAACCTATGGCCCACCAAAGGCACCCAGTTCTGGAATTCCATTCTGGAACCTTCTGATCATATGATCTTTGAGTCCCCTTGGACACCCCTGGTCTTGGGAAATAGCCCCGTCTGCAGCCTGAGCAAGCTCAGGACCCTTCCGCACCCATCCCAGATCCAGCACCTTGTAGTTCCACCCTTTGCTCCTGGTTCTTGCCTTTAGAACCATTCTTCCTTCACATCCTTTCCAGCCTTGGGAACAGCTTTCATGCACCTCTAGAGGCTGAGAAGTGTTGAGCACAATCTGCTCTCCTCTGTTGCAGTTGCAGCACTTCTATTAGTGATGTCCCTCATGATAATACATACAGAGTTGTCACTGACCGTTGTGTCCTCTGGGTCAGGTCCTGTGTGGAGCCCCTGCACAGGTGGGACTTCAGCTCAGCCTCATTGCTACGTTGGTTATAGGAAGTGTTTGTCCCCCTTTTAATGGCGATGACATTAGACTGAAAAGGTATTTTGGGATATGGGATATCGGATATGCTGACAACTCATATTGGTCTCACCTCTAGCTAAACGCCACCTGAGCCTTTTCAATACCCAGCACTGTCTGGATGTCTCCCCACCTTCTTTTTACACAGTTGGTGCTCGGGACCCAGGGGAAGGAGCATCCCCTTGGCTCTGTCCTATTGCATCTTGTAGGATCTGGCCCATCACTCACAGCTCCTGAAGTCTTTCTGGATTATATTTCTATCATTCTCAACTGGATGTCATCAGAAAATCTGATAAGCACACAGCCTTTATTTTCACCCAAGTCATTGATAAAAATGTTGAATAGGAAAGAGAGCCAGGGACTGAATTTTCTGGCTGCCACTAGAAAACGTTGTCTATGTTACTGTCAGTTTATCCATTACCACTCTTTGAGTACTGCTATGTTACAATCTATGGAGTCATCCGGATTGTACAGGCCTGTACTTATTTCTCTATCTCATCCACAAGATATTAGGAGAGTCTTGGGCCTAAGATTATGGGGATGAGAGGCAGGTGTGCAGTAAGGGATTTGCTTTGTCCAAAGAAGGGTCTGGCTCTTGCCTATCTTTTGGGAGGTAATCTCTAAATCCTCAGAATGTCCTGCCTGATAAAAGTGTCTTTGTTTACCTGGGGTCCTTGGGCCATGCTTGATAATCTATGCAAGCAATATGATTTAGGTGGGGACCTTGACCTCTGGAAGAGCTGGAGACCAAGGTCAACAATGTCTGCATGACCAACCTCCAATAAAAACCCTGGACAGGAAGGCTGGGGTACGCACTACTTTGTGCATGTTGTATTGCACTGTTGCTGGGAGATACAAACACTGTGCACTGGAAGAGGAGAGCTTAGGCCTGCTCTCTTTTGGACCCTGTCCTATGTGCCTGTTCCCTTTGCTGATTTTAATCTGTATCCTTCCATGGTGATAAACCATAACTGTGGGTATAATGGCTTTCCTGAGTGCTCTACGTCCTTCTAGGGAATCACTGAATCTGAGGGTGGTCTTAGGAATGCAACAGGAATCTCTGTACCGTATCAAAAAAATTAAAAAAAAAATTGAGTTCTATCCTTGCTTCTGCCTGGATATGCTCTGTGGCTTCCCTAACTGCCTCCTTTAAAAGGTACAGAGTGAAGCAGGTAGGAAGGCCTTCCTCCTCTGCACAAAGTGACCTCCTCCCTGCTTGTCCCAGGGCTTGACATTCCCCTGTTGTCTGGCCCATGTAGTTTAATGAGCAGTCACTTCAGTATACTTGGGGCAACATACTGTATTACCCAAGCTTGGGTCTCAGCTCCTGCCTTTTAGGAAAGTCTCTGCTAAAATTCAAATACTAATGGGGAAGCACACACCAAGCCACTATCACCCATTCATACTAAAGACTAAATTAATCCATCCATGAACAGAACTGGATTCTCATTAAGATGCAATCCAGGACAGGGCAAGGTGGGTGGGGGCTGCAGCTTTCCCTAAGCTTGAGCGCAAGGAAGGTTCTTCGCCCGGGGTAAGGAGCAGGGTTGCCAGGGCCCCCCAGGTGATGTCGAGGCGTGTTGGTGGAGGACAGGACGATCATGTTGAAGCATTGATGGGAGCTGAACTCAAGCTAGAAACAAGCCCTAATTTCGTCAGAAAATCAGAGGGCACAAACAGCCCTTTCTCCCTTGTCTGGCATCTGTATGTGTCCATGTGGGCAAGTGGCTGTGGACTCAGAGGGTAGGGCTTTGTCAGGGGGAAAGGAGAAGTGGGGCCAAGCCCGACATGGGACACAGGTGTGTCCTCAGAGAAAGAAGGAACCAATTCCTCACCTTATTTGAAAACGGAAATGTATTTGAAAATGGAAAACTTATTTGTTTACTGAAAACAAGGTTCAGTACTGCAGGGAGAAGATGTCATTAAGTAGAAGAGAATGCTCCCTCTGTGTCTAAGGTTTGCCATCACTCTGCCCTCTGCAATTCCAGGGAGCTGAACCAAGACACCCTTTCAAATGGGAACAATCTTACCTGAATGCTAACATAAGGGAGTGTGACCACAATACCTTCAAGCTGTCTCCTCAGAGGTCATTTTTATGAATTCTCTCTACAAGGTTTTTTTTTTTTCCCCTTTAAACTGTTCTTTAGGTATATGTTGGGAGGGAGGTTTTATTTGTCCTTCCCACTCTCTTTACTTTATCCTGCAGTCAAGGAACAGGTAGAAATCTGCCTTTAAGATCATCCCATGGGACTGTTCAGTCCTCTCTGGGCCCCAGCACCATAGAGGATCATAGGACACTTGTGCCCTGAAAAGCCCCACCCTTCACTGATGGTGGAAATCCTTAGGGACCTTTATATCGTGTCTCATCAGAGGTGGTAGGAAGTATAAGGAGATGAGAGGGGATTAACCACACTCCCAAGTAAATGTGAGATGTTATAATCAGTTCCCAGTATGAGAGGCCTTCACATGTAAGGCCATAAGAGTGGAAGTTTCTGGAGGGCAAGAAGCACATAAGTCTGCCCTTGAATTTGGGGGCACAGCCAGGCCTGGCACTGGGGAGGGAGCTGCCTGACTCAGGACTCAGGACTTTAAAACATTTGGGCCAACTAAGATCTGGTCGGGCAGCTGCCAGCTGGGGGCTCTGAAGCTCATGAACGATCCTCGGGCTGTGCACGGGGTGTTGGCTGGGAGCCGGGGCCTCTCTGTCTAGCTGTGCTTGCGGTCGGTCGTGAACCTCAGTGAGCTCATGCTCCAATTTCACACGCTGATGTTGTGCTTTGAGTTTGCTGGGTCCCAGTAAAACTGGGTTGAAAATTCTCAAACATGGAACACGTACGTAGGCCGTTCCTGGCCAGGTAATCAATATGGCCAAAGTCAGCGCTTCCCAAACTTCGGTCCTCTAGTGATTTTGTTAACCAGCTATGAATCCCTCCGGGGATCTTGTGAAAAGGCAAATTCTATTCAGGGACTCTGGCTGTGTGTGGGGTGCTAAGAAGCTTACAGGTGAGGCTCCCAAGCATACTCTGAGCAGCCAGCCTGTCCAGGACCACAAGATACTTAGGTGTTGACAGGGGAGGAGGATTAGGTGACCAATTAGCCACTAAAACTCTTCTACCACGTTCCAAGCTCAAGACATAAAGAGATACTGGATCCTGTGTTGGTATAGAGAAAACATAGCTGGGGCATGCTGTCAGCCCTCCGTGCCACAGATCAATGTGTTTGCAGCAGCAAGAGGCAGGATGGTGTAATGGTTAGGGCTTGGCCTGTGGTGTCGCTGTGCTTGTTTGAGACCTTCCTTATGGCTGAACATCTCTGGGCTTCAGTTTTCTCATTTGTAAAACATGGGTAGGGTGGGTGGTCATGAAAGTCCTACGTCCTTAGGGTTATCGGGAAAGTGAACCGATCACAGACAGGGTGGGCATAGGAAACGTCCGGGGCAGTTATTTTCCTTCTAGGCCAGAGCTCCAGTCCCTAAGCCTTGGACCTCAGGGAGCGCTGGGCTTCTGTGCCCTGCACTGCCACGGTTGTGCAAGCACTCCTGGGTCTCCTGTTACCCAGCAGCCGGCAACAGACTAAAATAAAGGGGGAGGACGGGCGGAGAGAGGCAAGCGAGCCTCTGTAGGGAGTCTGACCAGGTCAGCTGGGAATGCCTGTCAGCCATCCAGGGCGGCTCCTGCATGGGCCTGGAGTTGGGTGAGTGACTCAGGCCGGTGCCCTCTCCACCCCCACACCCGGCTCACCTAATCCCCACAGTGGGAGTCGGGGGGCACTGGCGCCTGCGCCGAGGTCTAGGGTTGCGCCGCAGGGACTTCACACGCAGCAGCATGTGCAGCTAAGGCCTCCTTGCGGTGTGGCAGGCTCCCCCAAGGTGGGCAGGGAGGTCAGCCTCTCCAGCCCCGGTCTGGCTGCAGGCAGCTGAGTCCTCAGGACCTGAGGAAGAGATGGCCGAACAAGAAGCCAGCGGGCTGCAGGCCCTGCTGCACACGCTTCAGGTAGGGAGAAGTCGAGGGTGCTGGACTGGCCGGCTGGGGCTTTGTGGGCTGGGCCTGCCTGGTGCCGGCTCCCGCTGTCCCCTCTGGCACCATTGGCCGCTTTGCTAACCAGCGAGAGAGCACGGAGCCTCTGCAGCTGCTCTCACCTTGAGCCTGACCTCAGTGATGCTACGGTGTTTAAAAATTAAACACAACCATGTTGATGAGTGTGCTCTGCTTAAATTATTGAACCTAGTGGGATCTGAGGCTTGGGCTAAAAGATCCAGGTTTGCTAGAGATGGAGAAAAGGCGTGTCTGGCTGAGGAAGACCTGTTAGAGCTCTACCTGAACAAGGCAGGAGACCTGCCGGGAGGGGAGAGTAGCAGGGAGAGGATTCCTCCGGGCTTCTCGGCTGAGTGGCTAGTCCTGGGTTCCCAAGAGTGGTCCGCAGCACAGCTGCTCAGGACGCCTGCTAATGGTGCATCTTTCCGGGCGGGATCTGGCGGAAGGAACTGGAATCACTGGGGGCCGGGGCCTGGGAATCTGCCTACCTTCTGGGTGATTCTATTCACTCCTAATTTAGAAAATTCTTGTCCTAAAGCAGTAGTTTACACACTTGTCTGCATACTAGAATCCCTTGGAGGGTGTTAAATAAGTACTGATGCCTGGTGTCCGCCCTCCAACAATTGGATTTAATTGGCCTGCCAGCGACCAGGGCATTAGGACTTTGGAAACTCCCCAGGTGGTCCCTCTGTGCACTTAAGGCCAAGATCCGCTGCTTCCCACACTTGGGTAGATGCTTGCACTTAGCTGGATGCAGAGAATGCCAGAGCTCAAGCTTGACGTCCATGGGAGGTGTCACAAGATGATGGCCTTGAGGGACTCCATGACTCCATGCTCTGATTTAGAAGGTAAATGTTTTGCATTTACATTCATTTCCTGATTCATTAGGAAATCTGTATCCCTAAAAAGTTTAATAACCAATAAATCAACCCTCCAGGGTACAAATAAGGAAACTGAGTCTCAGAGTGGATAACTTGCCCAAGGTCACATAACTTCTTAATAGAACTGGTACTAGCATCAAAGAACTTCAGTATCTGGTTGACTTAGTGTCTGTTGACTCCTTCTACGTGATGCATAAAAGGCAAGAATGCATCTGGGGTAGGAATGCTTGGGGTGGGATTGGACATCAAAATAAATTTGCAGTTGGCCTGGAAGTCACTTCAGGTTGAGCTCAATCTCCTGTATTCCCACTGGTGGGGATATATAATTGATATTTAGAATGACTGCCCCAGGGCACTGCAAGATTCTCAATCATCAAAGAAAGATTTAATTATGTTCAATACACCCTACTTTGTTTCCAATTAACCAGAACATTAAAATAACCAGGACATCCTTCCTGTGTGCATTCTAGTTGATCAGAATCTGGTTATAGAATTGACCTGGGTTCCTGGCCTGGTCTGGAGTCAGTCTTTCAAAGTACCTCCAAGGGTCCTGTTTCTGTCTTGATAGAAGTCAGAACTCTGATATGCTTTAAGAAAAGAGAGGCCAGGGCAGATATTCCATGGACTGATGTTTCTTGATGGCTGATGCCTTCCCACACCTTCACTCCCCATGGAGCAGGAGGCCCCCAGAGTTACTGAGAAGGGGTTCACTGAAACACTTTCGACTGGGGATCCCAAAGGTTTTACTAATTCAAGCCAGTCCCTCTTTTCATGTGCACAAAGGTGATGGATGCAGAAAGCTTTGCATTGCTTCTCAAACCTCTGGGGAAGGCCATAGTTACATCTGCACAGAATGTGAGCTTAGGTGTGCATTCCCCTTGTCTTTTAGGAGCAATCAGAACATTGCCAAGGGGAGGGAGAAAGAGAAAGGGCACAGGTAACCAGAAAGAGCCGGCACAAAGATAATACCTGTCCCTGTGATATGATAGCAGAAACCCCCCTATCCCAGAATATCACCATTTCTGCCTCTTTGGGGCACCATGACAAGAGAAACCAGGTCATTAAGAAATATTCGTTTCTGCCTATTACCTTTTCATGTACAAATAGGAAAGGGGTAAGTGTTTTTTTTTTCTACCTCAGTTATCTGCATTATCTCTGTCCTGAAGGTATGAGAATCTGATTTCCACTCAGACATTTTCCAAGTCCTTGACTTCATTGCTTCAGTGTGAGGCAGAAAATGAGACGGACTCATGAGGGCCTGGGTGAAGGGGGAGGCAACCCACAGTACAGGTGCATGAGATGAAGGACTGGGTCCTGCCCCAGTTTGGGCATTTACCAGCTGTATATCCTTAGGCACGTCCCACGACCTCTCTGAGCCTCCATTTCTATAGCTGTAAAAGGGGGTACAATAAAAATTTGTTCCTCTGCACTTTGTGCAAAGATTAAGAGGATCCGTTTGCAAAGTGCTCGTGAACTATACATGGCTGTTCCAGTGACTGTGGTTTTATGATTTCCCCAGTCGAGTACACAGTGGAGGCGCTGGGAACACTTGCCTACACTTTTCATCAACCTGCCCTGCTTTTTTTCCTGGGCGAACTCCAATATACTTGGAAAAAAAGGAAGGTGTCTCATTCTGTCCCGCTCTCGTCTCTCCATGTGGTTTGAGCTAATGGGGAAGATGGGGAGCTGCCAGGGTAGCAGGATGTGGGTGCAAAGCCAGCTCTGACTCTTAAAAGCCCTCACCCAGGGGTGCCCCTGAAAATGCCAATGAAATACCTTATCAAAACATGAAAAATGTATAATTACTCGGCCAGCTCTGGCGCACTCTGAGCTGTATTATGGGCACATTTTTGCTGTTTGCATTTGTACTTTATCATTTGATGTTATAGCTGTTCAAACTGAATCCCAGGTCTGCACCTCTGCCAAAATGTACGTAGCAAACTCCTTTTCTCGTCTTGGGCTCCAGGAACATCATCTATTATGGATTGTGAATGAGGCCGCAGGATGTGGGGCTTCCTGTCTCGGGTTAGCATTGAGTTTAGATACTAGAAAACCTTGATGGGGTGACAACTCTACTTTTCCCCTTGGACTTGTTCCTCCAAGGATCATTTCTAACACAACAGGTGATTTCAGCCCCTGGACTGCTGAGAGGGGATGGGCAGGAATGCAGTGACCAAAATATTTCATTCATAGCACTTGGGAGTTTTGTTTCCAAAACAGGTGTTGGAAAATTTCCTTTCTAGAAGTCTCCGTGGAGGATGTGGGAATAACCATCTATTGTACATCCATAGGGCCAGGTGGAACGGAAACAGAACTTTCCCCTTGGACATAAACAGACGGATTTGGATAAACAAGAGAAGAATTTTCCTTTTAGATAGCAAACACTGGGTAGGCTTTCTAGAGATCACAGGATTTCTCTTTTCAGTGAAGTTTAAGGCTTTCTGTTTTTTTTTTCTACCTCAACTGCAACACAAACATGAAAGCAAACTGAAATCTGTCTTAATTTCAAGCATCAGTAGAAGCAAAGATAAAGAAAAACCCCATAAGGGTAACCACCAAATGGAAAAGGAACAAAACTGGCACAAAAGAGCTTCTGTCGGTATCGAAGGAATGACTCAGTGCCAGTCAATGTGGAGGAGGAAGGGGGTGATGGTGGCATGTAGGCATATGCTGAGCTGGAGAAGCCTTTATTCGGTGTTTGTTTTTAAAGAATTTTTTGCTTTCACATTTTCTTAAACTGCTTGGAGTTAGAGATTGGGAAAAAAAAAAAGAGCATTTGTTAAGGGCGCACATTATGCCAAGTTTCACCTCCATCACCTAACATCACTTCTGCCCTGTGGGATGTGGTTTCTGTCTTATAGACAAGGGCACTGACCCTTGAGGGAATCTTATGCTGGTCAAGGGTCATGACAGGAGCCTAGTAAATCCCTAGAGGAGGGTGTGAAGCTCATTTTGTCACTCCCAAGTCTTTCTACTGGTCCACACTGCTTACATGACCTATGGAATACATACTTATTATTATTTGAGGGCATTATGTTGGCTGGACTGAAATTGAAGGTTGAGGAGGAATGGATTCTCTACCATAGAAGGTGGCTTATTTAGGACCAAAACCATCTCCCACATCTCATTTTGGTATGTGGCTAAATAACTTCTGATAAAAGCAGGTAACATTTTTGATTTGGGTCAATTGGATATTTTCAACATCCATCCATTCATCTACCATCTATCATTCATCCATCCTTCTATTCTGCCATCTAACCGTAGCTTTCTATGTGCTAGAAATTCAGAGAAGATCACTTGGTAGAATGATATGCCAAGAAGACCAAGGTCTTTGGATCTTGGCTTGGCCACTCAAAGCTTGTGTTACTCAGGACCAACTATTGAACTTCTCTTCATTAAAATTCTTCGATCTGTAAAATGAGAATTATAATGTCTACTCATGAGCTTATTATATGTTTAGAGAAAATGCATGTACAAAGGTAAGTGTAGTGGTATGTGCCTGATAAATAGCAATTATTGTAATTAAACAAGGTCCTCTGCCCTCATGAAAACACAATGTTGAGGTGGAAATGTAGGAGGATAAAAATATTTGTAGAGCTAGTATGCACATGATGGATGCCATGCTAAAGGTAAGCATCGAAAGAAAATGCCGTGGAAGTTGGGAGAAGAAACTCCTCCTGGCTGGAGATTCATGGGAGGCATTGGGAAGTGGGTCCCATTTCGGCAGGGGCAGGTGAGGAGTGTGCACGTATCCAGGATGTGTGTAGAGTGTTCAGGATTTGCCATGGCACTGAGTTGATTAAAACAGAATGTTCATGAAGGGGAAGAAAGGAGATTGAAGTGGGAGTTGCCCACATGCTGGAGAGTCTTGAGTGGCAAGCTTCAGACCCAACCATGGCCTTGGTAATGGCTGTCAGTCCTTAAATCTGGGTGATGGGGGCTGCAGGACATTCAGCCAAGGTGATGGGTGTAAAGCTATTTGGACTGAGGGTTGTTTGACATGACGGCCTCACTGCTTTTTTTTTTTGTCAAGTAAGGTGATGTGTTCCCCACAATCTCCTCATCCCTGACCTGCCTTCTGTCCCTGGTCCTCTTTCTATCTCTGCCCCCACCCATCAGCCCTTTCCTGTCACTTAACTGTGTAACTCACCTCCTCCCGAGTCTCTCCTCAACCCTGATCCCACTCCCGGGGAGAGGGCTGGGATGAATTGAGGCTCAGGGATTGTAGGAGGAGAATGGTTTAAAACACTTTCATTTTTAAATTTGGAAGAAACACCAATTATTCTAGAGGTGGCATTCAAATGCCCTTGTGTCAAAGCAGCTCTGATAACAAAGCTGTGGTAAAACAACCAGAGTTGAGAACTGTCTGTTGGAAAAGTCCAGTTCTCACTTGTGAATTGAGAGCAGTTGGTGTTTCCATCCCCTGAGCCCAGTTTCTAGGTTTGCCTGCTTTCCAAACACCCTCCTTTGTGGGACGGGATGGAGGACAGAGGGCCAGCATTGCTTAGAAGTGTAACTGGGAATCTGACATTACTGGAATCATATTGAGGGAAATGGCCACCAGACAATGCCCACAGGACAAATCTATAACCTGGCAACGTTTACTCCACTACCTACTCAGTTACTAAAACTGGAACCACCCTTATGAAAGCCAAACACAGGCTCAGGTCAAGCCCTGCGAGGTGGGGAAATAGGCAACCAAGGAAGAGAAGTTGGTCTGGGCTGTAAATCACTGTTTCTGTAAGCGTGGGACAGGCAGCTGTGAATCAAACAGCCTGGGCGCCTTTTCGTGTTTTGGAAGTGGGCCCATGGAAATGCATCCTCTTGGCTGTGACCTGTGTATCCTTTGCCAGACCGGAAATGAAGGAAGTTGACGGTTTGTGAGATCTGTGCTTTTTTTTCACTGAGTGAATACCAGAGCAATAGAACTGCAAACCAGGTTCTCCTTTGAGGAAAGGGTGTGCAGGATGAGTGAGAGATGACTAGCAGAGGTGCCGGGAACGAAAAGAATGAGTAGCACAAGGACATGCAAGAAAGCACAATGGCACAGAGTATGAGCTCAATGCATAGATTTCTTGCCCTCCTTCCTTCCTCCCTTTCTTCCTTTCTCCTTCTTTCTCTCTGTGCCTTTTTTCTTCCCTCCCTTCTTCAATTATTTATTTTTTGATAATTTTTGCAAATGGAATACACCCAGGTATGCAGCACTCAGAGGAGGTAGCAGTAAACTCCCAGCATCCCAGAAGACTCCTCACCCCCATTTCCCATCCCTGCTCCCCCAGTGTAAGTACCAATACACGTACTAGTTTGGCATGCTTTGCACTTCATATAAATGGAATCCTCTTTTGCAGCTGCCTTGTTTTCTCAGTGTTGTGAGATTCTTCCATGTTGTTGCATAGTTTAGCAATTCTCATCACCAAAGAGCATTCCATTGTGTGAATACACCACGATTTATTTATCCATTCCAGTGGATGATGATGATATTTGGGGTAGTTTCCTTTTTTTTTTTTAAATAACATACAGTGTTGCTATGAGCATTCTAGTGCCTGCTTTTGTGAACATATGTACACATGTCCATTGGGTGTATATCTAGAGGTGGAGTTACATATGGTCAGCTTTAATAGATAATGGAATTTTTCAAGAATGGTTGCTCCAAAACAGACACCTATGAGCCATGTAAATACCATTAGTTTGTGAGAGTTCTGGATATGCCATACTTTAGCCCAAACTGGATTAATCCATATTTGTTAGTTGGAAGTGGCTTGAGATGCTTTGCATGAAGGGACACTGTCATATTTATGTTTTATGTGCTCAGTTCCACCTACTTGGTCCCTTTCATATTAACAGTTAAAATAATAACCAACATTTATTGAACAGCTTCAGCAAGTCAGGAGCTGTGCAAAGTCCTTCACATGCATTGTCTCATTTAATCCTTGCAATGGCTCTGTAAAGCAGGTAGTATAATTATCCTCATTCACAAGCTCTGAAATGGAAGATTGGAAAATTGTAAACAAATTTCTCATGGTCACAATGTAAGTGGCACCGGTGGAATTTGAGCAGAGGGAACCTGACGACAGAGGATGCATTCTTATCATGTGCATTAACTCTGAGGAAAATATGGGCATGAGAAAATTCCGAACTGGGTTTCCTAGGTGGTGGGTGTCTGTTGGGGACCATGGAGACCCCCACTTGGCATATCAGGGGAGCATGGCAGCTGTCCCCATGGGGAGAACTGGCCAAAAAGGCAGGGAACAGGTGTCCAGGGCTGGGATCAGCAGACTCTGTTAAGGGCCAGATAACAAAGTTTTTAGGCTTTGCTGGCTACAAGATCTTTGTCACAAAAACTCAATCCTGCCACAGTAGCTGTAGACAATATGCAAATAAGTGGGCATGGCTACATGGTTACATTCCAGTAAAACAATGTACCAAAACAGGCAGCAGGCTGGATTTGGCCAGTGGGCAGTAGTTTGCTGACTCTTGGCCTGGAGGCCTTTGGGTACAAGTCTTGTGTAAGGGGGCAAAATGGGATGGAAAGAAAGTGATGGAGCAGCAGGTGCCTATTGCTGCGGCAGACCTCCGGGGGTAACTCCCTTCTCTTCTGTGGGTGTCCTCCTCAACTGCCAGACCGCCCTTCTTGCCAAAGCAGCAGCTCAAATGATACTTTGGGTGTCAGAGTTCCTCTGGGGGCAAGTCTTACAGCACCTGAAATGCACAGTTCAGAATGTCATCTCCTGAGTCATTTCTGCTCTGCTGCCTCCACTTTTCCAGGTATTGGTGGAGACAGGGATTGTGCACATTAGCCCTCCGGAGGTGGGCTTGCAGGTCATTTCAACAGCATTATAATCAATGTACTAGGTGACTGTTCTACAGATGTTGTCTGTATTCAATAACACTCACAGCACAAGATGTGTTCAAGCCAGCACTTCTCAAACAGGGTTCCTCAGAACACTAGTGTTCCCTAAGCTGCTAATGGGTATTCTACTCACAAAGGGATAGATGGGTTTGAAATGTCAGGATAATTAAAATTTAACTAGATTTTTTCACTGAAATATCATCAATCTTTCCAAACATTTATGCCTTCCAGCAATCAGTTTAAATGCCTTTTACTCGGACAGGACTTCTGTGACAGCCCAATTAGCTACCCGGTCACTAGCTCCCACATCTCTAGTTTGACTGTTTGCATAGAACTGATACTTGTTTGTGGCCTCCCTTCCTTCTCCCACTAGGGTAGGAATCTCATTTGTGTTGCTCACTCCTTATCCCTACAACTTAAACACAGTCAAGGACCTAGTAGGTGCTCTGTAAGTTTTTGTTGATTGAATAAAATGAATGTGCATGGCTTATTGTTATGTTGGGGCTGTAATACATAGCATTTCCAAACCATCTTGGAGATGGAATAATTTTCAAGGCAAAAACCCACTGGCATCTCACAGGGCATTATGAATCCATTGGACACATTTGGGAAACAGCAGTAATAGGTCAATGCCATGCTAAATCGCTGCTGGTCCACACGGGTTGAATGTCTCCTGCTCTGCAAACTGGCCTCTGGCATGTTGCAACTATTCTGATCCAAGCAGATGCAGATTTAGTTCTGTTGCACAGCTATGACCAGTCCTCTTGGGGAATTTTGCTAGCTGATGACTCCACAGCCTGTCTTTAGGGCTTGAATTGACATGAATTCTGGTCGTTACTTGGTTGAACCAAGTAAGAATTTAAGTGACAGATGTGGATGTTTAGGAAGAGAACAGTTCTTCCTAGATGCTCAAAAGAGCCATTCTGCTTCTGATCAGGAGGTCAGATGGCGGTAAGGACAGTGTTAGCCTCGGGTTTCAGATGAAAGGCACGGTCGGGTTTCACAGATGGGGTATCTGATGAAACTTTCCCCGGGGGACTTGGACAGAAGGAGGCCCTTTCTCCAATAAATAGCAGCAATGAACTCTCCCCCTACCATTAAAAAAAACCAAACAAAAACCCACTGGGTGTGAACATCTCTAATCGCTGGATCCCGCCAATCAGAAAAGTTCAATGGCCCACATTTTTTGACCCCTAGACATCCTTAACCGTTCCTCTAAGACCTGAATTAACACAGGCAGCAGCTCTAGGACAGTGCAGATACCTTCTATTTTTCATAATAGCCAAATCAGGAAGAGGCTCTAAGCCAATCTCATTTTCTCCTTGATTTTCATCATTAAGTTGCAATATATATCATACATCCTCATATATATTGCTATATATCATACATCATTAAATATATGTCCCAAAGGAAAAAAAATTCCCCAGATGGCAGCTAAAATGTTGGACTGAGGAAGAAGCTAAGATGATAACAATATCTGAAGAGAAATGGATATTAACATTCAAGGAGTGTTTTGGCTGAGAGCTGCTCACATTTGCTGAGCACTTACACCAGGAAATATTCTAGGCATTTTCCAAGTATTATCTCATGTAATCCTCAAAACAGTCCTATGAGGTAAGGACAGCTATTGTCTCCATTTTCCAGCTTGGAAACACAGAGTACTTGCTCAAAGTCACACAGCCTTTAGGTGGCAGAACCAGGATTTGAACACAGGTGCCGTGTGACCCTAGATGGCTATTACTCATTGGGCTACAGCATCTCTTTCCTTTTCCTTGTCTTTTTCACCACTGAACATTTTTTTCCTGATTAAAGAAGTAACAGAAGCTCATTATTATAAAATTTTAATTAATACATAGATAAAAAGTATAGGAAATAAAAATCCCCCCATCAAATCCTACTCTCTAAGACAACCAGGCAAAGGCCTTGCTGTATATTCTGCTGTATATTATTTTAGATGTTCATATACAGAGAGCAATATGTACATTTCTATAATTATATGACTGTATTTTTATATCTTTTTCACGCACTATTATTCAATTTGCTTTTCAACATATCAGTATAATTGGACATCTTTAAAGCCAGTACGTATAGACCCCGCTCAGTCTTTTGTGGTAATTAGGTAGTAGTTAAGTATATGGATGTACCTTAATATAAGTAAATAGAAGTACATTTTCTTTTAGTGTTTCACTTGACTTTGACTTTCGTTTTTGAGTTTTTTGTGTTTCATTTGTTACATTTTAAGAGTTAACTTTATCAAACTTTTCTTTCATGGGCTATTTTGGCCAAAGATATTTTTTTTCCTCGTGATCTCTTATGATTAATGATGCTTAAATTTAACTTCATACAGCTCTCTTTTTCTTAAGTCTTAGTGCTTTCATAAAGCTTCTGTGCCATACCATACTTCACCAGTATGTGGCAACAGTTAACAAATTTATACCCTTAAAATTTCTTTTCTGGGAAGATCCCAGTTCTGTAACCATCCCAGTTCTGTAACGTCCAATAGCGCTCTGCTGGAGCATAAATATTTATTTAAAATGAACGTGTCTAGGTTTCTTGGCTGGGCTTTGGGAGACCAGCATTGATTTTAGACACTGCCACCTGACTTTCTGGGCTGGTATCCTCTGTCTTGATGCTTTACAGACTTCAGTGCTAGGAGATTTGCCCAGCAATATCCCCTGTTTCCTTGGGTACTATGACCCTCCTGTTAAGGTTCATTCACTTCTTGAATGTCTTCCTTGGACCGGAGGCTGTGCTAGGTAGCTGGTGGCAGTGTTCTCAGGATCTTATCATCCAAACACTTTCCTATGGAAATTCTTCCAAATGCTAATGACTCATGTCAGGAAGAAGGAGGGTCAGAATGCTGGGGTCACACCCGGGCCTCTTTGCTCAGTGGGCCGTTCTCTACTGGGCTGCCTGGCTGCAAACACATTATTATCATTCCTCCACAGCTCTGGGGACACATCTGAAGACTCAGCAGCTGGAATGTGTTCAGTTATGCCTATGCACCTATGTTAATTCACATGTGGTCTTTCACAAAAAATTAAAGCGCAATTATTCTTAATTATTTCATCCTTTTTTTCCCCCAGGGAGCAGGGTGTCACAGATCTCTTTCTGATGCCGTTGAAATCTAAAGGTACTTTCCCCAGATGAATGTACATGCAAACTTCTGCAAATGATTTCAGGGTAATAAGCCACACCATAAGGTTTCACTTTCTCAAGGTCTTTTATTTGGGTGTTTTTTTGTTTTTTGTTTTCTCCTGGCATGGTGCTCTTTAAGGTCAGACTAGTAGAGGCAAGTTCTAATTGCATACAGGAAACCCCACAGTTCTGTCTAATTGTGATATATTCCTCATGCCTCCAAGCTGGGCACAATATTCTTACCTTCATGTCGCAACTTTGTCTTGAACATCTTTCAAATTACTTTTGATGAATCAACTAAAATGTTACTTTCCCCAAAAAAACCTTTTCTGATAACCCAAGGAGATGATCTCTCTCCTTCTTCTGAAGTAACTCCCAGGCATTTGTACCTTTCTCTTACATCATCTATGCTTTGTTTTGCTGTATGTATTGTTTCTTATTCAACAAACTTTTGTTGGGCATTGAGAATGCCAAAATAAATGCAATATGGTTCTTGTCCTCCCAGAGCTCATTATGAGGAGGAACCGTATGTTCATTTGAGAATCTCCTGAACGTTGTAGACCCTCTTCCTTGATAAGCATAAATTTGCACAAGCATTTAAATCTCAGAAGATTTGCCTCCAGAAGAAATCTATGCCATAGGATTGCTTGGGTTGACATATGAATAAATAATTATAAAATATTATTATAAATAAAGAGATAACAACATGTCCAATGTATTTTTGGAACAAGGGGAATCTCAAACAATCTCCAACCTTTCATGAACTTCTGCTCCAGAGTAATAGATAGGTTTGATATTTCAGACCAACCCATGCACTGGAGATAATTTAAAAATATGGATGAAACACAAGTGCTTTTGTAAAACAGCATCATTGTTTAACATTTAATGGACTGAGGTCAGGAGAGGTGGGAAACCCAGAAAGATAAGCAAGGTGTTTACTGTTTTGGAAGGTGTGGCTAGAAAGGTTTTGTTGTACGTTCTGTGGCCATGCACATCCAAGAGAAGAAGAGTTGAAATACAAGACTTGCCAATGGGAACTGCAGTAAACCACTCTCTGGTTTTGAAATGAGACCTGAAGGGCTGCTTCCTAGAAGGAAAGGAGAGCCATACATAAGGTAATCTTCATATTGAGCCATTCTTCAGTTTATCTTGGTGGCCCAGATAATTTGAAGACTTGAACGGGTGGTCTCAGATTCCCAGGTGCCTGGTAAAAGCAAATTAAAAGCCTCATGAGGGGAAGAAATGGACCTTACATTAAATTTGAAAACCAGGAACAAGGGGAGATAAATCAATATGAATAAATGCTAGCAGAAATAACAGATGACAGAATTAGATCCACCAGTGCTCCGGACACTGGAATTACCAGACACAGAATACAAGAGAGATTTGGTTACTGTGTTCAAAGAGATTAAAGTTAAATTTGAAAACCTTGGCCATGAACTATAATCTGTAAAAAGTGATATAGAAAAATTTGAAAAGGAGCCAAATAGAAATTTTAACTGAAAAATAAAATAACCAAAATCAAGAACTCAAAGAATAGGTTTGACTGTAGATTAGACTTGGCTAAAGAAGGAATTGAAAATCAGTTTATATAAACTATTCAGAATGAAACGCAGAAGGTCAAAAGGATTGAAGGATTGAACATGCAGAAAGGCAGGTAAGAGACACAGAGAATAGTGTGAGAAGGTCTAACATACATTTAACTGGAATCCTGGAAAAACATGAAAGAATGAGGTAACAACCTTCAATATACTCTTTATTCCTTGATAATAGAAACAGTATCTTATTCCAATCTGTGTTCTCTGAAACACCTAGCAGGACTTTACTGAATATTTGTTGAAAATTTATTTGATGAGGAACCTTTCTATTATGTTCCTGTTTATATTTTTGGAGGAACCTTTCCTATTATGTTCCTGTTTATATTTTTGGAATCATGTCAGGTTCCAACATTGAAACTTACTATCTGATGTAGATATATGTCCAAATATCTAAATCTCTGTATTTTCAGTGTCACCCCAAAATTTACACCTTAATCTACAACTAATATGATTGAAGTGTAAGCTCTCATTTGTGCTCTGATGACTCATTTTTGACCCCCCAAAATCCCTCAAACTCCTATACATTACGTATAACTATACTCCATTTGGTTTCTTGCTGTTTATGTTTTACAGCAGTCTTTGGCAATTTTGTAACTTTAGAGTTACAAAATTCTAATCTGGTCACAATGAATTAAAATATTATACTTGTTTTGTCCTTTTCTCTTTAATGATATGGTATTCTGATAGGTTACTCCGTATTTTTCTTTAGAATAGAGGGGAAACATGATGTTTTATACATTCCCAAGGAAACAGATTTTGAGACAAAGATTTGCGTGCAGGAATTTCCTGGAGAGTGCTGGGATCTACACATGGCGGGGGATGTAGGAAGCAGGACTGGGCAGAGGGAGGAGTTGAATTGTAATATAGTCACAACAAAGGCTCTAGCTGATCCCAGAGAGTTCTGGAAGTTGGATGGTCTTGTCCTTTAGCATTTGTCTTGTCCTTTAGCAGGGAGTTGAGAGCTTTATACCTCCTCCGCTGCACCATTGACCAATGATTGGATACAGGCTGCTTCCAGATACAGAACATGACGTTAGAGAGTCTCTTCTCCTGACAGAAATTCCCAAGAGGGACACAGGTGAGAGTCACCAATATTCCCTGTGGCTGGGGGATGAGTGCCTCAGTCCTGAAAGGGAGACCTAGGAGACACACCTGAAGCATCCAGTAGAAATGATAACTGGTAAGACTGGGCATCCAGAGACTCAGGTTCTAATCTTGCCTTTGCTACTATTGACCATGTGATCTTGGATAAACCATAGAACCTTCTGGATCCCAGTTTCCTCATCTTTAAAATAAGAAGTAGGGATGAGATCACTTTTTCTCAACGTTAAACATTTGCATGCCACTTTCATGAACTATTTTTTCATAGTTTTGGGTCAACAATAGTATCGTTGACTGAACATGATTTTTTCCAGTAAATTTCATTTTAACTTTACTTAAGGTGGCACTTTACAGACATCCATAAATATCGCAATAGCACTCGGTATGAATTGGAAGTAGCCACAAAAATAAATTTAATATAAATAATGCAATGCTATTCAAGTTCAGCTAGATGTTGCCTGTGGAGTCTCTGAACTTGAGGCTTGCTTTCTTTTCCCAAAAGATTAGCAACTATTGGAGAAGAATTGGAAATACACTATAACTAAGACTTTAACAGACATTTCTCAAAAGAAGAATAAATGCTTTGTTGGGAGTAAACATTTTTCTTTATGTGATTCAGTGATATTTAATGCTATGTCTTCTGTGGTACCTAAATTCAGGTCATAATATTCTCATTAGGACATTTCTGAGCTTTTAAGAAAACACTGGATTAGAGAGTCTTTAGCTATAACTCTCTCCATGGGTGAGAGGAGTGTTGGGGAGGACATATGTATGAGTAATCCTTTTATCTAGTCATCTATTAGACTGAGTGCCAGCCAGAACTTGAGGAATTAAGTTTATTGGATAAAGTTCCTAATATTATGAGCATACCATGTCTTAACTATAGCCATGGTGACTAGCAATAAGAATCCAGTTCTCCAATTCTACCAGCCTCCCTAGAAGAAGAAGTCTCTCCTAGAAGCTAGACTGCCTTTCCTGAGTAGCCTCATACAACTCTACCCTATGCCCCAGCTACACCAACTCAGGTAGCATGTATGTGGTCCTCTCACCCTGAGACCACAAGTTTCTTGTTCAGATACCTTTTCCCTGCTTACCAGGGGTTAGCCAATTGATCCTGGGACATTTAGGCATTAGTAGGAGAGGCCCAGAAAATTCTTTGTTTGATCTTCCTGGAAGATACCAGACCTACTATGAGTTGCCCAGACCTGCTGACCTGCTTTCAGGGTTCTGTCCCCTCTGTACATTCACCTTCACAATCAAGAGTAGAGATCTGAGCCTTCTCTAGAATTTCAGTGGTGTTCTAAGTTTTATTAGGAAGGGCTACCGCTCCTGACTCTCATTCAGTGAGACAACAGAGGCTTTACTGCAGTCTTGGCATCCCTTAATTTCCCAATGTTAGATTTGGCATCTATTGAATTTACCTAGACTAGCCAAACAGAAGATGCTTGGAAATCACTGTGGGTGCCCATTTACTCCCATAAGTAAATTAGGAAAATTACCATCCTTGAAGCCAGCAAAGGCATTTACCTTAGTGGGGCCGCCACCCCTCATTCAGTTAGATCTATATTCTGAATATTTCTGAGGAATTGAGACCATAAGGCCTCTGCTTCTATCACAAAAACAATTTATGTCAGCGTATAAAGGTAATGATAATGACAATGATTGGCCTAATAGCAGAGGAGGAAGGAGGTGAGGAGGAAAGGGTGAGGGTGGCAGGAAAGGAGAAGTGAGAGACCCTCACTGAGCATCACCTGTCCAGGCCCTGCTCGGTCTGACCCAGGGGCGGGGCCAATGGTCTTTGAATACAAGGGACTCAGTGCCGTAGACTAATCCCTCAAGTTCTAGGGCACAGGTCTGATTGAACAAGCAAGTGTCTCTTACGCTCTTTTAGAACTGCCCAGCCTCAGTTCTTTACGGTTCTTTCTATCTCTTTTTGGTATACAGTCAGTCTACAGGGCCAATTCCATAAGGTTTCTGAAGTGAGTTGGTTTTACAAACACAGCTTTATTTGGTATGACTTGCATGCCACATGGAGTATGTGAAGTTATGCTAGTATTTAGAGTGACCTGCCAAGACCCCCATCTCTTCAGATCTCCTCTGAGAATTACTGTTCTCTTTGTCTGCCAATGTCTTGCTCCCCACACTGTTATCTAATTCTGAAAACGGTACAGGGACAAAATGTAAGTGCACACTAATGGGTGAATAAATGTGTGTTCAGGCTGATGTGTGGGTAGCTTCTCTGGTTTGTTATAACCTGGTGTTCTGTTGTATTTGTCAAGTGCTTGGCTATACAGAGAGAGCAGAGTGGTTCAAAATTCAGTGATTGCAATGCTTATATTACATGTCCTTGGTCTTTGTAAGATCTGGTTCCTAGAACTATTTTCAGGAAAGCTACAGTCCCTGTTACTCAGGAAAAAATGCATTTGGATGCACCCAAGGTCAAAGCAATTTTCATGCATGATATGCTGCTCGTGCATGCAGATGGTGAGCTGAGAGCATACAGACAAGCTTTTGACCTATTCTGAGCCCTAATCAGAGCTAGGAAGCTTCCATTTGATTTTGGGATAATTCATGTCATTTCACTCAATTCCAATGGTTGTCCAACCAGGGATGAGTCCCTCCCCCTCCCCAGGGGACATTTGGAAACCTACAAGGTGCAGAACCCGCCCCACACCCAATAAAGAATTATCCAGTCCCAAATGTCAATAGTGCCAAGATTAGAGCCCTGCCCCTGCTCTATTCAATCAGCCCATGATTCATTTTACTGGTCTAGGCTGAAATTTAAGATGGCACAATACCAGATATCACAGTGTAATTTTGTCCAAACAATACTTTCTTTGAGAAACATAGCGATGCTGTACTTGCTGATTCGTGGATTAGCTCATAGAAGAGGCAGGCTAGTGGATCCCAGGACAAACATTTTCTCTCCAGAGCCATCTCATCCTCACTCCCGGCCAGGCAGCGTGCAGTTGAGCCCTGAGAACCAATTGGCAGTGATCAGTGTGGTTTGCTTTGATGTATTCCTGAGGCTAGAGCAATGGTTGAACTATGTGAATGACACATGCCGCAAGGCAAAGAGTATTATAATTCCCAAAGGAGAGAAGGGGGCCAATTAGAGTTGATTAAAAACAGAACACACTGTGGGAAGTATTCGGGGACAAAATCATTCAGCAAGATCCGGGCATGCCAAAAAACATGAAGATGGACATGGTGCCCTCTGGTTTACAAGGACAGAGGAGGCCATAGGACAAGGTAACATAGAATTTTACCAACAACTGTGATCCTCCTCCATGCTTTCTATCCTGTTCTTATTTCTTCTGCAGCATGATTAGAAATGGTAGAGCTGAATTTTCATCTGTAGTGACCAGACACTGGATTTAGCCACAGTGTGAGCTGAGTTCCATCCTAGTTCTACCACATACAAGCTATGTGAAAGGAAAAGAGGGGATGCAAATTCAACAGTCCAAGCAGGTTTATTGCTAAACCTGAGAGGGACCCCTCTGCTCTGGCCAGCAGAACAAAGAAGGCATCTCTCACAGGCTAAGAGGCTTTTTATGGCCAGGGTTTTGGCAGGCTTTTTGAGGGGAGGGGTCGGGGGAAAGGTGGGCTCGTGGCTTCCTCACGTGTCCTCTGGTGAATGCTTGTAGCCTAGGTAAGATGAAACCTAGGTCTCTCTGAAATGGTGGGTGGGTTTACTCAAAAAGGCGGTACTCCTGTCCGGATTCTATCACTGTGTGCTCTCAGGTGAGTTGCCTAGCTTCTTGAAACCTCAGTTTCCTCTTCTATAAAATGGGGGAAAATGATGTCTACCTGTTGTGAAGATGAGAGGAGTAGCGTTTGAGGATATACTAGCTCAGTCCTGGCACACAGGAGATGCCTGATGCATATACACCTGGCTCTTCCCCACGGCAGCTGAAGCAATGCCACGTCTCCCCATCCCACCAAACTGTTTAACTTCTCAGCAGCGTTTTCTTGGAAGCACTTGAGATGTGCGTCAGAGTGCAGTCCACACTCTAGAAGTGCTTTGGTGGGGCGGGAATTTGGTTACTATCATTGCTTACTATTCACGTTGGTCCGGCATTCTCTCCTCTTCCATCGCCAGTAGGGGGCAGGGAGAGGAGAGATGGCAGAAGGGAGGATGACGAACACTGGTTCAAGTCTCCTCCATGGGTTAGAGAACAAAAATCTCTAGGAATGAACTGGCTGGTTTTTTTGCCCTCTCAGCAATTCTCAGAGCCTCAAGCGCTACTACTATGGGTGCCAATTCCAGGAGCTTGTGTAGTCACATATTTTGTATAATTCAGTTCTCCAGGAAGATCAGCTCTCTTGAAATATAATTGAGAACTAAGACAATAACCAGTTAATGCACAGGAGGAGCCCAAACTGATGCCATAGGCAGGGTTAGGAGAGTCCATGCTACCATAATCGGGGTTGACTTACTTTATGTGCAACGAAACAGGATTTTTGATCTAATTTCCAAGCAAATTATCTCACAGGGATGAGCAGATTAAAAATGAAAAGGGAAGACACTAAAGGTAGCTCATTTGACAAAAGCAAGAAGTGGCAACCCTATGCCCAAGTAGAGAATTAAGTTTACACTTTGATTGTGGGAATGATTCATGTTTATGACAATGAGCATGCCTCCCCACCGAGAAAGATGAAGTGACTTTGAGTGCTTTATGTTTAAGAGGAGATGAAAAATTTCAAAATGTTTTTGATGTCTATCTACATACTGATACGTACATCTCTATATCTAAATATAGCTCATATACATGATAACATAAAATAAGGATGAAAGCAAGTGAAAAGGTCTGTGTCCATGATAGCTCCTTGCTGTACTGAATAGGTACACATTCAGTGTTGCTATTAATATATTGTAATATAATAATCAGTGGTGGACCCAGACTTTGTAGGCCTTGCAACTGACAAATACTACAAGCATCACAAAATCCAGAAATGTAACATATTTGTAAACTGACTTCCTGGCATTTCTTTATAATCCTTTATTCATAACCTTTTTGGCTGAATATTCTTTGATTGCCCTAGTCACAAGGCATTTTATAATTCCATTTTCTATAGAGGATAAGGATAATTCAACCTGTTCTTTAGCATGGTTGATCGAAATTTATTTTTTACTATTGATAATCAAAGAAAAATGTCTTGTAGCTTCACAACTTGTTTTTGGGTCAGGGAAACTCTTAGATTATTGTCAACTTTGAGAAAACCTCTGTCAAGTTTCTTTTAAAAGAACTGTAAGTTTTGAAAGAACATTCTATAGAGCAAATTCTGGCTTGGACATTGCATGCCTTGTGTCTCTTCCATTACCCACATCTAGTGCTGGATGTTGTAGGCAATGTTCCCATCATGATGGGATCTTCAATTTTATGCTTGTGAGCCTGCATAGGTGTGAATGCTCCTGGAAGCCGTTGCTATATCAGGATGGCTGGCAGTAACTTAACTCTACACAAGATTTACTGTAAATCACAGAAATAAATCCAGCTAACCCTGGGCTAACTGGATCCTCAATTCAACTCCAATATCACTCAATATGTGGACAAAGTACTCATAGGGAATCAGGGAGGAAAGAAACAGGGGTCTGAATTGTGGTTAAAATATCCTCCTTCTCCTGCAAATGATGCAAAAACATTTGACCATGTAAACATGTACCTAGGACCCCTCTCAGATCATGAAAGAATCCCATGCAAATGAGGCACATTGAAGCTTAAGTTCCATTAGATTCATGGTCAATCTATCTCTGACAATAATAAATAGCACCAGAAGAGAATTAGAAGACTAAGGCCACCAGTTTGCTTGGGAACTGTTGTATGACGTGGGGCAAATCATTTCATTTCTTATGGACTTTGCTGTCCCATTTTCAAAGTGACAGACTTGAACATGGTGAAAACTAAGGTGACCAGTACCCGCAGCAGTGGGTCACTCTGAGAACTGTTTCTGAGCAAGCCCAGCAGGATCAGGGAAGATGGGGAAGAGCAAGAAGAAATAGTTACTACATTGAGGGCCATCCCTCCCTCCCTCCCTCTGTCCTCCACCAGAGGTTTGCTTAGCAAACAAACCCCGAGGGCTGTGAAACTCTGCACTGCTGAATATTGTATAATTACTGGCTGTGACAAGCCTATCTTTTATTTTCCCAGGAGTGAGACATAAGAAGTGAACTGAGCTGTTTGGAGGACTTGCACAGGTATCCCTCTCTGAAAGTCATCAGAGCAGGAGGAGAATTGTCTTGGAGGCAGCAAGGCTTGGGGCTGATTCCCTGGCTGGTCCTGAGCAGCTCTGTTTTGCAAGGTCTCTAGGAATCAGATCAGATTGTACAGTTGAGAAGTTCTAGTACCTTCTCTTTTCACCTTCTTTGACCTTTAAGTCCTTTCCTCTGATGTATGGGCTGGTAGAGGGAGAGAAGTGGGTGGTAACTAGTCTTACCTGCACATCATGTACTGTGAATGTACTTCTGATACTAAAACTCATTTTTTTAAAAAGAATTTACATAAATCCATTCCAGTTTCAGCCAGTTTGACTACACATAAATTTGTGGCTGGAGATTCCTACTCCACAAACCTTCTACAGCTTTCATATGTCCATTCAGTTTTTGTCCTATTTTTTTTTCTCTCATGCTGGAACAACCAGTCATTGAACTTTCCTTACCCACTTTTTATACAGTTGTTTCCTTATATCCTTATTACTTCTAAGTAATTTTAATGACAAATATTGATTAGAATCCTGAACCTTACAATCCTTTATTCCTAGTGAAAACTAAGTAAGCAATTGTGGATTGTCTGTTACTAGCATTCTAGGGATTGGCAAATATATAAATACATTTCATAATTTCTGGAAGTATATTTTTCTTTGTGGTAAACTTTCAATGTGGCATAAAACAGTTTACTCATAGACCAAAATACCTTTCATTTTTCTAGAAAAGTAGCCCAAAGTGGATAAACCCATGTTCAGTAGTTAATGTTTTGGTATTTTATCTTATTTGGAAATGATCTAGATATTCAGTGAATATCCATTGTTTAACTTTTCTCAGTATAATGTTAAGCTTTCAAGTTACCAGAAAGATTTTTTGGAACTATTTTTTAAATAGAAATATCATACAGCATAATTGTTATTGAAAAGTTCATTTATAAACCTTTCCTTACATCTGTTTAATTTAATAATGGCTTAGATTCTTTATGGACATTTCATGAGACATTAAACAGCTAACCATCATCTTAGTTATCTTTCTTGCTGAGAAATTCTGTAACAGAGAAAACATGCTTGTTTGACTTAGTAAACTTAGATGAAATAAAAGTATTGTATTTAATGCTGGTACTCTAAAGACATGCCCATTTTAATTAAATGAGCAAACTTAAGCTAGCTTTTATTTGCCATTTATCCTAGATCACGTGAACTTAAAAGCATTTGGTCTAGTTCCTGTATTTCTGAGAGTATACTTGACTTATATAATGCTTGTTTGTCTTTAAGCCAATTAAATAGGGCTCTTTACAAAATAATTTTGGCAATGCCATCTGGAGGTAGAAAAAAACACTCATTTATTGCATATTTATTGCATATATGCATAGTCCTGCATAAACATTCAGACAGATGAAGACAGAGATCTTA
This sequence comes from Smutsia gigantea, assembly GCA_032199065.1. Classification (NCBI taxonomy): domain Eukaryota; kingdom Metazoa; phylum Chordata; class Mammalia; order Pholidota; family Manidae; genus Smutsia; species Smutsia gigantea. Next base: position 166,479 of record JAVSCE010003957.1, on the reverse strand, counting down.
CACATTTCATTAAAAATTTTAGCCATGAGACAGGTATGATAGATAATGCAAAACTTACTAGTTTATAAAAGAACATTTGGATCCAGATTGTGTTTCTGGCAGATGGAATAAGTTAGGGTTACCTGATCAGAACTAGGTTGCAACCTGAATGATATCAAGAAGCTGATCCACCCATCCAATTATATGTTCTTCAAATTGCTTTGTTATACCTGAGAGAATATCTTCAACTAAGATGGAAATAAAAAGATCCCTATGTTTTAGATTTAGAACTGTGTGTCTTTGGAAAGTTTAATAAGTCTTTCCACAAAGGCTTCAGAATGTTTATCTTTCCCTCTGGGTACATAGTTTCATTTTAGCTTAGGGGAGAAAGACTTAAGAAAGTTCCTATCTAGCTCTGAATATCAGCTTTCAATTTGGCCAACTTCTGACCATAGAACTATTTTAGTTTATGGTTCTAACCATAGAGGTACTTTCAAATTTCTTGTCAGGTTTCAGCTGGGACAAACAATAAATATTCCTGGCAGTAGTTGAACCAACCATGGATGCAAGAGGCATCCTGAAAGAGGATGCAAAAGATACCATCCTCCCAAGATCTAGAGCCACTCCCAAAGATAACCAAAAGAAAGACTTAGACAATTCCCCTGGGAACTGATGCAATTGGAAGGACCCTAGCCACAAATGGGGTGCAACCCACACTTCTGCCCAGCCATATCTTGGGGATCTTCAACCCAAAGGCTGCCAAGTCATGTTCTCAGGCCACATGAGACGACAAGAAAGCAGTAGCTGTCCCTGGGAGAGAAAGGAATGACATCGGTGGGCACCCAAAAGCAACATCACCAGCCACAATTCAAAGATCTAATTCTTACCAGTGTTATATGCCTGCCAACCTGAATTTGGAAAGGAAGGGACAACGTGAAATTTTACCTTGCTATTTTGACCAGGCACAACAGATGGAGACCTGGGAGAGCTGACTTCAGTGAGAAATTCTAAGCCTTTGCTGGCTTTCTGCCATTTGTCCCAGGTCGTGCTCTGCAGGCTCTGGAGTGAGTAGGGTATCTCAGCAGGTGTCATGCTCCTCGCAAAGACTGTAGAGAAGGAGACATAAGTTTCCCTCAGCCTTTTATGGTGAGTGCTTAGCTGGGACTCCTTTCTTCCTAGGGTACCTCACACATGCATGCACTTATCTGGTTTAAAGTTCTCCAGTGTGGCCCCTGTAATTTAAGGTTATCCTTGGTAAGGTTAGCCTACTGGTTCAGCCTTAAAATATTCCCTGGGGACTCCCATTTGGCCTGGTTCAACTTAAGTCAGACCCAGTGCACACAAAGAAATGCTCAAAGTCTAAAAGCGTGTAGCACGAAAGCTGTGGAGCTCGGATCTGAGAGGGACGTCCCCGCCACCTCCAGAGACAGCGAGAAGGCAGAAGCTCCCCAGGTACCTACGCCTGGTCGCTCAGTGCCCCTGGGGGCTGCCAGGGGTCTCTTTCAGTTCCCTCTTCTGACATCAGAACTACTAAAAGACAAACCGGAGGCCTATTAAAAATTTTAAGTTATTTGAGCAAAAATAGATTTGAATTGGCAGCCTTCAATCTAGCAGATAGAAAGGAGCTCCAGACAAAATGAAGAACCTTTTGTGGGAGCAGGATCACAGACATTATAGCAGGTAAAGAAAGCAGGTTGGTACGGCCAGGTAACTTTCCTTCAGGGCCTGGCACGGGTCTCTCAGGCAGATTGCCTCACCAGTGCTGGATTCCTGACTGACCTGGTTTAAGACACCCTTTCTGAGAGAGCCGAAACTATTTAGTCTTGGTTTGGTGATATGGTGCTTAGCCTAAGTGATTCCATTTTGGGTCTCTTGTCTTGTTTTTAACATGTTTAAAGACTCAGTAGAAGTTTCCTAGGAGATTAAATAAAAGAAGGTCCTTGTAGAAGAGCAAAGGCCATGGACTGAACTGTTGCAAGCAAACAGAGACCGCTCATGGGAATAGAGGCTGAGAACAATCTATCGGTGTTTATATCGTTTCAGATCTTGTTCTGTGCATTTATCCATATATATGCATGTTTAAACAAAAAGCCAGGCATACTACCCACGTATTTTGTACATTTAGTAACATAACATGAAGCATTGTGCATTAATAAAAATGTCCTAGAACATCATTATTGATGACTGAATATTCTTCCATTGTATTATGGAGATTAATTTAATGTTTTTAATTCAAGGTTTTTTTGTGATTAGCAACAGTGATGAAGATCTTTGCAAATAGATGTTTGTCTCCATCCCTGGGGAATAATTTCAGTAGAATTGTTGGGTCAAAGGATCTGTACATTTTAAAGGCTTTTGATTAAGTATTTCTAAATTGCCCATCCAGAAAAGTTGTAGCAATTTAAGCTCTTTTCAGCAGTGTAGGAGAATGCCCATTTGCTCTCACCCTCTCGCCTAGATTTTATCATGCTTTTAAATCTTTGCCCATTTGAGCCAGGAAAGATGGTAATTTGTTTCAATTTGCATTTCTTTGATTACTAATGTGATTGAGCATTTTTTTTATAAGCCTATTAGCGTTTTGCATTTCTGCTTTTGTAAATTGCAGTGTATTTCTTTGAGGCAAGAGAACATTTTATTCCAGGAAACTCTCTCCTAAGATAGTAGTATCCGATTTATAAAACGTCGTCTTTTGTTTCACACTTCAAAAACATGCCTCCTGTTGAAAAAATGAAGAAACAGTTTAAAAGGAGGAAATGGTGTCCCTTTAGCAAGTGGTGAGTCCTTCAGCAATGGGGCCCGGGGCAGAATTTAGGCTTCTTCCCACAGCTGCTATCTCTTGCCTCAGTGTTGTCTCTCATGCATCTCTGACCTTGGTCTTATAGTAACCTAATATCTCTTTTAGACAGGTAACTAAAGGCTGTTTTATAGTCTAGATATTCGAATATCTTTATCAAATAGAGATAATATAGTTTATATTACATCATATAGTTTAGTTTATATTATATAGTATAGTTTATATTATATAGTTTATATTATATAGTTTATGTTATGGTATGGTACAGTGTATTGTATTATCAAACTGATAATATATGGGCCACTATGCTGCTCTGCCCTAGGTTTTAAGCTCCTAAAAGACAGTTTCTTCTGTGTCTTGCTACCCCTAACACACTGGCTTGTCCATCACAGGTGCTCTCTTATATAGGGCCAATAAATAGATCATGCCATTTTAATTCTAGCAGATTTTAAGCTTTCTAGTCCTTCTCTAAACTTGCTAGGTAGCCTTAGAAGAATGGCCTGACTATATAGTGCTTCTCATTTCCCACAACCCAAAGGAAAGACTGGCAATATTTGTTTTTAAAGTGCTGTGTGTTATTACCCTGGTTCTTTGAAAATGCTGAGAATTATTGTAGCATTGAAAAAACATTAAGAGCATTCCACACATAAGTCATTAACTACATTTAAAATGAAATGTGTGAGTTACCACTGACATTTCAAGGACTATATTTGCTAATAACTGAGACTTGGCAAATTGAAATTATTTACAAAGCTGGCTGAAATGGGAATCCAATACTGTTCCTAGTCTTGTTGCACGACCCAATTAAGGAACTCTGTATATGCAACATGGATGCCATTTTTTCCATTTGAAATCTGAAACTAGTTATTTGACAGTGTTTCTGTCTCTTCAGCCTCGGACTTAGTGGGTAGAATGGGAAGTACATTCACACTCTGCCTTGGCAGGTGACCAGAAGATGCTCAGATGTGCCATTTCCAATTGAGCCTGTGGGAAGTGGCTTCCGTCCTTGACCCCAGTGGAGAGGAGTGTATGCTCAGTCTGCAGGAGACACTCTCTGTCAATGATCCAGTGAGATGTCCCCCTGGAGCCTTGCTTTTGTGAAAAGTAATAGAATCTTAACTCTTTATAGCCCAAATGTTGACTCGATCCCAATATGGCATCTAGAGATATCTTCCATGTTGGGAGTTCCTTTCCGTGAACTTGACTTCTAAAATAAAGAGAAGGTTGTGGGGGGGCGTTCCAGGAGGGGTCTTTTCTTTTCACTGATGTCATAGTCAGCTTCATGTATCTGAGTCTTGTCAAAGCTGCAGATCTTGTTAACTTAAGGAATGTGGTCCTAAGATACTGGAATATGGCCACCAAGAAAACTGTGTGCTACCTGAGCTTGGTACACATGACAACTGATATCTGCTTGCCCACTTTAGAACAGTTTACGTGCATGACAGTTTATTCTGTCACCCACACATACCGAAGCTGAGGTCTTTCAAGAAATCTTTCTCACTGAATTCACCTGAAACCTAGTAAAAGTGATGAGCTTTCAGGAAATCTGGCTCCTTTATTGAGCTCCATGACACTCTGTAATGTGAAAAGAGTAGGAAAAACTACTGCTCTTTTGCTTACTGTTCAACATTGTGTTATGCATAAAAACCACCTGCCTGGCACACAGAATGAGGGGAATGAGGAAGACCTGAGGGATTGTCTTGGCTACTAAAAAATAGCTATTGCTGTCTCAGAAATAACACAATGAGGCTATTTTTGCTTCCCTGAAAATATCTGTCTTGAAGGATGCTGAAGCCATTCTCTAGATGGTGTTGTGATATCCATCTTACTGCTAATTCCATGATTCGGATGAGCACTGTGAGGTCACAGTGGCGGACTGAGACTAAAGATGGAATTTTAGCTGTGACACCCACTCCATCCTTTCTAATTGGCCTGTTAACACACTGCCACTAGGTTGTGCTAGAGTATAAACATAGCAGATGTGTGTTTTCTGTTATATCATCTCTATTGGCCATCTGTTATTAAAAAAAAAAGAATTCTTCTGTTTGTGGCTTGCAAGAACATCAGAAACATTATTGTGATCACTGTTCTTTGAAATGAAGGAAATTGGAATGGCTGTGTTGTGATTTTGTAAAGGCCAGAGGTAGCGATATGCTCTGAATTATTTATCATCATGCCCAGATACCACATAATCACCTCCCAACATCTGGTACCCTGGGTGAGGGTCCGTGCTTCTCAGCTTCCTCACCAGCTCCTCCTTTTCTGCCTGACTTATTAACAATGCAAAGCCCTAGTCTCTATCCTGGGTTCTTCTACCCTCTTTTCTCTGTATACCCACCCTGGATCATCTTTCTCAGACATACCAACTACAGGTAATTGATGTCCACTCCTGACCTTTCCATAAAACTCCACCCTCATATATGCAGGACAACCACACATTCCAGCTTTTTGGGACAGTCCCTGTTTATACTTGTTATACTGTTACAGTTATTGACAACAGTCCATTTCTCACTCAGGAGGTCCCGGTTATATCATCCTACACATAGGTCTCTGCCAATTGGACATCTTCACTCGACTATCTTACAGGCTTCCCAATTACTATGTCTGAAACTAAGCTCTTAATTTTCTATCCAATTCCCTAATTTCTTCCCAGTGACAGACATCAACATCCACCAGTCAATCAGTCAATAAACACGATATGTTCTACGTTCAAAAATACACCTCAGATCTACCTCAATTCTATCTCCTCTACAGTTCTACTCCAAGCCACCTCACATCTTACTTGGATAGATCTTAAAATCCATTCTCCACTTGGTAATCAGGTTGGCATTTAAATCAGATCATGTCCTTCCTTGCCTAAAATCCTCTCACAAGAAGGGAAGTAAATAGCTGGGGACAATCCTAGAATTTACTATGCCATGAAAACAAGCAGGGAACCTAGAAACTATTGAGCATGATTGTGCTGGGTTATTTGCTTTTTTTCTCTCATTTAAGCTTCATCTCCTGTTTTTGTGGATATTATTCCAGTTTATTCCCACTAAAACAAAGCAAGCCAACCCACAAACAAGAAAAATGAGGCCCAGAGATGGAAATAACTTGCTTATTGTCACTAAACTAGTATGTCTTAAAATGGGATTTGAATTTTAATTCTTTCTAGTACGACAGCCCAAGGGTTATCTGTTTTTTTCCAATCACTCTTCTGGCAACTAGTCATCTTTTTTCAGCTGGCCTCAGGAATACTTTCTTAGAGGTTTTCATGTCACTTGGGCCATTTTCCTAAGATTTATCAATTACCATCTTCACAATCTTGTCCAAGACTTTCCCTGGGGGAATGTACTGATGAAGATGAGATTTGACTATGCATAAGGGAACACTAAAAATCATTGCTTTATTCTTTCTCACATAAGGAAGTCTGGAGGTCAATAGTCATGAGCTGTTAAGGGGCCCCATACCCATAGCTGGGGCTTTCTTTCTGCTCTAACATTGCAATGCAGGGTTGCCTTCCTTCAGAGCACCCTGCCGGGAAGCCCTACTGAAGTTGGTTCTGACACTAAGAAAGAAAGGGAGAAGCCAGCAATCTCTGCTATAGTGATTCTATTCCTTTCCTGTATATTATTCTCCTTTATTTCTCATTATTTGAGTTTTTTTTTTCCAGTGGGAGTCAGAGTGTATAAAGAATTAAGCATGTAAGAGGATTGATGGCCATCCGATTGAGCTGGCTATAATTTCCAGCTTTCCCCGTGACTAACTTTATTACATTGGGCAAATTGTGTAACTTCTATAAGCAAGATACTTTGCACAATGGTCTCCTTTGACTCACTGAAGCCCCCAAACTAGATGCTATCTCTCTTTTACAGAGGAGAAAACCAAGGTTCAGAAGGTGTTAGTACATATCAAATAATGTATATTATGCAATAATTAACATTTCATATGGCATACGAGGTATTCCAAACTCTTATTTACCTTGTTTTAATACAAAGTTTTCCTCCTGACTATCAAATGGAGCTTTATCTTTTTCCTTTACTGAGGTTCTCACCAAAGAAAAAAAAAAACCCAACAGTTTAATGGGATCAGAGATGATAGGATAATGTCACAGGACTTCAAAAAATTCGTATGTCTGAAATGTAACTCAAGAGACTTCTAATTTAGTAGATAAATCTCAGTGGGCTTGAAAATCTGTTGATTAAAAAGTTGATGTATATCTCCATGGGTGAGATTCTGGCAGAAGAAGAAGAGCTTTCTAGAAATGCTCCGCTGACTTAATTTGGCATCTTCTTGGAAAGAAGAGTCTTTGCTTATTCCAGGGTTTTTGCTGTCATATTAAACCTCCATCTCTGACTTTCCTGTCACACTGACATTGGTACCGCTCTCCTGGAAAGGGTCAAGTAATGTTTCTTTGCAGACTCCCCCTCAGGACTTCTCTCCTTCAGGAGACAGCCCTCACCTCTTCTTGGGTGGGTTCCGTTCTGTTTGGCAGGTGTGGTAAGGCTCTAAGAGCAGCTCTCATTCAAGGTCCTGGGGACCCCTAGTTCATCTTGCTCTTCCCCCTTCACTTCTCTTTGGAGTTAAAGCTGGCAGGGGGAGAAGGAGGAGAAAATATATAGGCTCCAAATTGGCAGGATGGATTTCAAAGAACAAGAATAATATTTAAGGCATAACTCCCCTCTGTTTACGCTGACAAAAGGCTGTCTTTGCAAGAACTCTGAGACACCACACACACTGTTGGCCCTCTGCAAATCAGCACCAACAACAACACTATAATTACATTTTAAAAACAAAGGCAGCAAGAAGCTGCATCTTAAATATCCTTTATTTGGTTGCCCTAGGGGTGCCTGTGGAAGATCAGCATTGAAGAGCAGGTGCAGAGGTTAAAAATATACTTGACAAACTCTAGGACCTGGTGCCTTGATTTTTGCCATATCCGCCATGTATGTGAACATCTGCCTGGAGGCTTGGGCATTAAGGCAAGGAATGGGGCAGGGCACAGACTTCCTCTTGGATCCTGTTTGCCATGCAGTAAAGCAAGGATGAGGGGGCTATCTGAAGCTCTTTTGGGAGGGTGGAGATAGAAAGCAAATTTGTGGATTAACCAACTGTGAGCCTTTCCGTTTCTCATGTACTCAGAGAGCTGAGCAGTTGTGTTAGGAAGGATCTCCTACCATAGGCACATTGATGGTGACACCCATTTCGGTACCTGCTATGTGCCAGGCAGTCTACCTGTACTGGAAGGGTGTGATTTCTAGTTCCCACAGTAAGATCATGGGGAGACGACTGTGTAAAACACTGCATTTCTCTGGGGAGGAGGGGCCTGCGAAGGAGATACAGGGTGTGGCAGAACCAAGAGCCAGACCCACATGGTCTGGAGCCTTTGCTATTTTCTCTAGGTGGCAGCTCACCCAGCACAGCGTTGGTTTGATGAGGGCTCGTTTGATTGCACGTCCTGTTCTGGATCCCATCACACCCAACTTAAACCACACTTTGGGTTTAATAAAATCAATTTAAATCCAACGCCCATGTACATATAAAAGATGATTTATTACAGAGATATAGTTTCTCACCAGACCCTGACATGAGTCTGTGTCTCCTGAATGAACCGGAGACAGCATTTACCTCCAGGCAGTTCTCATGAAGTTTCCCATTTTGACTTTTCTGTACCCTTCAGTTCACTCTTCCTACTTGCTATCAATGGACTTCTCTTAGCTCTTTCTGTCAACAGTCTCCAAGTGCCAACAGTTCCTGAGTTTAACATGATATAGTCAAGGCCCCAGAGAGAGATACCAGCTTCAACAGTCCTGACAAATGGGTCGATTGGCTTGAGAGAGCTGCCCACTCCTGGACCAATCACTTGGGGCCAGTGGGAAGGTTAAAGGTGTACAAATATAGTTGTACCCACAGTGGCCAGGAATGGAAAGGGAATACTAGTTCTCAGAAAAGTGTGTGTGTGTGTACATGTCTGCATGTATGTTTGTATGTGGAAACTGGGCAGGCAAGTTGTCCAGTACATCTGTGCAGAAGGCAGGGGTCTCCTGGTCCTGGTGGGTGCCTGGTTTACCACATTGTCACTTTTAATTCTGTCCCTGAGGATGGCTCCCCATGGGGTAAGGGCGGAAGGATCTTGGGGGTGGCTGAAGGCACATGGGGCAAGAGGAATTCGTCCATAATCTGTTCTCAAGTGTCCATTCTAACTATAAATAGACCAACTAGACTGACATGCATTCATTTACTCTTTGGTTTATCCATTCACTCACCCATTCATTCATTCAGTTACTCACTTTTCATTCAACATACTGAGCATGAGAAACAAAGCCTTCAGTGCCACAGCTCCCCACTGCCTACAGGGTAGAATCTAAACACCCTTCAAGGCCTACTTTTGCAGATCACGTTTTACTCTCCCCCATTGCGCTCCAGTGCAAGTTGCAATGCCCTTTCACCTTGTTTATTTGGCAAATGAACATCAGTTGGCTTTAAGGCATAGTTCCAGCATTCTCTCCCTAACTTCTCCGCAGCACACTCCCCGTCCCTGAAGCAAAGCTAAGTGATGTTCCCACGATACTCAGTGGGCCTGTCTTCAAGACTGCCATTAACCTATGGGGTACCTGTGTGTCAATGAGGAAAAGGTGTCCCCTCCTGGAGACACTTTATTGTCAAATGCTGGAAAATTATTGTAGTAAACATGCAAATCTCATCAGAAAGTGACAGTAGGTAAGCCCCTTACCTGGACCCCCTGAGCAGAGTGCAAACTACACGATTGGAGGCAGTGACTTTGAACCACTCACCATGGAACAGCCTGAATCCGTTCATGTGTCTGTCTCCACCACTGTGCCACATTAGTATCTCACTGTCTGTGCTTCTGTAGTGCCTAGCAGAACCCTTGGCACACTGTAGATTTTCAATAAATGTCTGTTAAATCAATACGAAAAATGAGTAAAATATAATGCATGGATGACTATAAGGCAATAATGCTAAGTGAGGTAGGGATGTCTCTTCAATATGTGTGTGACCCCAGCCCCAGGGGTATTAGAAGCTTTGGGGCTCATATATTTGTCACCACTCACTTCCCTCTTTTATGTCCTCACTCACTTTTGGCATTCTTTTTATTCTAGAAGAAACCTATGTTCATCTCGGAAATTTAGAAAACTGGACAAGCAAATATAATGTGTAATCCCACTACTCGGGAATAACAATTGTTAATATTTGCTTCCCCAGATATTTTCCTGCACAAAACATACATCAGTGTGGGTTGTTTTTAAAACAAATTTAATCACCCTCTTTCAATAGAGACTAGGCAAATATGTAAGTTTATAAATCACAAAGAGATAGCCAAGTGCTTGAGGACAACCTTCTTTAGAGTTTCACACAGTGGTATAAAGGTTCTTTGGGAGGTGCTGAGTTCCCTGTCCCTGGGTATATTACAATAAAAAGATTAGAAAATTCCTCGTCTGTGTGTTGTAGGGGTGATTCATGGATGGTAGTCGGATTAGAGAACTTCTAAAGCCTAAGATTCTGATCCGTTAAGGGAATCCTCATGGATGCCATGGGGAACCCATGTTTCTAAAAGTGTCTGCTGCATTGAGATCCCAGATGTGTAATGCTCAGCAGCCCTGTCTTACCCAGCATAAAGCTCAAAGGCAGCTTCTCAGAGGTTAATCTTTGAACACACCGTCGGCTTACTTACACTTTTCAGGTTTACAGATGAGTTTTTTGTTCCACAATGTGTCTAGTGATGCCTAATGTAATCATTGTGGAATTAGCATTAAATTAGTTACAGGTTAAAATGAAACAAATTTGGCTTTTTGAAAAGGGGGATTTCATACAAAGCCAAACTCGAGGGAAAGAAAGCCAGAGAACATTTCAACTCCAAAAGCAATTTATTTTGCAAAAGGAAGTCGGAAAATTACAGCCCATCATACCTAATTACTGCACACATTTGCGTTTGAATGCAGGCTCTCCCTCCAAGGAACTGTCTCCAAGTCCCTTCCACTTCACCTCTCACAGCCAGAATCCACTGCTGATGGCAAAGCAGTCATCGGAGCAACATGATATGTCCATTTCCTGACAAGGTTGCAGGAGGTACTGACAGGCTGAGTTGTACAAAGTCCTGTTCCAAGCAAAGTAATGATTGGCGTGTGATTATGAAAAATAGGGTGGCAGAGAATGTATATATTCCCATAAAATCTAAATGAACTGAAGTATTTCTCCCTCAAACATCAAGGCTTTAAAGAATATATATAGATAGTACACCCCTCCTCCTCCAGTATAGGGTAGACTTAGTGACTTGCTTCCAAAAAACTGTATGAAAAGGCAACAGTAGTGACTTCACACCAGAGGAAACTGGCAAATGTAACCTTATTCAAGTGTTGAATCAAGTAATGACCTCATGAATGATATCATCTGTGTATCCTGCACCCCTGATATGTGATAGGAAGGGCACACGTCCCCTCTCAAGACCCATGACCCCAGTCTAATAATGAGACAAAAACGAAACTAGCCCAGCTTGGGGTTCATTCTGTAGGATTCCTCCTCAGTATTCCTCGAGACCATCAAGGTCCTAGAAGTAAAGGAAAGACTAAGAAACCATCCCAGACCAGAAGAGACAGGGAGACGTGACAAGTGTAATATTATATCCTGGGTGGGAACTTGGGACAGTTTGGAGACATTAGTGGGAAAACTGGCGAAATCCAAGAAAGTCTAAAATTTAGTTAATGACAATGTGCCAATGTCAGCATCTTAGTTTTGACAAATGTACGATGCTATGTTAAGAGGTTAACAGTGGGGCAGCAGGGTGACAGTATCTTGGAGACTTTTCTGTCAATCTGAAGTTATTCTAAATTTAAAAGTTTATTAAACTTTTTCAAGGATTTGTTTGTCTTTTCCCCTCGGTGCAAATTTCTCTTCCATTTTATTAAAAAGACCTGGTAGTCCATGCCTCTCTGATTCTGACCTATGGGGTAGTGTTAAGGAAGTCAGTATGTTCCTCACAAATGGTGTCTACACTCCCAATTACATGACTAACACCATGCCTTTGAATTGAAGTTCTTAAGAGTCAAAGGTTAGAGTGATCTTTCATCCTCAACCACTTCATAGTCGACCGTGGAGACTCGGAAAAAACAAGAGGGTTATAAGGCTTATCTTAACTGTGTATGAAATCACTCATCACAGTCTTTGAAATGGCATGACACAGCTATAATTACCCTTGGTGAATGGGCACATAACTGGTTGAGGTTAAAATGTGCAGGAATGTATAAAAGGGGCTTTAGAACTAATTTGGTCAATATTTGTTGTTACTTTATTTATTTTACTTTTTTTTTTAGTTTTGTTTGTTACTGCCTGCAAAGGGCAGTAACACCTTTGTAGAATCTCTGATTGAAGCTTTTGCTTTTGCTTAAGTAGCCTGCTCGCATCCGCCTGGTGAGAGGGAACTTTGATTTTTGATCACGGTGAGCCTTGCAGTTTATTTATATGATTGGTCAACCGCCTTCAACCAGATGAGAGCCAAAACTTAAGAGAGAGTCAGAGATAATTCATAAGATTTGTAGAAGCAGTTTCCACCCTGAAATTGGGACAGTTATGGCTAACCAAAATAACTGTTTCCTCTATTTGGAAAGAACTTTCCATTTTCTCATTGTCCATCGCTATTAACTTCATTCCTACAGTGAAGCCTTTCACAATTAGATTTTCCCTCTCTCATACCTCTCCCCAACCTTCCATGAACCATTCGCATGTATTAAATTCAGTTTGCACTTGATTGTGATAACTTGTCAATATTTTTGTGTCCTTTTGGCTTGCTTTCAGCTGGATTGCGAAATTCCATACTGGTGGCATCCTTTGAGTCCCTTTTGATACATCCTTTGATATATATTAATCCATGGCTTAATGTATTCATGAGTATCAAATAATTTTAATAGACACTTGATTAATGAATGGATGAAAGGATGAATAAATGGGCAGTCAAGTTATTGCTTCTGAGGGAAGTCACGACTCTCTGCAACTGTATTTCTTAGTGACTTCCGAACAGTAATTCTCATTTCATCCTCCTTCCTCTTAGGCAAGGAGTTGCCACTGGATCTCTAAGTACTGGTGTCCCAGCCATGTCTCTCAGATTCATTGAAAGGATCACAGTCCAAAGCAGTTTCCATCACCATGACATTTACTTGACAATTAAACACAAGCTTGAATTCCAGAAAGATGAATTAAGAGAGCTTTTTGAGTATATACTTAGTTCTTGGAATTCAGCCCTGGCACTTAGAGGAGAGTTGTCTGATGTCCTCTTTAAGGGTTATGTGATCCTACACAGCTGCAGACACTTTTCTGGACTCTTAAAATTGTGACTTAATTGGCGAATTGCCAAACATGTGAGGCTTGGTTGCTGAATCTTTTAATAGACTATTTTTCCCCCACTGTCCCATTATAGTCTCTGGCCCTTGAAGCCTTCATGCATAGTGGAACTACCACCTCTATCTTTTGGAGATATTTTTTTTCCTACTGTCTTTCCCCATTTGTTATACCTCTCAACTGTCATCAATTTTATAACTCAGCCTGCTGACATTGATTTTTCTAGAATCTTCTGGTTCCTTGGGCATAAACTCTGAAAAAGACAAAATATCATTGGTTTGTGTTCACTGTTCTCATAATCTACAAACTGCTTACTGTCTCTTACTTATTCTCTCTAACTTGATTAAACAGTCTGAGTGCTTAAAGAACCTGGTGTGAAATTATCAATGACCAAGAGAAATTTACTTCAAGTAGGCACAGCGTCCCTGGTAGAGTTCTAGGGTAACATCTGTGGTTTGTATGGTTCCACTATGGAATGTTTACATTTCCAAAGAGGCATCCACAATATTCATAAATAAATGGTAGATCCTATGTGAATTTAAGCATGCATTGTAGAGAAGTTCCTATTGGTGAGAATGAGCCTTCATTGGGACAATGGTTTACAAAATACTCTCAGGTAACCTATTCATGTTACCTGGTGATGATGATTACATTTTGAGGAATAACATTCACTAAAGAAGGGGTCAATAGGACCTATAATAGAAATACAGGTGAAAAATATGTTATTAACTAAATCTTTGGTCTTTGGATGATCTGGTAATGAAATTAGAGGATATTTGTAAAGATGAATAGGATGACTAATCTATTTCCAAACTGCTTTCTGTGTAGCAGTTGCATTATGGTTATAATTAATACAACAAATCTTGCAACAAATTCTCATTGCAGCTGGCCACATAGCACTGAGATTCCTGGACTTACTTGGGTGGAAACATTTGGCTTTGCAGATGGGAATTACTAGGATGGAAATCATGGTTGAGGATCCTCTGAGATGCTTGGTATGGGCCACCTGGTCCAACAGTCTTATGATAAGGCTTGAAGTAATTCTGAGATGTGCTTCACAAGATGAAGAACGCATGCTATCCGGACAGGATGAGTAATTTCTTTTCATAGAAACTTAAGGCTGAGTATTTACAAGTACTTTTCTGAGATACCCACTAGCATCTGGCCTTCAAACAGGGGAAGAACTATAGGAATTCTTAATGTCTGATACGTGGTATCTTTGACCTTAGATGCAGATGATGTTTATATGAGGTAATTCATCCAGAAGTATTAGGGCCTTGTGTTTTCAGCCTTGGCCACAGGTTGTGTAATATTCTTACTCCTTCTTGTTACTGCTTGAGTTTTTTTCATATATAATATTTTGCTTATTATTAATTGTGCTCATTAATGGTTCCTCCCAAAAGGTGTAATCAGTGCTAGAGTAAATCTACCAAGAATAAGGTGGGTCCTCATACAGGAAGTAAGAACCTGGAAAACTGCCTTTGGTAGCTGGATAGTAAATCCCGTATGTCTTCATCTTGCTTTCCAAAATTGTGAAGTTGAAAGGTGAATACTTTGGCCTGTAGTTAATAAATCCAGGTAATTTAGGGTGATCCCAGGTGATGAGGGAAAGATGGCATCCACCAGAAGGAGGCTGGCCAATGGCATGGTGAAAAGTCAGACCTCTTGGGAAATCTTAAGTAGAAGACAAGAGAAGTATATTGTGTCAGAGCCAGGCGAGCCATCTACCAAACCCACTTCCTGTTCTTTTGACACAACAGCTAGGGTCATATGCAAAGTTTATCTCCTGATAATCGGCTGTCTGAGTAGCTTGGGGGAAGATGAATCCCCAGGAGCAGAGATTCAGTCTCTGAGTTACAGCTGCCTCTCTCCACGATGTGGTCCTTCAACCTCTCGCCCAACCCAGCATTACAGGATTTGGGCCTTCTTTTATTAATGGAGGCAAGAGGCTTCCATATAGATTATCCTAACTCCTCCATGTGCCTTTTCTCTCTCCTTTTAAGCCCAATGAACTCATTTACTAGCTGGGGAAGCAGTTTATATTTAGTAGAAGCATGAAGGGAACTGAGGCATAGAACAATTATGTCGGCTAATCTTACCACAACCAAAACATTAGTTGAGCGAATACTTCCTAGACTGAGATATCTGTGAGAACTGAAACTTTACAGACTTGTTTACAACTGCATCCCCAGCCCTTGACATGGAGTAGATATAAGATACATGTCTTCTGATTATATTAGCTCAGTGCTTTCAATAACTGAGCCGATCATGGGTAAATCAGGTAGAATATTGGAAATAAAACAAAGAAGAAATCTTAGTCTTTACCTTCTAGAATATGCTGGATGCTCTCCTCCAATACAACAGAACCAATCACTGTAGAAAGAGGTTGAATTAATAATCATTCAAATAGATATGTCTCATGCTAGACCAAAGCCACACCTTTAATTTTTGGTTGTTGAGTTATTTTCAAGCCATTGAGTAGCTGGGGTATATAACTATAGAATGAAATATGCTGAATTCAACTAGCTGATATTTATATCAGATATGTTAAATACCCTGTGTGTTGGGGTGTGTGTGTCTGAATTTGATTGTGTCTCTGATCCAAAATCTAGAGCTGGCTTTGAGTGAAATTGGAAAGTAGGCAGTTGTCTGGAAGAAGTCTGTCGGATGACCAGAAGGATGCAGGCCTAAAAATATCTCTCTGACTTGGCTTTTGCTTATCTGAAACATGAAGACCTTTATTGCTTTGATTTCTGTCCTTACCCTCATTAGATACACTGGGACGGTTACCATGTTACATTGGTATTAGTCATTAGTGCACTGGTATATTAGTAGTTCTCTATCAGGGCCAATTTTGCATTTGGATTTTTGTCACAACTTGGTGAAGGGTACATTATACACTGGCATCCATCAGGTAGAAACCAGCGATACTGATCAATATCCTATGATGCATGGGACAGAACCCCCCACCCCACCCCACCTCAATGAGTAATTATCTGGCCCCAAATATCAACAGTGTTGAGGATGAGAAACCCTGCCTTAGTGCAGATTAAGTCATTGAAAGATTCTTTTGAGAAGATTGCAGAATGGAGGTTTAGAGAGAGAGTGGGTAGGATAGACACAAGGGCATTAATAGAAAATTGTGAAGTTGGAAGGTGACTGCTGGCCAATGTGTGTGAACTAAAAGGGAAAGACTTGCTCCTTCTTGGGAAATAGACCAAATGTAGAGCTGTTCTTTTAAAATGGCATAGTGCTTTCTTAAGCTAACAAATGTCAGGAGAGGTAGCATGGCAGGGGGAAGAGAGGGCTCACTGACTTGAAGTCAACACTGGTCTCCTGTACATGTCTTTCACTGGCTTTGTTCTGGATCTCAGGGGATAACTTTGAGGAGCTTCATGCCCTACCTTAGCTCTCTGTGGATACACCTGTCCTCTGAGACTTCTGGGCATGTTTCCAGCTGTTGGAGAGATACCATTACTGTCTATCTTGTCCCTCATTTTCAGAGTCTGACCTACTAACCAGCCATTACTAGCCCACAATACAAAAACTAGAATGTTAACATCTTAACAGGAGGGTCTTCTGTTGACCCCAGTCTGACATCCTTGAATGCCCCAGGGTCCATGGAGCTGGAAGGGGCCTGAAAAATCATCTCTCCTTATTTC
Source organism: Smutsia gigantea (assembly GCA_032199065.1). NCBI lineage: Eukaryota > Metazoa > Chordata > Mammalia > Pholidota > Manidae > Smutsia > Smutsia gigantea. The sequence continues at coordinate 149,712 of JAVSCE010003957.1, read as the reverse complement.
CTCAGTTGAAGTGTGGGGAAAGCAAGTAGGGGCCAGAGAAGGTAAATGATTTATCTAAAGTCATAATGGAAAAATTGGGTTATATCTAGGTTTACTGACTCCAAGCCTGATGTTTACTCTCTATCATGTTATGTCTTGTAAAAATCAATAAGAGAGAAGCTCAGTAAATTCTTTGTGATATTTTGCAGTTTAAACGGTTGGACTAGTTCCTTGTTCTTTATTTTACTGTTATGCATTCCAAATTCAGTTTTTGGAAATCAAATTTTCAGGGCTTTTTATTGATCTGTTTTTGATATTGGTTTGCATTTCAGGTACCATTGCTGGACAACAAATTATCCCAATCTCAGTGGCTTAAAGCAACAATTTTATTTTTCTCACAGTTTGGAAAGGACCTCAGCAGACTAGCTCTTGCTTGGTGTCTCCTGTGTTGGCTTGAGCTGCAATTATCTGGAGGTTCAACTGGTCTGGACATTCAAGACTGCTCACTCCCATGGTTCAGAGCTGATGGCGAATGAATCCAACTGAGCTAAGAGCTTAATTGGGACTGTGTACCACCACACTCTCTGGGTCTTTCCATGTGGCTTGGGCTTTCTTACAGCATGGCTGTCTTAGGTTAATCAGTACTCTCAGTGAGTGGTTCAGGGCTCCAGAAGTCAGCATCCCAGTGGCCTGGGCATGAACTGCATTGCTTTTTATGGTCCAGCCTTGGAAATTAAGCAGTGTTACTTCTGCTACATTCTATTTGGTAATAAGACAGTCACTTGTCGAAGATTCAGGATAGGGGCCATAGATTTTACCTCTTGATGCTAGGTACTACAAAGCATTTACAGACGTATTTTTAAATTATCAGTCTGGTTTCTAGAGTCAAACGGTTTTCCCTAAAGAAACATTTATTTAGTTACTTTAGGATGTCCTAAATTTTTTTTCAAATCTACTAGTTTTCAAAACTCAATTCAGAAAATAGGAACTCAGTTCAGTAAACTCAATTTACTGTTGCTCTCGAGCATATTATTCAACTTCTTTGGGCCTTAGTCTCCTTATCAGTATAGCAAGAATAATGACACCTAACTGGCAAGACGGTTTTGAGGATCATGCAGTAACTGATACCTGAAACAAAGTGGACACTCCATGGTATCGTTGGTTATGGAGGCCGCCGATTCATAGCCTGATACTTATTTCTTAGCTTCCAAACTCTGTAGAATATCTCTGAAAAATCAGCTTTTCAGAGTGGGTTGGGAAGGCCGTTACCTCCTAGGCTGGAGAGAATGCAAGTGGTGGAGCCAGGCCATGAGACAACAGGGTTCCCTGAATGGGAGACATGAGGACACCAGAGTCAAACTTTTCTCACTTTATAATTTTGCTTTAGACCAGCTCACCAAGAATCAGGGGTGGATGACCTGGAAAAAGGACAGCTTCTCAGTGCTTTTTGTAACTGGTTGGCTCAGTGGTCTTGCAGAGGTATGGCCGAGCCTTCCTCTCCCTGGTGCTTTTAATCTTCCGTGTGTGTTTCAGAGGTTGATGACATCAGAGAGGATCCAGCAGTGAGCAGCAGCTAGCTGCTGGTTCAACAAGAAGGCAGCAACTCGCTTCCTCAGCCCTGGTGCTGAGCCTTGGCGGGTGGGCACCTGGGAGTGTTATTGGCTTACTGTGTTTAGATCCATTCAGAAAAGCTGAAAACTGGCACTTCTTTTCGGCAGTCCTTAAATCTAACCTGCAGATTTTGTGCTGTCGTTTGTCAACTGTGCTTGGGAGGGACTTCACAGCTTTCCTAGAAGTACAGACGGAGCCTGCTTTCCGATGAGTGTCATTTAAAAGAAATCAGAGAACCTTTCAGGGCTGTGATGCTGTTGATTGCTGTCATTATTATTATGACTTGGAGTCTTTACCATTTACTGAGTGGCAGGAGGTGTGCCTGGTGTTGACAAAGCACAGGATTCTCAATCGTTTCTGCCTAAAGAACACAACCTTGCTCTTTTTATAGGTTTTGCTTATTGTCCCATCCTCCTTAAGAGTATTCTGCTAAATGGGGATAAATAACATGGTCTGGGTGGAAAATTGATACAGGAAGATGCATCTCAAAGGATCTTCAGATCTTTTTTTTTTCTTTTTAAGATTACCCACCTTTTACTGGGCATGGCCCTGACACATATTTATTTACCAACACTTTATTGAGCATTTATTATGACCTAGGCATAGACCTAAGCCTTTGGCATCATTATGGTATTTTTAACCCAACTGCACACGTGAGCTAGGTACAATGATGTGGGTGAGGATATTAATTCTTACAGAGGTCATGGTCACCGAGGGCTGTCAGAATTAAAAGTGCATCCTTTTAACCACACTCCCTTTTTCTACTGGGCCTCTTTGTCCCTCACCTTTGGCATGCTCCGACCAGCCACAGGACTCTGCACCCTGCTCTATTTTGTCCTGAACAGTTTTCCCTGTCATCTTCTCTGAATTAACTCTAGTTTATTCTTCAGCTCTCAGCTTAAGTGTTACTTCTTAAGGGACTCCTTTGCTGACTCATGTCAAATACCCTATTTTATGGTCACATGGCCCAATAAATTGGGCACTTACCCCAGCTACCATTTTGCATTCCTTTGGGTGATTGTTTAGGTATCTGTCTGTCCCACTAGCCTGGAAGCTCCATGAGGGCCGGGCCTGTGTATATTTATGCTACCCATGGTATTCCTGGCAACGTGTATAGCACATATTCAACAGTACCTGCCAGATAAATGAAAAATGGACCACATTCTGTCTTTACTCTATGAGACACCATGAATACCCTTTTACCTAGGAGGCGGATCTTTGATAGTCTTAACACTTAATTATATAAGACCCAATAAATGACTGGGGCATTTGTCAAATTCGGGGTCCTGGGAACTAGGAGGAAAGATCCTAGGGGGATTGCTCATTCTTAAATTCCATATAAGATATTCTAGCCAGATCACCTGACACGCCCTTTTATTTTGTGACATTTTGCTATAGAACCACATCACACTCTTCACCCAACTTCCACAGTGATGGTGAACTGTCTACGTGCCCCGTGATTTCCACCCCAACCCTCATCATATTGCAGCAAAACTCATTTCATTTCATTCATAGATATTTCAGTCCATACTCTTAAAACACCTCTCCTGTCTCTTTTGAACTCATTCCAACCTTGACAGGAAGTTTTCCTTCTTCCTAATGATGCAGCTCTGCCTGTCTCCTCTTGTGTGAGGGCGAAGAGTCCTTGGGCACCATGTTTGGTAGTATGACCACTTTTAGGAATTGAAGTCTGTGACTGGTGCTCCTTCTGTCATTCATCACCAACTCCAAACTTAATAACATCTTTTATTGAACCAACGGACCATCTCGAGTGAGTGTGTGACCTGCATGATTGGAAGAACACATTTATTTTTGGCAATGTGGTTTTCTTGGGCTATGAGCTGTGTCCTGTGCATGCTCCTGGCTCGTGAGTTTGGAAGAGATCCTGTCTTACTCTTCAGGGACTAAAAATTCGAATTTCACGGGCTTGTTCTTTGCATCTGTGGGAGCAGAGTAGCAGAGTGTGAGCACTCCGTTTCTGTGATATCAGGGCTGTTATGCAAAATGGGGTGGAGATGGGCTGTTTTTGTCCTGTCCAGTAACATTGGGCCTGGACTTGAGAAAATTGGGGAGGGGGCACAGAATGCATCTTTTGGCCTCACTTTAAGTCTGTGATGACACTGATGCGCCCTATTCATGACCAGAGCACGTGGCATTCCGGAGGGCCCTTCCGCAGTAGACTCCCCTAGCCACGGATTCGCTCTCTGTGGTGTCAGTTACCCGTCACGGGTCCCTTGTGGTCCGGAGGCAGATGACCCTCCTTCTGAAGTGTTATCTGGTCAAAGTGGCCTGATGCTCCATTACAGCCGTTCACCTCCCTTCATCTCATCGTGTAGGCATGTTATCATCTCCCATCATCCCAAGGAGGAGGGTGGGCACAGTACGGTAAGATACTTAGACAGAGATCACACTCACATAACTTTTTTTTTAAATATAATTTATTTTATTATCATTAATTTACAATTACATGTGCAATATTACGATTATTAAACTACCCCTTCATCAGGTCCCCCCCACCAACCCCATTACAGTCACTGTCCGTCAGCATAGTGAGATGCTATAGAATCACTACTTGTCTTCTCTGAGTTGTACTGCCCTCCCCGTGCCCCCCCAACATTACATCTGCTAATCGTAATGCCCCTTTTTCCCTCTTATCCCTCCCTTCCCGCCCATTTTCCCCAGTCCCTTTCCCTTTGGTAACTATTAGTCCGTTCTTGGGTTCTGTGAGTCTGCTGCTGTTTTGTTCCTTCAGTTTTTTTCTTTGTTCTTATACTCCACATATGAGTGAAATCATTTGATACTTGTCTTTTTCGGCTTGGCTTATTTCACTGAGCATAATACCCTCTAGCTCCATCCATGTTGTTGCAAATGGTAGGATTTGTTTTCTTCTTATGGCTGAATAATATTCCATTGTGTATATGTACCACATCTTCTTTATCCATTCATCTACTGATGGACACTTAGGTTGCTTCCATTTCTTGGCTATTGTAAATACACTCACATAACTTTTATTACAGTATATTGTTCTGTTCTATTTTATTGTTAGTTATTGTTAATCTCTTACTGGGCTTAATTTAAAAATGAAACATTTTTATAGGTAGGTATGTATAGGAGAAGACAGTACACATATGGTTCGGTACTAGATTGCATATTAAGTTTCCTTTCCCATCCATCCCATCCCATCCCATCTCGTGGCGTAGTTTGCTGAGTTCCTGTTCTGTGCGCGATCCCACCCTAAGATCTATGGCTACAAAGGGGAATGAGACAAAATTTTCTCTAGAGGAGCTCATAGGAGTGCAAGATGAAAAACAACTGCAAATTCTTTTCTGGTCCTCCAGTTGAGAGGCAGACCCTATCTATCCTCCATTTGAATCTGGGCTGTCATTCATGGTGTGAGTAACCAGCAGAATGAAGCAGGATTGATGGCTGGACTTCTGAGGCTAATTCAAAGGTGGCCTTGCAGTTTCTACCCAGTTCTCTTGGAGTGCTTGGTCCGGGGGGAAGCCAGCTGCCGTGTGAGAAGTCCAGAGACCTTATGCCTGTCATGCTAGGAAGGCCAGATTAGGCACTCTGGTCAACAGTCCATGGTGAACTCAGCCATCTGCCCGCCTAGCTGACAACATCCCTGCCAAGCTGTTAGCCACGCAAGGGAACAAATTATCAACCCTCCAGACCGGCCCACCGATCTGCTAGCCAAGTGTTACCCAGTGACCTTAGTTGACACCGTGGAAATTAGGAGAATCTCCCAGCTGAGCCATGCCCAAATTCCTTATCTACAAAACCAAGAGGTATAATGAAAGGCTGTTGTTTTAAGTTATAAAGCTTTGGGGTAGTTTGTTACCCCTCAACAGACAACGAGAACAGGGAGGTAAGAAAATAACCCGGATCTAGTAAGAATTCTAATAAAAGTGTATACAACATGGATTAAAGGAAAACAGATGTAGAGCAAATGATCCTGTCCTTGGACAGGCCAAGCCACCACAAAGCCCCCCTCAGGGGACACCCATCAGGATTTAGTCTTTGTGAATGGCACCCCCTGGAGTTGTGTTGTGCCCAGTGTGTGCAGACATACGGCAATTTTGGGTAAAGGTGCTGTGAAACTATAATAAACACTGTAGAGAAAGGGAACTTGAGCTTGGAATTGAAAGGTAAGTAGGTTTCATGGGCTAAGGAAGAGGGAGGAGAAATAATACTCCAGCAGTGGTAGCAACATGAGCCCAGCTTTGAAGGCACAGGGGCCCATGATGGGCATGGAGCCCAGCGCTGGTCCTTTGTGGCTGGCGTGCCCTGAACTGGAGTGGGGCTGTGGTTGGAGCTGAACATCCAAAGACGGAATGATGTGAGTCTTATTTACAAACCATCATGAGGAGTAGGAGGAGGAAGGCAACAGAGAGGCATAGAAGATTTCAAAGCAAGGGAGCAACAAATTCAAAACAGTATTTGAGAAAAATTGCAGTTCAAAACCCCGCAGACTGTGAAAGACTGTATGTTCTTCTAACTGCCTGCCTGTCCCCGAAAGCTTGGCAGATCCATTTTTTATAGGAGAGTCTTAAACAACAGGGGATTACTCAGTGATTCATTTAAAAGGATCATTAAAGGAAAATTGAGGCAGATCGCATCCTGCCTTCTTTACTTGCTCATTTATTATTACTGTGGGTGAGATAACGGCTTTGTGTTATTTTTCTAAACAGTGTAAAATATTTATTGGTAAATATAACAGTGCATAAATTAATGCCAGTTGAGATTTTTGTGGAGCATTTTTTTTTCTCCACTGATAGCCGTAATTTTTACTTAAAGAAAAACAATATTGTGCTGATTCATTCTGGCTCAGAGCGGAATGAGAACTTTAGGAGCTCAACATCTATACGATGATACCGTCTCTTAGTTTCTATGGGATGGCAGGATTCTCTTAGTGAGTTGGCCCTCTAGTTTGTGAAATCAATGTCTTTCCTGCTTATTAAGACCATTGTGCTTGGGACGAGGACACCTGGAGGTGTAAAATTTTCTTCCCTTTTGCTGTCACATCACAATGAAGCTACCCAACTAAAAGTGGCTTTTGTAAGTGAGGTATTTTTTATTTCACTTCTCTGGAAGTCCATAGGTAGGTGGTTCCATACGGTAGGTTTGATGACCCAGGATCATGTCGTTCCTTATACAACAATGTCTAACAACAGGAAAGAGAGGTTTGTTTGTCAATACACATGTTTTTAATTCTGGAGAAAATTCTTTTCTGGGATCTCAGTGGACTTCTCTTTAGGTTTCCTTATCCAGATCAGGGCTCTAATCCAAGCACAGGAAAAGGAGAAAGGCTTAGAGATGAACTGTGGCCCATTCCCTGGGCAGGGTAGAGTGTGACATGATACTCCATCAGCAAGCTCACTGCTGCCCCTACTTGAAACAAATGGGGTTTCATGGAAGCATTTGCAGAGGAATGGCTCTATATCCTGGTTGGCAGGTACAACAGGGCATATAAGGCGATGCTTACCCTCAGAGAGTCTTAACTACTTGCCACTTGGTTACCTCTGTCAGGCCTGGAGCCCCATGCAGTTCAGTGTTTCAGTAAACTCGCTGCCTAGCCTGGTGGCTGGAACATAGATGATTTCCAGGGAACATCTGTGGGACGAATGCATGAATAATTGAATGAAAGGAAATTAAATCTAGATCTTTTATTTCTCTTCAGTCAGTTCCTACTTTATTAATCTTTCTCTTTCCCCTTTCTCCTTCTTCTTTCTCTCATCTCTCTATTCCCACTGTTACTTTCCTTGTCCTTGTCACAATTCATAATTAACGAATCCAGCATTTTATAAGTTACACAGTATACAACCCCTCTTTTATCTTTACCCCCCTCCCTCTTTTTAGGACATGTATGGGGGTGTATCAGGTGGATCCGGAAATGTCAGTGTTGATCAGGGACCCCATTCCAGAGACTGTTTTCTACTGTGAGCCATCTTTGGGATCACATTCAAAGGGCTGGAATCCTGCTGTGATATTGTGATTTATAAGAAATACATATTTGGTCTTCCTCTCTGTTCGGCACAGAGCTCCTAAACCCCTTAGAATTTTCCAAGCGATCATGGTGTCTTTTGCTTTGTTAATGAAGTGACTTTTGGACCCCACTTAAAGATGCGAGCTGGTTGCCCAGGGAACTAACCATGAGATTAGAGGGTTAAAAGCTTCAGTCCTTCCTTCCCCTGACCCCTAACCTCCCAGGAGAGGCAGGATGTGGAGGTTGCATTTATCCGCAAAGTAGTAATGAAGCCTCCATAGGCCCCCAAGAGGGTGGCGGGATGGAGTTCAGAGCATTTTCAGTTGTGGGAGCATGTGGAAATTTAGGGGAGGGTGGTGTGCCTGGAGAGGGCATGGAAACCCTACACTCTTTCCCCATCCCCTGCCCTGTGCATCTCTTCCCTCTGGCTGTTGTGAGTTGCATTCTTTTATAATAAACTTGTGATCTAGTAAGTAACATGTTACTGAGTTCTGCGAGCCACACTAGCAAATTAATCGAACCTTAGGAGGAGGTCCAGGAAACTTAACTTATAGCCCGTCGGTCAGAAGTACGGAGAACAACCTGAACTTATGACTGGCACCTGAAGTTGGGGGTGAGGTGGGCGCAGTCCGGTAGGACTGAACCCTTACCCTGCGGGGTCTGATGCTGTCTCTGGGTAGGTAGTGTGAGAACCGAGTTGAGCTGTAGGACACCCGGTGGGAATCCAGAGCATTGGGTGCTGGTGTGGGGGAACCTCTCTCCACGGTTGGGAGGGGTGCCAGAATCCAAGACCAGCCAAGTCCTCAGAGTGATGGATCTGCTGCCGCAGCGCTTCTTGGTTCCTGTTCCCTGATTTTGAAAGACTGAGGAGGGCAGGGAACACTGACATTTGCTGGTGTGTGGCACGGGACTGAGGACCCAAAGAAGGGTGCCTCTGTCAACGTCCAGTGCGGCTCGAGGTGCATCAGCAAAGTGCAGGCTGAAAACGGCCTTTGCTGGTGAGGAGAAATTTTCCTCTGCCCTTCAAGGTTCCTTTTGCTGGTCTAAGAATTAACTGATATGAGACAGATTAATGGGAGAAAATCCCTGGGGTTAATTATGTGTGCAGAGGTCCAATAATGAAATTCAGACCCCCTCGCCCAAAAATGACTAAGGCAGGCAGTTTTTATACATTTTAGGCAAAGTGACAATGAATCTATGAGGAATTGACAGGACAAAGAATACATGTTTGGGAGCTTCAATTAGTAAGGAATTCTAAACAGCATGTGGGCTGGGGTAGAGAATTAGTAAAAAAGTCACAAGGTTTGTTTATGCAGCCTCTCCACTCCAAATTCCCTGTCTCTGGTGATAAGGGTGGCTCTCCGCCTCCTGGGAAAGGAGGGTGATCTTTCATATGGGAGGGTTATTTCCTGGTTTAGGTGTGGGAAAGCGTACGGGGCACAGAAGGTCAGAGTATCCTATCCCTCTTGCATTGGCTGCTTCTCTAGTCACTTTAATTCAAAGTCATCAATATGCCAAAGTGACACATTTAGGGGCTGCTTGCCTGTGGATGAAGTGGCAGTGCCTGTGGCCAGGATTCTCACCTGTCCCTGGTTGGCTAGCTCTCCACACACATGTGGGCAATACGTCGTTATTGACTCTATATAAAGAGCTCCGCCCAGCTCTCTGGGCCACAGGGTGGCGTTGCTGCAAGGCTGCAGGAGAGCAGAGACGAGAGACTGGAGTGGTGGCAGCGCCGAGGTTAGAAACTGAGACGTCTGCGGGGGTAGAGAGGCCCAGAGGCAGAGACCCGCTTGCTGCATGCAGACCTCCTCTGGTCGGGGTTCTGATTGTATGGGATTCTAGTGATTGACCTGCCACGGTGAGAATAAAGTTGGATATAAACCCTTTCACCCCAAGAAGGTTCCATTGTCATTTATTTCGTCTCATTGAATCCATAGTGAACTTGCCCGGGGCTGAAACCCATTGTCAAGACACTGCCCTTGGCCCTGTTAACCTTAAAAAGAAAACAGTTATTTTTTCCAGCAAGAATAGGTTGACTTGGGAATAACAAACAATTGCCATTTGGGACAAGCAGGGAGGGACAGAAAAACCATAGGCACACCCACAGCACAAATGAGAGGGCACTATTTTACAGGGGAAGGTGCTGAGTTGGGAGGGCTGTTCTCATCAAAAAGTCCATTGGAGGAAACTGGGAGTCCCATGTATCATGGCTTCTCATTGGCTAGGTTGTGCAGGCCTCTCATTGATTGGTCTAGTGCAGAGGCAGAAGGGGGAAACCTTCCTTCTTTCTGATGGTGGTAAAGGGGCTAAGCCGGTGTTGACTTGCAAGGTGTCCCTCTCTTCTGCCTGATCTACCACTGGGGAGGAGTGGTGGGACACAGGAGCTTCCCCTCTGGCCTCTGGAGGCCAGTGAGGTTTCCCTTTTTAATTTTCCCATCCCGGGTACCTTCATTAGATCAAAGCTCCCAGCCGAGAAGATGCCAAGCCTTTTTCCTGGTAAGCGTGGATATCAAGTGCCTAGGGATTCCCGATGTCTCATCACACCTGGAATAGGAAGTGAAAGAGTTAAGTTTGGTATTTTATTCATCGTGGATTTTTTGCATTAATTTTGGTTTGTAAAAAACAGAGTGTTCAAATATTATTTATTTTGATTACTGCATTTTAAACTTAAAATTTTGTGCCTTAAGCATGTACCTCACTTGCCTCCCCCTAGTACTGGCCCTGGCTTGGGGTGTTGAGGTGTGACTTCCAGGAAGGTCTCAAGTCTGGAGCTTGAAGTGTAAGCCCCACTCCGCCTTGGGGTGTAGTGTGGACTTCATGGCTCTCTTGCAGTTCTTTATAGTTCTCTATGGTTCCATTCTGAAAACCATATAGCGCACACCTTCCCTGGAGCAGCTTCTGTTCCACGTGCTGGGAATACAGATATACTCAAAACTTGGTTCCTTCCTTAAAGATTAATATCTAGGGGGATGGAGCAGGAAGCAAGACTGTGCCCTGCTGCTGTTATCTCGTGGTAAGTGTGCTGTCAGAGCTGAACCCTGTTTAAAAACAAACTTCAACTGCATAAATTAGAAGATCTGATTGGCTTTACTAAGCTATTCATGAATCGAGCATTATCCTATTTAGCAAGTAAAGAGATGACTCTCAGGAACTGGACAAAAAGGAAGATTTTTATAGGAAAGAGGGTCGGTTAGGAAGTTATTAGCAAAATATATGACAGGGTTGTTTTGGGTATGGCTGCCCTCTGTTGGGGAAGATGAGGGGACCTCAGCAAACAGATTCGAGGGAGGTTGAAACTGCACTTAGTCTAGGCCTTAAGCCCTGGTTTGGTGACTGGCTCAGCACAAGAGACTCACTCTTGTTACCAGCCCAGAATGATGTGGAGACAGAAGGGACCCCAAACCCAGCTTGTGGGCAGGCTGGGAATCTTACGGGAGCATAGTGCGCTTGAAGGATGAGCTGGGATTGACCAGGCTTCAGGAAGAGGGAATGATCAAAGGTATAGGAGTAAGAAACTACATGGTCTTAGCAGGAAATTACAAGTAATCCCATGTTGCTGACACACAGATTTTGGGCAGGGGAGTTGTAATGAAATTGGAGATAAGCAGGACAAGATCATAAGGAGCTTTGGAAACCCTATTAATGAGCTGTGGCTTTATCCTATATGTAATGGGGATTGATTGAGGTCTTTGAAGCAGATGAGGAACATGAGACTTACTAATGGGAAAATTAAAGCTTTACCTTAAATAACAAAGCATGGGGTTTCCTTTCCTCCACATCTTTGCCAGTATTTGTTATGTCTTGTCTTCTTGATAAAAGTCATCATAGCAGGTGTGAGGTGTCTCATTGTCGTTTGGATTTGCATTTCCCTGCTTAGTGATGTTGAGAATCTTTTCATATACTTATTAGCCATTTGTACGTCTTTGGGAAAACGTCTGTTCAGGCTCATTGCTCATTTTTACATTAGACATTTGCTTTTTTGCCATGGAGTTGTATGAGGTCTTTATTGAGTTTTGGATATTAGTTCCTTATCAGATAGATGGCTGGCAAATATTTCTCCTATTCTGTAGGTTGTCATTTCTATGTATTGATTATTTCCTCTGCTGTGCATAAGCACAGCACTTTAGTTTGATGTAGCCCCACGTGTTTATTTTAGTTTTTCTGCCTGTGCTTTGATGTCTTAACTAAGACCTAACAGATTGCCAGGACCAACGTCATGGATTTTTTTCCCCTGTGATTTCTTGTAGGAGCTTTATGGATTCAGGTCTTACATTTATATCTTTGATCCACTTCAGGTTAATTTTTGTGAGTGGTATAAGATAGGACTCCTGGGTATATATACAAAGGAATTGAAATCAATATCTCAAATAGGTACCTGCACATTAATGATCCCTTGCAGCATTTTTCACAATAGCCAAGATATGGAAGCCACCTAAGTGTCCGTCAACAGATGAATGGATAAAGGTACACACACACACACACACACACACACAAAATGGAATATTATTCAGCCATGAGAAAGAGAGAAATACTGCCATTTACAACATAGATAGAACTTGCGAACATTATTTGGAGTGAGAGAAGTCAAACAGAGAAAGACAAACACTGTATGATAGCACTTATATATGCCACCCAAAAAAGCTGAACTTGTAAAACCAGAGAGTAGAATGGTGGTTATCAAGGACTGAGAGTGGCAGTAATGGGGAGATGGTGTGTAAGGACATAAACTTACAATTAGTAGGTAAATAAGTTCTTGAGATCTAAAAAAAATTTAGCACACTAGTGCAAAGACCAGTGGCCTGATTTTGGGGACAGTTCTCCGTCTCTGAGCCTCCGTGTTCTCTTCTGTATAACACGGGGAAGCGTGTCAGGCATTGCAAGGATCCTGTAGAGTATCTACACTATGAGATTTGGTACCACCCCAGGTTTCTCTTGAAAAAAAAAATTCATTCTTACCACTGGGGGAAGTCTTTTCATCAGAACCTTTAATGGGTTTCTGTTTCTGCTTTCCGCCCTATGTTAAAAATAATCCTGCTGAAATAACTGAGAACTCCACTACCTTGGCCCATGAAGCCCTGTTCACTTGCTGTTTCTGCATAAATTATCCATGCTTGTTCTTCGACCCAACTTACTGATGTTACTACGACGTGGGTCTCCAAAGAGGGGTCCTGAAGGCGAAATATGGAGGCAGAGCCCCTGGAATGTTTATCGCAGTGTCATTACTTAAAGGAGCCCTTCAACCATTTTTCTTTTTTTTTTTTTACTGCAGGAAGTTTTTCTCAACAGAAGCCAGCACAGCCTTGCCATTCCTGTGGGCATCCCTGACCTCGCCACCTCCCTCCTCTTGCATTCCTTCTTAGAGATGGCTTCTGTGTTTCCTTTGCAGAGCTCCTCTGACAGGCAGGCCATCCTGACCATCCTCCAGGTCCTCGGAGATCTGCTATCTGTTGGTGAGTGGCTGTGCCTGTCCCCCTTATGGCGGACATGAAGCCCCGGGGGGCTGCTGCTCCGGTTTTCTGTGAGAGACAGAAACTCCAGCCCATCTTTATTCACTGAGGTTATTAAGACCAGGAGTAAACTGGGTTGATTGTCTTGTCACCCATTCCAAATGGGTAACCCTGAAACTTAGGAGGAAATTAGACTCTGGGTGATTATTCTGTGGTGCCTTATTTCTGAGGAAGGACCTGCGGGGGTCTGTGGCTCTCCTTAGAGAGAGCTAGCCCTCAGCAGTTTTACCACCCCCTTCCTCTGCTCTCCTCCACTGAGGCTCATTAGAGAGCCATGTATTGACAGCCTCCTTACATATGTCAAGTGGACACAGGAATGAGGGGTCCAAGCTGGACTGAGCAGTGCGGTAAGTCATTAATTTTTCCAGAGATAAGATGACAGGAGTTGTACATCAGAATCAACTGAGTTAAAGGGGTCATGCCTCTGTGAGCTCATATCCATGTTAGGGTCCTGGAACATACATCTTGGACAGCTCAACATTCACTCAATTTTCATGTCTGTGTGTATCAGCCACATTGGATCAGAAAGAATTATTAACAGCAAAAGGACAATACCAAAATGAATGTCCCTCCAAAGCCACAGGGCCTCAGGTTTGGGGTTTCAGGAGGAAGGGGCCAGGCATATTGAGGTTTCCCCATAGGCTGTGCTGCCCTCCAATGGCAGGGCGGCCTCCCTGCAGCCTTCGCGGGGAGGTTGCTTCTGTAGGTGAAGCCACTTGTCTTCTGGGGTGGCGCCACCTTCAATCAGAATGAGACCTTGGAGTTTTTCTTCTGCTGATTGTTGCTCCTTTACAGTAGGATGAAGTATCAGAGCATCTTCTTTGCTGATAATTCCCCACGCCTGTTGGCCTCCTTGGTTAGGTAAACCACGCCAATGTACAGAGAATCAGCCTGGTCCCCTTTCAAGGTGAAATGTAATCACCTCCTTTGAGCTTGTCCTGGGGCAAGGTGGGGGAGGTCCCCGTTCAGAACTGTTCTTAGGTAGAAAGACCAATATACTTTATCCTAGGCCAGAGCCTCCTCAAAACTCCTTAGACAGGATGGCTGGACATTTGTTTCTCAAAGGATTACTCCAGTTGTTTCCATATTTTCCTCCCATTAGTTCCTGAAGGCCAAAAAATCGTTATACCATCAATAAAATTATTCCAGAAAGCTATGAACCCAGTCCCTCTTACAGATGATTCAAAGTTATGGAGGAGGGATACTGAGATTCCCTCTTGTACTAAGTGCCTGATTATATGTGAGTCTGTATGCATATTCACATATATGCTCATGCAAGTGAACACATACACTGCAACTCAATAGGATCTCAGGAAAGTGGATTCTGGGCCCCATTTATTACAGCTGCTGCAGGTGAAAACACCTATGTTCTTAAGTACTCCATTTTTTCTCTGTTTAATGCAATACCCTCCCTACCCCAACCCTCGTTCTTCACCTAATAGCACAACTTTACACAAGTTGCTTCAAGAACTACCCAGTTTTGGTTTCTGGGGGTGAAACGAACCAATCCTTGCTCTGTCTGAAGTCTGCTTTCAGTGGAAAATGGGGGTGGTTATGTGTGGCTCGGCTCTCCTCTGCTTCCCATCAGGCACAGACAGGAGGATTCGCTACATGATCAGCAAGGGTGGCAGTGAAGCCCTTCTGCAGACCCTGGTGGACACAGCAAGGACAGCTTCTCCAGACTATGACGTCCTACTGCCACTCTTCCGACTGTTGGCCAAAGTTGGCCTACGAGGTACCTAGACCCCCAGCCGTGAAGATGACTGCACCTCTGGGGTTGTTCTTATAAGAGCAGTTGGGAGCTCTTGCAGGGAAGCCCAGGGCAGGAACAGCAGGGGGATCCTGGACACTGGTTGGTGGTGGCAGGGTGAGCCCTGTGGGAGGGGCAGTTTCATTGTCTCCGAGACCAGCACCGCAAGGACAAGGCCCAGAGCTGGCATGCGCTACATGTGATGAGCCCATGGGGCATGTAGGGAGCAGAGGGTGGTGCTTCAGGGCAGTTTTCATCACTGAAACAGGACATTTCTACAAATAGTATCTTACATGGAAGTTCATTATGTAAGTGCATTCATTTTGGGGGGCTGTTGTAGCAAGTTACTACAAACCTGGTGGCTTTAAACACCAGAAATGTATTCATTCACTCACAGTTCTGGGGCCAGAAGTCTGAGATCACAGGGATGGCAGGATGGGTCCCTTGAGGAGGCTCTGAGGGAGATCTCGCTTCCATACATCCCTCCTAGATTCTCTTTGTTTCCAGCAATCCATGATGTTTCTTGACTTAGAGACATATCACCCAATTTCTGCTCTGTTTGTACATGGCAGCCTACTCTGTGTGTCCTTGTGTCTGCTCTGCTTCTTATAAGGACACTGGATTTAGGGCCCACCAAATCTGTATGACCTTATTTTCACTAATTAAATCTGCAAAGGCCCTATTTCCAAATAAGATGACATTCTGAGGTTCCAGGAGGACATGAATTTTGGGGGGATGGTTTTTGACCCACTGCTATAAGTCACATAGAAGTAGAGCTTCCCCAGTGGAGGGGAAGATGGAGGCCTAGGATTTTGTCCACATATGCGCCATACTCACATCTTTTTCCTCAAAGAAGGCCCTGAAACACCTAGCTAAGATCCTAGCACTTCTTGGAGCACAGTTTAAATAGCCTGGGCGCCCAGGATGCATATAACACTGAAAATTAGTCATAACAGCTAAGCCACAATGGTGTACAGTCTTACGTAAGTCACAGCCGAGAAGCTCAGGTCCTATGAAAGGTGGACCATTGATGTTCATGTAGGTGTGGCAGCCAGGGACAAAGGAGCTGGGGGAACTCTTTCTTATCAATGTTTGCGTTCCTTCTTTGAGTCCATTCAGCATTTTACGAGTAATGACTGAGACTCAGACATCAACCAACATCCACACGAGTGTGTTCCAGACAAAGTCAGTAAGTCTCATTCACTAAGTATTCAACAGATATTTGCTCCATGTCTCCTAGAGCTGGACACTATTCTAGGCACTGGGCACACCACAGTGACCGAGACAGGTAAGGGGCTTGCTTTCAGAGATACTACATTCAAGTGGAGAAGGGTAGAACATCAATAATTGGCCAGGTGATAGCAGACGATGACAACTAACTAGGTAATAGCTGGAAGGGAAAGAAAGGCTGAGGGTCCCTCAAGGTGGTGTGGTCAGGGAGAGGTGACATTTGAGCCCAAACTAGAAAGAGAAGTTAGCATAGCAAAGAAGGGGACAATGACCTCCAGGAAAAGACCAAAGACATGATATATACCCTGGTTGTAAAAGGTTCAAGCTGGGAAGTTAGACCTGGGTTTTATTAGCAGTGTGACCTTGGACAAGTAACTTAACCTTGCTGAAGCATTGGGTCCTCATGTACAAAATGGAGGTATCAGCGCTTCATTCTAGGGTTGTGGCAAGGATTAAGTGAGGTTGCATGTCACCTGCTTAGCATGAGAGACCAGAGACCTGAGAAATGAGGGTCATGCAGGTTTTCTAGGAGCAAGTGAGCTGAGGGATGTATGAAGACAGCACTTTCCAAGTTAGGGACTTTGATATTACTGTTGTCAAATTATATCATCAGAGCTTCTGCCATCAAGAGATGGTAGTCCTTGACATTGACATTCAAGCTCTCAACGGTTGACCTGAATGGAACAGAAATGAGGTTGGTGGCTCATGAATGGAGCCAGATAGATATCTTTTTTCTGAAAAAGGAATGGGTCATGAGAGTTTAGTTACAATCTCCTGTGTCATTGGGTCCAGAGATAAATATTGGTAGTCTGGGTTTTGGATATTGACTCTGTTTTACTCATTTCACCTGCAGTGAATCTGATAGCGATTCATTCATTGCAGGTGAAAATGATCCTAGACACTTCTTAGAGCACAGCTGAAACAGCCTGGGTGCTCAGGACATGTAAACACTGCAGACTAGTCATAACAACTAAGCCCCAGTTGTGTGCAGTCTTATATAAGTCACAATCGAGAAGCTCGAACATGCAAATATGCAAAACAAGCATGACAGTTTGGGCATTTCGGTTTGGGAAGGACACAGAAAATGTGCCACATGGCACAGTTGCCTGTTGATCATAGTGAATAATAGGTAATTTCCCCTTATTTCTTATGCTTATATGCTCATTATGAAATAATCGTGACTTACCTGCAACACTAATATGAGTATTGCAACAAAAATATTTGGGCCAAAAGCTTAGAGAAATCTGGGGAGAAAATTTCATTGTCTTAGATTATGTTTTTACTTTTTATTATAAAGTTCTCTATCATACAGAAAGATGACTTTTATACACCTATTTACTTAGATCTAACCATTGTTAACATTGTACCATATTTCTTGCACCTGTTTATTTTCATTTGATATTTTTAAAGGAAAATTGAAGAAAGAATTTTGTTCTTAAATATGTTTGGATGCATTTCTTTGAAAAGAGACCTATTCCTGTAAAACCCCAACATTATGATTACAGATCTCACAAAATTCATAATATATACATGATTTAAACTCATTCCTGTTTCTCCAAATGTTCCCAACATGTCATTTACAAACATGTTCAAAGAAGGATCCAGCCAAGGTCCATACACATGGCATTTGAATGTTATATAACTTAAGTATCCTGAATGCTAGAATTGTCTTAAAGGAAGAAATTTATACCCTACTGGGCTGTAGTTCATGTTTAGAACAACCAGAACCATCCTTACATATAGGAGATACAAGTCACACAACCCACAAGACTTCATGTAAGTATGCCTGGAAGAATAATGGCACCCTAATTAGCTTTTCTGAGCCACCTGGTTCTAATGGGAACCTATTTAGTAACATTTGCTGTTAGATCTGAAGTCTCATTGGCCACGATTATCCTTCTCCTCCACCATCTTTGCCTTCCTCTCCCACACCACGTGTACAGTCTTCACAATTAATGTGAAACACAACAAAGCTGGATTTCTTTGTATTCATAGATAAAAAGTTTGGACAGAAGGCACTGGAATTGGAAGCACTTGATGTGACATTGATTCTGGCCAGGAAAAACCTGTCCCACAGCCAGAACCTCCTCCACTGTCTCTGGGCTCTGCGTGTGTTTGCCACGAGTGGTAAGCGACTCAACTGTGGCTCTCTGGGCTGGCATCCAGACCTGGGCTGGGACACCTGGAAACCATTTGGGGGTGTGGTTGGAAGGAGGGTGGGGATGGAGGACATATGTGGTCCCAACAAGGTAAATAAACCACGAGGAGCCCTCATATTCTAGAGGACATAGAAATGAGAAATTATTTCTTCATCTGTTCAGCCAGGTAGAATTCTTGAGCCTGTTGTTCTTGGGAACCAGACCTTATCATATTTTTAACCTCTATTACTACCACAAGGTGAAAAAGACCTATGACAGTGGAGGGCAAATTTTATTCAGTCCTATCATATTTGCGGCACTGGGTGATGTGTTACACTTGTCAAGAAAGACTCTTACATCATAAATCTCGCTACTGTGTCTCTGAAGTTACTCATGGATCACAGTATCCTTTACCAATTTCATCTCACAGTGCTTCTCAACATAGTCCTTCAGTAACTAGATATATCATAGCACAGGAGCTCATAGCTACTTGCCATCTCCTGATTTGGATTATTTCTGCTTATTGTAACAATTCTGTATTTAGACTTACCTTCTTATAGCTAAGCGAAAGCAAGGGAAGCTTAAAAGAGTAGAGTAATTGCTTGAGTTCATGCAGATAAGTCTCGGGAGCTTAGTTTCTAACTCCAAACCTCATGTTCTGTTCTCCATATGGATACAATTCTTATTAATAGATGAGATTCTATACCTCCTATCTCACATATAATGAGCACATCTCCCATATAATGAACACAGACTTTATTTCTTCTTTTTGAACCCCTTTCCTGCAGAATGAAAATGATAATTATTTAGATGCAATGCTTTTTAGAGGGAAGAACATGGGCCGAGAACCAGGAAGACCTGGGTTTGACTTTGATTTCATTTCTTAGGAGTCATATGACATGGACACCTAACCTGTTTAACCTCAGTTTCTTCCTTTGTAAAATTATAGTGGTATTTACAGCAGGTAGACTTGTCAGATAGGGTCAATAAGATAATGTTCACTGTATGCTCTTTACATACTTGTTGCTCATAAGTGTTAGTTTACCTTCTCTGCTTGACTCTTTTACCTTAGACCTTTGAAATAATGGGAAGAGCACACCTAAGTAGAGTAAATAGGTGACTTTTTTCCTAACTCTCTTCAGAACTACTAAAATAGTAAGGACATCTTTCATTGGTTAATTCCATCAATAAGCATGGAGTACTCAGAAAGAGAAAGTACTTCTAGGGAAAGACAAGATATATTCTTGACTCCATGTTCACAAAGGGAATATCCACTCATACTCATATATGTTGACCATAAAATCAGAGAGTGTCTAGGAGAGGTTGAAAGTGTCTGTACAAACCATCTCCAGTAAAAGGAAAACCTCAGGGAGGAGTTATGGCTTTGCATAAAGGACAAGAATCATTAGTGAGTAGCCAGGGGGTGTGTACCCCAATTTGGAGCATTCCATCAGCACAAGATTTGAAGTATCTCATTTTGGTTTCCTAATGAATAACTAGACTGAATAACTCAGCTTTCTTGTTATATATTTCGGTTCTAGAGATCTTGAAGACTTCCTTCAGCAGGGAGCTCTGAAACATTCTGGGATCTGCCTCTGGGTGTGAGGAAGTGGCCATTTGTCTCATTTTCTAAGACTACATTTATTGTACCAATCATCGGTCTCATATATGTTTAAAAGATTATGCTGTCACTCTCTGTACATTGACTTTGCTGATGAGAAGCAAGTAGAGATGGGGAAGCCTATGGAATGCTGTCACTTTGGTGGATTGTCAGCCACTGTTGAATGTTGCAGCCAGCTTTGTAAATAGCTCCTATCTGTAGAAGGAGTTGGCTGGAGCCAGAGGTCTAACCTTGGGCAGGCATTCAACAAGGAAGAACTCTAAGGATTCCTTATTGTTATTCCCTCCCAGTTCCAAGTCTAAAGCCTTCTATGCTAGAATGCATGCTCTTAAAACTATCTCCCTAACTCTACTTAATATTAGAATTTTGCTGAATTATTTGCCAAGAGATGGCTCTGGCATACTTTCTTAATTTAAAAGTAAGGAGTGAATTAGTAGCCAGTAGACTGAGTGATTGACAGACAGGGCTAAGATGCCAAGCCCGTGAATTTTGATTCAGGCAATTACTGCCTGTGTTAGTCTCAGGAGGGGCATATGCATGGAGGATGTTCCAGGAACATGCAGTCCTTGTAGTACCTAAGACATCAGCCTCAGTCTCTCTCTGGAGGACTGAACTGGGATGAACCATGTGACAGCCTCTGGATTTTCATTCATCCTCCTTTCCTGAGGCTTTGGGAGCAAGCCAGTATAAGCCTCCCTTGCTTCTCTCTGCTCCTCCATCCCCTTATTCCCACGCCTTCTTCCTGCAACAAAGCTGGCCCAAAGCACAAGGCATTCCTAGGTCTTTGTTTTACCGCAACAGTGCAGTGGAGGAAAGGGAAAAGAGAGGAGAGTCCCACCTGGAATATAACCTTTTCTTCTCCCACTGAAGCTTTTGCCCTCTGCCAAACCGATTCCATTTTGAATCTGTGGATTCTCTTATATTTTGACATGACCAGAGGTATTCGTAAACTGAGCTGAATGGATTGGGAATATTGTAGATAGTCTAGGGCTTCATTGAGAATGACAGTGGCATCTAGGGGTTTTGTGTCCAAAATACTTATCTGAAGCCACAGGGTTGACCAAATACCCCTTTGAGTTACTTTCTGTCATTGAGATCATTGGCTATACTTTATAACCAAGCTTTATAACTTTGTAACAATTGGACAAAAAGGCAAAGATTTCCCAGGTTAGTTGCCTTTGAGCAGGAAGAACTGATTCTTCCTTTGACATTCTAATAGATAGAGGCATGGTCAACTCTTAGCTTCAGTCATGGGAGGGAGATCCAAGCACAAAAAGTGTAGCGGAACTTGGAACCAGGGTGGAAAGGAAAGGGAGCTCTCTTTTTTATTAGTTTGCCCCTAAAAGTGGTAAAGGAGTCAATCCAAATTGTATTGAACATAACCCATGCCCTGGGGTTAAGCTCTTCATGGTGAAGTCTCCAAATGGCAGACTATGTTTAAGTAAGTGTTTTGTAACTGGCTGTGCGTGTTATGTGTGTGCAGGTGTGGAGGTGTGCATGCACGTATGTCATCTGGGAAATTGGTGCTGCTGGGGGGAACAGATTGAATTGAGTCACTGCCAGAAACCCAAAGATCTACTTACAAATCATCATCTGCTTGCTATTCGCGTTGACTATTCTGATAAAGAATACAATGGGGAAGTGTGGTGGCCCTTCAAAAAATGAAAAATGTATATTTATGGTTCGGACCTGCTTTGAAAAGAAGAGAATGGGAGAAGACAATGTGTGCTTTTCAGGGGATCTTTACTTCCAAACAAGGGATGAAAAAAAACAGAGAGTTTCTCTGTTTTAAGTTCCCTTTGGCAAGGAAGGTGATGGACCTCCCCTATCTTTTAGGCTCAGTCTGTAATGCTGGAAATAATGCTTGGTTCAGACAGTTCAATAATGAGTGTATGTTTGTCTTTCTCAGTCACCACGGCAGCCATGCTGGGAATTAATGGAGCAATGGAACTGCTTTTCAAGGTCATCACCCCTTATACGCGGAAGCACACCCGAATAATGAGGTACAGAGCCCTTTTCTAGTACTTTCTTTGTAGTAGATGCAGAGGCAGAGATGGCTTTATGTACATTCTCATGCTGCTTCCAGGTAACTTGAGTGATGCCGTCTTCATAAATCTGATACAGTGACTCTGGAGTTTGATTCCAGATCTTTCTTGCTCAAAAGCCCGTGGTTTTTTTTTTTTGCCTGAAGCCTTCAGGTATCCCTTTTACTCAGAGCAACTCTACTGTCATGAGTCTAGTCCTTAAAAGACAGTCCTGAAGTGACAGGTAAGGTGATGCTCGTCAGGGTCTCTAAAGAGTCAGCTGGTTAAAGTTCTAATATGAAATCTGGGCCTTGTGGTAATAGCCCATCATGGTTGTGTGCTAGTTTTGAGAAGTATTTTCATGATTGTAAAAATGAAACTCAGCCCATTTTCTCAGGCCCTGCTTGCTGGAGTGGAGTGAATCACAAACTTAAAAAGGGAGATGGGTAGACACGAAAGAGATCTTTGGAACCATTAAGATCCATCATTTCATGGGAGTGACTCAGTTGAGGACCTTGAAAGAATATTAGGAAAAATCCAGCCAATTTCCAAGATGTATGGGGTTATTTGGCAAAGTAGCATTTCCATGCCCAGCCACGAGATTTTCTGTGTCTCCCCATCAATCTTCTGCTCTTGTTCCACGTGATTATTTTTCTCCAGGGCCACTACAGTAATGCCATCATCATCCATTCTCACCTGCAGCTTTCTACACCAGCATTTACTCAAGTGAAATACATTATATATCAGTAAAAAAAATTTTTTCTCATCTTAATCTATTGAGAAGTACTAGGTTAAAACCAAGTTAGGTTGATGTTTTTACTGTTAGCCTTCTCAGAGCCTTTGTAAAGCCAACTCTCCTCCAGAATATCCCAGATGGGTGTATGGTTATACCTTGTTCTAAAACTGACTTGGCCAGGGAACAATTTTTTTTTTGGAGACCTTTTTGGGGGACAGGGTACTATGTATCTCATTTCAGCAGCCCCTCCTCTAGAGTGCAAATGTGTTGTGAAATGGGATTCAATTGAATTATACCAAGGGATCCTTATCTAGTAAGTATAAAAACATCAGAGTCATAAACTTGGTGACCAAAAAAAAAAAACAAAAAACTAGTTTCCTGATTTTTTTGACATTATACTGTATTTCCATCTTGAACTTCCATTTATGTCCATTTGGATATGCATCATTTGGATATGTCTGGTTTTTATCATTGTGTGCAGGTCTTTGTTGCTGACACCTGTAGTCTTAATATGTCCTTCAGTCACCAATCCATGCACTTTATCTTTTTGGCTTATTCAGAAGCCTCTTCTCACCTGTTCTTGTTTCCATTCCTGTTTGGCAGCTCAGGAGTATGTGGCTGCTTTCCCTGCATTATGTAAAGGTCTGCGTGGTATCTGCTGGGCCCATCCACATACAAGTCTCAGTCATTTCTTCTCTGCCACTTGGGTGCCCCGTTGTTTGGAGGGCGTCTTTAGGAAGCCCCTCCCAGCTAACCTTGGCACCAGCCCCTCCCTTCTGGGCTCTGGTAACTTTGATGGTCTTCCCCATTCAGACTGAGCTGGGTGGGAATAAGCAGTGAAGCCCAGAGCCCCCTTCTCAGAGACATGTGCTAGTCGCTGTCCCTGTTGCTCTTTCTCTCCTGCAGAAGGGAGTTGAATTCAGGCACAGACCTGATCAAGGTGCCCTGGGAAAATGGGAAAGTAATACCACAGAGTGCCAGGGTGGGTGTTTCCAATGACAAAAAGAGCTTTTAGGAACCTCAGGCATATTTCTGCATTTCTGGTCTGTTGGGTAACATTTGGGCAAAATGAGTCCTCTTCTTGAGCAGAATGCCAGATTAAAACCAAACCTCCACAGAGGAGAGAGGCTGTTTTCCAACCATTACAGCATAGCTGTCACTGCTGCAGCGTTTATCATGTGCCCTGCCCCATACTAAGCGCTCAGCATGCATTATCTCATTTGATCCTCATCTGGCGAGGCAGGTGCTATTACTGTCCCCAATTTTATAAGGAAAAAAATGGCAGCTGAAAGAAGTTAAGTGATATGTTGGGATTTAAGTGAAAGAGTTGGGATTTAAACCCTGTTTGATACATGAGCCTTAGCTCTTAAATCACCGCTGAGTATCTTATACAGTCTATTTCCAGCATTTTATTTCTAAACCACCATATGTAAGACAATCATAAGCAGTTAAAGTTTGTTTAAATTTCTGTTACTGTCTAAATGGCTTATACTCATGGAGCAATTTGCTTAATGATAGGGGAGACTTTCTCCTCAATTGAATGGCTATTTCCTCTCAAAGGCTAAATAAACGTCTACTCCCTCCACTTTTGAATTCTTTCCCAAAGCTGCCTTGCTTCCTACTTTACCTCCAGCTCCCAACCGCAAGATAAGAACAAAGGGGCTGGGTAGCCCTCTTTCTAGCAGATTCCTTGGCTAGTCATTGAACCTTTTCCTTAACTGAATTTTCACATTTCCCACAGTGTGAATGTCAAGTCCTACCTTCTAGGTTTGTGGTGGGCATTAATAAATAATGTGTAAACATTTTATAAGCCTTGATGTGCTATAATATTGTTAATCATTATTAATACAAATACTGATGGATACTTGGCTGCCTGTTTTAGATCAGACTGTAGAGCTGGAGGAGAACATGCAGAAGGGAAGTTTGGGCAGTACTCACCTCCCACGACCCCAATCCCCCAACTAAGGCATGAGTCCAGATGAATTCTACTCAACTCCACATGGATGACAGAACCTGTGGGTTTGAAGGTGTCTTCCAGGAAAGGGATGAAGTGCCATGTCAGGAGACATGAATAGCCCTACTGAGTGTCATCCTCTAAACAGTAGCAGGCTATGGGAGAGTTGTTCGGGGATGCCTCTGTAGGAGCAGATGCCCAGTGTCAAGCGACTGTGATTCCTCCCTGCCCTGGAGATGAAACCTGCCCCACTTCTCCAGCATGAACCTAAATTTAGTTGTACAGCTGTCCTTCCATGAAGCCCTGTGCCGGGGCCTGCTGGCAGGAGTCGAACAGTTCCTGAGTGGGGGCGTCGGGCTGTATGTACAAGATGACAGGAGGGCAAACTGTCTGTTGCAGAATGCAGAATGCCAAGAAGCTTTATTCAGGGATGGCTTATATACACATGAACTGCCTATAGATTAGATTCACACACCTTTCTCAAGGACCTCAATCCAATCACTTAAGTATTGCCCACAGATCAATCCAATCAGACATTAATCCGATACTTAAGTCACATACGCCTAGGGGCATCTGGTCCAGGTGGCTGGCCTTGAGATAAGACCTTCCTGCATTCCTGAGATACTTGTACCTGGAATTTAGGAAACTTTTCAAGGTTTCTTTCAGAGTCAGGCCCGGTTCAGGCCTTAGATGGAGACTAGGCACAAAAACACAATCAGTCCTGTCCTGTACTCTTGCTCCTTCTGTCCCAACCGCTCTCCACACCCTGTCTCCAGATAGTACTCAGGGCAATATTTATGATGGATGCACCAACAAGGCACCTAGAGAGAAGGGGCAGGCAGAGCATTGTCATTAGCTCTCCGTGCCTTTGTGCTAGCTTGCTCCCAGGGCAGGCGGCTATCCCAGGCCTCCCTCATTTCCCAAATATCCACCATGGTGTAAGTTTTTCTGTTCTAGATTTGGGTTGGCTTGCATCTCTTCCCTCACCCATCACCTCCATCTGAGCAGTTTTTGTCAGACTGAGACTTGTTCCTACAGCCTTCTCTCTGGTCCTTCCCTGATTGAAAAGAAATCAAGACTGTGTCCCAAGCTCCATCTCCCTCCTCACCTTGTTTTCCTCCTCTCATCCCTCTTTCCAGCCAACCGTCCCTGCATGTAGCATGCCCTGGTCATGCGCCAGGTCTTTCCTATGTACTTCCCTTCCTCCGGAATGGTGGAGGTCCGTCCACTTTGGTGCTTCACCTTACATTACAGCTCCACCTTATGGTGTCACCTCACCAGACAGAAGGAATCCTCTCCTTAGTGTTTCTCCAGCACCGTGTTCTTATTTTCTTAAACAAATATCAGGTTTAACTCTGTACTAGGTTGGCCTGTGTGTCTTCTCTACCCTCTAAATTCCAAACTTCCTGAAGTAGAAACCAAATTATATTGATTCTTCAGAGGGCCTACCCAAGTGCCTGGGCTATGGTAGGCTTTTCAGTCAATTCAAAAGAAATTCTTTGATTAAAAAATTTGTGAATAACCTATCTAATGGTGAATAAAAGCTAACATTTACTGAGCCTGTGCTACAGTGGACACTTCATATTTATTACCGTGTTCTTCCTTGATCCAAGCTGACTCCACATGGGGCTTCCACTGTGTCTAAACATGTCCGGAAAATGCTGATGTGGCCAGCCTCCTGAAAACTCTATTGTGTGAGGGACTGAAGTACCTTCTGGCAGAGAACTCATTCTGAGAGACTGAGAGGCAACAACCATCAGCTTGAGAGATCAAAGTCTCACTCACGGGAGGGAAGGAGAAACTTGGTGTCTTTTGTCTCTCACGGTTATCTGGGGAATTGACTGCGGTTGGCAGAAGGGACAGATCTGAGTTTGAGGGGATGTGAGAGGCAGCATTCACATGAAACTTTGCTTACTATTTGAGACAAGCATCCAATGTCTGGCTTGGTGAATGATTCAGCTGAGGCTTTAGAATTTATGAGGAAGCTTTTTATAGAACTCAGGAGGGAGAAATGACCCCAGGCTAGGGTGAGCTAGCTCTTGCTAGCTGGTTCTAGTTGCAGACAAGTTTGTTTATCTGCACCAAAGCCACTTTTGAGCTGTCCAAAAAATAAGTAGGAAAATTTATTGAGGCAACGATGGATTGCCTGTCTGTGACTGACTCATCCTGTGACTTTAGAAAAGCTTGTGTTTGTTCCATGTCTCAACGCCTTCTGCCGGGAGCTGTACATTTGTTACCTCATCTCCAGGACGGGCCTGAGGGTTTTGGTAGTAATCATGGTGATGTCTACAGTCTGCTTGACCCATTTCTAGAGCATGGTTCATCCCCTCTGACCCTGTTGGGTCTTCATACCGTCATATTTAACCCAGCCTTTGAAGCTGAGTTCAGCTGTCATCATCGGTGGGTGTGTCTCCCAGTACTTTCAACTCTGCTGGCTGTCTTGCCTCAAAAACACATCCGTCAGTCAGAGTTGAGGTTTCCTGGCAGAGGCTGGTCCTTAAACGCCAATTGCATTCCCTGACTATTGCACCACACTTTGAAAAAGGGAACTCAAGACTGTCCACAGGCTGAGGTGGTTCCTTTATGCCTCACCTTTGATTTCTCTGGAGCTTCGCCAAGGACACAGGAGGTGAGGAAGTGTGTGTTCAGGGCCGTGCCGCCCCCCTCCCCCACCCCCCCGGCAGAGGAGACCGCTCCTGTAGGCTCACCACTCCCTCAAAGTCCTCTCAAGCCTTCACCAAGTTCTTGTGCTGTGATTTACACTGTTGAGGCTCAGGGACTCCTGGGTGCCCACATGGCTTTGGGTCTGTGGGGTTCCGAGGCCATGCACCTTACCTGGGCTCCAACACCTTGGTACCAGGAGGAGATAGATAGGTTGGGTCTCCAGCAAACCTCATGAGCACATTCTCCAGCCTGGTCTCCTGTTGTCTGTCCCAGTAGCTCCCGGTGCTTAGAGTAGTTTTCGGTCCTCTTCTCCTTTCAAAGGCCAGTTTTCAGGGCATCTCTGACCTTTGTGCTTTTCCCGAGTATAGGATTCCTGGGCATTGTTTCACTGGCAGCTCTTTATGGTGATTCCATCTTCAATTTATGAGCTATAAAAATATGTCCTGCTCCTCCTTTCCCTCTCCACCCCAGCTCTATTTTCCCAGAGCCAGGCTTTCTCCAGCCATCACACCATTCCACTTATCTGATCGAAGCAGCTGACAGATGAGTGGAGACTCATTCAAAGCTAATGGGTTCCCTGAGATCATGAGCGATGGGGTGACTCAGCTCCTTTGTCACTGAGACGAAGAAGTACATTTTCCTATTTCTCAAAATAGCTGCTGAATTTGTCTCTGGGCATTCATTTCCCCACCTCCCCATCAGCCACTTTGTGACTTTTGCTGGTCCCCATCCTATAGTTACATGCTGTGGTCTCTAGGGCACGGGCTCACACTGAGGGTTCAGAAGCTGTGTGCTCCAGATCACTTGGATTCAAGGACCTTGGAACAGGAACAAAAAAATTCCACCCTTGCCTAGGCTCCACTTACTGAAGAGTGCCTGGTGCATTTGCTACGTGACTCTAGGCCTGTAGCTGGTGGTGAGATGAATGGTTTCCTGCATGTATTGAGCTTTGGCTACTAGGTTTGTTGGCTTAAATTCCTTTTATCTCCTTGGAAAACCAGTGCTCTCTCCCTGATTAGGGCAAGTTATAGATATTTGAGTCATGGAATCTAAAGCTGGAAAGTCCTTAAGGATCTGCTGGTCCAGCTCCTGCCTTTTAAGCTGAGGTCACTGAAACCCAAAGAGGCTGAACTAAGCCTTCTGTCCTAATTTTAAGATACTTTTCATTTCCCTAAGATGCTTTCCTGAATACTAATCAAACATGCCCTGGACTAGGGCTTTTAACATTTCTCAGACAATGTTCTGTGTGTCCGTTTTGGTGCTAGGCATGCGGGTTTGAGAACAACAGAAGGTGGACCCTGTCCTTAAGTTGGTGACAGTCTGTGGCAACAGTAACAGTGCAGTGTGGTAAGGCTTCCTGACCCAGGGTTGGGCTTGTGAAATGGGTCTGCTTCCTGTTCTGTGGTCCTGTTCTGAAAGTGTCTTTATCCAGAAATGCCCTTAGAGCTGAGAAAGAAGGGCCTTGTGCCTCAGGAGGGCCTGGACTGTGGAGAGCCTTCCTTGAAAAGGCTGAAGTACTGCTCTGGTGCCTGAGGTGGGCTTGGGTTGTCTGTGCCATCCAGGTAGGGCTCCTCCTGGTTTCTGTTTCTCCCCCCTTTGGGGTGGGTCTCTGATCCCGTGACACCTGAGTAGGGTGGGCCAGATACCATGAGGAAGAAGAGTTCTGGAACACGTGCATTTGGGATTGTGCTGAGACTGCATGGCCAGCCCTTTAGTCAAGGAGGATGGTTGGGTGAGCAGGTCCCTCCTGCTCTGGTACACTATTTCTACTTCAGCATGAGCTGAGATGGGCCAGACAGAATGCTGCTGACATTCTGATTTGGGGTGTATCAAATTGCTCCAAAAAGAAAAAAAAGCCAAACCTCCTGGGCCCTGCTTGTCCTGGGGGGGGCCTTACATGCATCACTTCACCCTGGTGAGGGTTCTCGACAGAAACTCCATTTCCATTTTTATCTGCTGAAGCCTGTACTGACCATACCTCCCCATGGATTTGTCCCCATTTTCACCCTGGAGACTAGAGGCAGGCTTGTAGGAACTTCTGCTTTCCATAGAAGTTAATCTTTTTTGCCCAGTCTGACTCAATAAGGAGCTTCTGCAAAGAAGTTTGTGTCCTCCTGTAAGTCGTACCCTCCTTACAATCTCCTTACAATACTGTTGACCACCCACAAACGTGGGGGAGGGGATTTGGAGAACTGGGAGGGGGGTGGAGATTTACAGGAAGACCCTTAGCAGTAGAAACTTCTGTGAACTTCACCCTTTGTTTTGAGGGAAGTGGTATTTCTAACAGGCCATTACCAAATTCCTCAGGAATTGATTCCAATTGATTCTGTAATTTGACACCACAAATTATAAAGCACACAAGGGAAGGAAACTTTTTCTTGTGGGGCTGTGAGATATGCTTATTTAGCAGAGACAGGCTACCTCAATTAGCTGAAAAGGAAAGGGTCAAAAGAAGCCATAATGCAGATGTATAGCTGTCTAAAGGTAGCTTCCTTAAAGAATTTAGGCAGAGATTACAGGATAGGAAAAGACTGTAGGCTTTCTGTTTAAGTTTGATTATGATGCTATGTTAATATTAGAGCTCACGTGATTGTTAATTATATTCATCAGAGCTAATGAGAAAAATGGCTACAGAGCAATAGACTGCTATTTAAAATAAGCGAATTATTACAAACTAGGTTTGAATTTC
This sequence comes from Smutsia gigantea, assembly GCA_032199065.1. Taxonomy (NCBI): domain Eukaryota; kingdom Metazoa; phylum Chordata; class Mammalia; order Pholidota; family Manidae; genus Smutsia; species Smutsia gigantea. The sequence continues at coordinate 119,820 of JAVSCE010003957.1, read as the reverse complement.
TTTCAGGTGGTGCATAATAGGTATTCACTAAATGTCAGTCGAATGAATGAACAATTGTTTTAGTTTGAGTTGCAGTCTTTTAACCATTTATGCAATAAATATTTTGGGGCATTTATTATCAGCAGACATGTGTGAGCTTTGAGATGGAAATATATAATCCTTGCCTTCAAGGGACTTATAGATGCATGCTTACATTGGCATGCGAACCAGTAAGATCAATACTCTAAGGGCAAAATATTCAAAGAAGGAGAGGGTCTTAGTCTACTCAGGACCTGGCAAAGAGGAATTCACTGAGAAGGCAACTTTTGGTTTGACACAGGGAAGGAATTTCCAAGATGTGAAAGTTGTAAAAGGAGAATCTTCCATGCAAAGGCAAAAGCAAGTGAAAGAAGAAAGCACAAAAAATGATGGGTTCTGGATCTGGATCTCAGGGGAGTGGGTAGGGCTAGGAAAATAGATATGGGACGTCGTCAGTGGTGATAGCTGAAGTCTTGGAAGAGGGAGAGCGCATAAAAATATCGTTTCCTGATGAAAATCCTATTGGGTGTTCAGCAGGGGTTGGAAACATCCTTACCATTTATAAATAAATTGTATCTAAAATCCTGAAAAAAAAGAATACATAATTGCAGATAAATGTTACTTAATTAAATAAAGATAAATGTTACTTAATTAAATAAAGTAAAATTGGCCATTTTTCAAAAAAAAAAAAGATGGGTTCATATATGATTGATTGAAGTATATTACAAGAGAGTAAGGGCAGGGAGCTCACCCACATTGAGTTGGAATAATCTAATATCTTACTAGACAATAAAAGAATGGGAATATATAATTCATAAAGAGGGAATCAAAAACCCAATAAACTCATGAATATATTCAACTTGCCAATAATCAGAGAAACACAATTTAGATCGAGACACCAATTCCACAAATCAGAGTAGCAAGGATTTTGAAAAATGATATTATTGATGAGGATTCAGTAAGGTGGGTGCTCCTATATGCTGGTAGGAAGATAGACTGAGAAAATCTTCAGGAAAATAATGAGTGATGTATATCAATATCAAGGTTTTTTTTTAAGTTTTCATTCCTTAGCCGAATTTTTTCGCTTCTTGAAACCTATCCCAAAGAATCGCTGGGAAGAGTAGATAAAAGTTTGTAAATAAAATGTCAATCATGGTATTATTTATAATTGGAAATACTATAACCTGAAAAAAGTGGTAACTGGGGGTGCATACTAAAAGTGATGTATTTATACATCATAATATTATGTAGCAACACACAAAAAATAGGAATGATATTTATGATAAAATATTGACTAGAAAAAGTAAAGCTCAAAATTCAGTGTAATCTCAACTGTAAAACACGTGCACACAACTTCAGGCTAAAATGGAAAAACAGGCGTGAGATTTATCTTTCCACCTGAAAAAAGCCAAACTCAGATAAAATATATAAAACAGTGTTTTTAAAGATACTACACTTCAGGCAGTGAAAGATATTGATCCCTGAGAGATGAACCCTTAAATTATCTCAGTTAATGTCTTAGGACAGTTTCTAGGTTGTAGTGCAGGGTAGGGGACCCCAGGTACAGCCTAGCTGATGGTCTGAGTTGAGACAGGGCTGAGATTCTGGAGATACCAAGGTGCCTAGAATTCACAGGGTAGAGTACTAGAAGGAAGGGAGCTGCACAAAGATGGAGAACCCTGGAGATACTCAGAAGTTCTCCTTCAAGTATTCAGCTGGGTCAATTATGATCAGTTCATACTTGTGGGGAAACCACACAAAGCCATGGAAAGGAATACAAGGGAAAATGCCTGATGCTCACACAGGGCTGGGAATAATGCTTTGTTCTACAACGCAGACTGGAAAAAACTCATGACTATGGGGCATTGAGTAAATGCCTAAAAGAGTCCTGTGTCAGGGGTGGGGAGTAGTTAGCTCTAAACTGAACACTACTGTGGTCTTGTCTATCAAATATGAAAAGCAAGACCTGAAAGGATAAAACTGTGTGTCCAAGAAACTTAACTGCATCTCAGGATAAAGCTTCAAAATAGTTTTAGGAACACAAAAACAGCATTCAATAAGGAAAATAGAATCCAATAGAAAATGATCAGGCATTCAAAAAATTAGGAAAATATGACCCATTGTGAGGAGATAGATCATTAAATCAAAAACTGCCCAGTACTAAGATAGACATTAGAATTATCAGGCAAGAACATTAAAAAATTGTTCTAACTGCATTCCATATGTTCCAAGGTTAAGTAGAGACACAGGATATTTTTAAAAGACCCAAAGTGAACTGGTAGAGATGAAAGCTACAGTGTACAAATAGGTAAGTATAATGAATTAAGTTAATACAAATTAGACATGGAATAAGAAAAAGATAAGTGAACTTGAAGACATAACAACAGAAAGTTTCCAAAATGAATGAAGCACAGAGAAAAAAGAGAATTAGGAAAAACAGAAGAGACCACCAGTGAATCATGGGACAAATTTAAGCAGTATAATATACATACAATTGGAGATCCTAGAGAGAGGAGAGTGAGGTGGAGAAAAAATATTTGAAGAACTAATGGCTTAAATCTCCTAAATACAAAGAGAACTATAAAGTCAGAGACCTAAGAAGCTCAGTTAACTGCAAGCACAAGAAATATGAAAAAAAAACTAAGACAAATCATAATCAAATTTCTCAAAACCAGTGATGAAAAACTCTTAAAGGCAGGCAGAAAAAAGACACATCTGTACACAGGAACATAGATAGGAATATAAGAGAAACAGTGCAAATGAAACATTAGGGAGCAGCATCTTTAAAGTATGGAATTCTGTATACCATAAGAGTATCTTTAAAAAATGCAGATGAAATAGACTTTTCACAAATACAGAATCTAAAAGAATTATTCAGCAGTGGCTCTCATGGTGAGAAATGTTAAAAGAAAACTTCATGCATGTACCAGGTGGAAAGATATACTGATTGAAAAGACTAAAAATCTCTGGGAATAGTAGCTACATGCATAAATATATTTGATTTTTGGTTCACTATTTTAATCTCTTTAAAAGATAGTTAAGTGTTTCAGTAAAAGTAATCACAATGTAGTCTGGAGTTTGGATTCCATGTCAAGTTAAAACATGTACCTACAAGAGCACAGAGATCAGGTAAAGGTTTATACATAAAATGGTCTAATAACACTGAAAAGTAGACTGTGATAGGTTAAAAATGTAAACTAAAGAAATCACTAAAATAATATATCAAAGAGGTGTAGCTTAAAAGACAACAAAGATGATAAAATGGAATAAAGTTATGGTATTAATCCAAAAGAAGGTGGAATAAGATGAAAGACCAAGGAATGAATGATACCTGTAGACAACAAATAGCAACATGATAGATTTCTACTTATCTACATACTCCAATTAAATAACAAAGATTATACTGATAAGGCAAGACTCCACTATTGGCTGCTCACAAGAAGCACACTTTAAATATGAAGACACGATAGGTTAAAAGGATGAAAAAGATACAGTAAGCTAATACTTATCAAAGTAAAGCTAGAATACCTTTACTAATATCAGATAAATGAAATTTCAGGGCAGATAATATTACCAGGGACAACAGAGGTAATTTCATAATAATAATGGGTCAGTTTATCAAGAGGACTTAGAAATTTTAAATGTTTGTGCACCTAATATCAGAGCTTCAAAATCAATGAAGTAAAAAATGATATAACTAAAGGGAGAAACAGACATATCCATGACTGTAGCTGGAAATTTTAATAACCCTCTCTCAAAAATTGATAGAATAAGTAGAGAGAAACCAGTAAGAATATAGAAAATTTTAATAACACTATTAACCAAAGTGACCTAATTGATATATTTTTTTAATATAATTTATTTTATTATCATTAATTTACAATTACACGTGCAATATTACGATTATTAAACTACCCCTTCATCAGGTCCCCCCCACCAACCCCATAACAGTCACTGTCCATCAGCGTAGTGAGATGCTATAGAATCACTACTTGTCTTCTCTGAGTTGTACTGCCCTCCCCGTGCCCCCCCAACATTACATCTGCTAATCGTAATGCCCCTTTTTCCCTCTTATCCCTCCCTTCCCGCCCATTTTCCCCAGTCCCTTTCCCTTTGGTAACTATTAGTCCGTTCTTGGGTTCTGTGAGTCTGCTGCTGTTTTGTTCCTTCAGTTTTTTTCTTTGTTCTTATACTCCACATATGAGTGAAATCATTTGATACTTGTCTTTTTCGGCTTGGCTTATTTCACTGAGCATAATACCCTCTAGCTCCATCCATGTTGTTGCAAATGGTAGGATTTGTTTTCTTCTTATGGCTGAATAATATTCCATTGTGTATATGTACCACATCTTCTTTATCCATTCATCTACTGATGGACACTTAGGTTGCTTCCATTTCTTGGCTATTGTAAATAGTGCTGCAATAAACATAGGGGTGCATCTGTCCTTTTCAAATTGGGCTGCTGCATTCTTAGGGTAAATTCCTAGGAGTGGAATTCCTGGGTCAAATGGTATTTCTATTTTGAGTTTTTTGAGGAACCTCCATACTGCTTTCCACAATGGTTGAACTAATTTGCAGTCCCACCAGCAGTGTAGGAGGGTTCCCTTTTCTCCACATCCTCTCCAACATTTGTTGTTGATTGTGTTTTGGATGTTGGCCATCCTCACTGGTGTGAGGTGATGATATCTCATTGTGGTTTTAATCTGCATTTCTCTGATGATTAGTGATGTGGAGCATCTTTTCATGTGCCTGTTGGCCATCTGAATTTCTTCTTTGGAGAAGTGTCTATTCATGTCCTCTGCCCATTTCTTAATTGGATTATTTGCTTTCTGTTTGTTAAGGTGCATGAGTTCTTTATATATTTTGGATGTCAACCCTTTATCAGATACGTTTTTTATGAATATATTCTCCCATACTGTAGGATGTCTTTTTGTTCTACTGATGGTGTCCTTTGCTGTACAGAAGCTTTTCAGCTTGATATAGTCCCACTTGTTCATTTTTGCTTTTGTTTCCCTTGCCCGGGGAGATATGTTCATGAAGAAGTTGCTCATGTTTATGTCCAAGAGATTTTTGCCTATGTTTTTTTCTAAGAGTTTTATGGTTTCATGACTTACATTCAAGTCTTTGATCCACCTTGAGTTTACCTTTGTGTATGGGGCTAGACAGTAGTCCAGTTTCATTCTCTTACACGTAGCTGTCCAGTTTTTCCAACACCAGCTGCTGAAGAGGCTGTCATCTCCCATTGTATATCCAAGGCACTTTTATCAAATATTAATTGACTGTATATGTTTGGGTTAATGTTTGGATTTTCTATTCTGTTCCACTGGTCTGTGGGTCTGTTTTTGTGCCAATACCAAATTGTCTTGATTACTGTGGCTTTGTAGTAGAGCTTGAAGTCAGGGAGTGTAATTCCCCCTGTTTTATTCCTCCTTCTCAGGATTGCTTTGGCTATTCGGGGTCTTTTGTGGTTCCATATGAATTTTAGAATTATTTGTTCCAGTTCATTGAAGAAAGCTGTTGGTAGTTTGATAGGGATTGCATTGAATCTGTAGATTGCTTTAGGTAGTATAGCCATTTTGACAATATTTATTCTTCCTAGCCAAGAGCATGGGATGCATTTCCATTTGTTAGTGTCCTCTTTAATTTCTCTTAGGAGTGTCTTGTAGTTTTCAGAGTACAGGTCTTTCACTTCCTTCGTTAGGTTTATTCCTAGGTATTTTATTCTTTTTGATGCAATTGTGAATGGAATTGTTTTTCTGATTTCTCTTTCTGTTAGTTCATCATTAGTGTATAGGAAAGCAACAGATTTCTGTGTGTTAATTTTGTATCCTGCAACTTTGCTGAATTCAGATATTAGTTCTAGTAGTTTTGGAATGGAATCTTTAGGGTTTTTTATGTACAGTATCATGTCATCTGCAAATAGTGACAATTTGACTTCTTCTTTACCAATCTGGATGCCTTGTATGTCTTTGTTTTGTCTGATTGCTGTGGCTAGGACCTCCAGTACTATGTTGAATAACAGTGGAGAGAGTGGGCATCCCTGTCTTGTTCCCGATCTTAGATGAAAAGCTTTCAGCGTCTCGCCGTTAAGTATGATGTTAGCTGTGGGTTTGTCATATATAGCCTTTATGATGTTGAGGTACTTGCCGTCTATACCCATTTTGTTGAGAGTTTTAATCATGAATGGATGCTGAATTTTGTCAAATGCTTTTTCAGCATCTATGGAGATGATCATGTGGTTTTTGTTCTTCTTTTTGTTGATGTGGTGGATGATGTTGATGGATTTTCGAATGTTGTACCATCCTTGCATCCCTGGGATGAATCCCACTTGATCATGGTGTATGATCCTCTTGATGTATTTTTGAATTCGATTTGCTAATATTTTGTTGAGTATTTTTGCATCTACGTTCATCAGGGATATTGGTCTGTAATTTTCTTTTTTGGTGAGGTCTTTGCCCGGTTTTGGTATTAGAGTGATGCTGGCTTCATAGAATGAGTTTGGAAGTATTCCCTCCTCTTCTATTTTTTGGAAAACTTTAAGGAGAATGGGTGTTATTTCTTCTCTATATGTCTGGTAGAATTCAGAGGTGAATCCATCCAGGCCCAGGGGTTTTGTTCTTGGGTAGTTTTTTGATTACCAATTCGATTTCGTCACTGGTGATTGGTCTGTTTAGTTTTTCTGTTTCTTGCTTGGTCAGTCTTGGAAGGTTGTATTTTTCTAAGAAGTTGTCCATTTCTTCTATGTTTTCCAGCTTGTTAGCATATAGATTCTCATAATATTCTCTTATGATTCTTTGTATTTCTGTGGGGTCCGTCGTGATTTTTCCTTTCTCATTTCTGATTGTGTTTATGTGTGTAGATTCTCTTTTTCTCTTAATGAGTCTGGCTAGGGGTTTATCTATTTTGTTTATTTTTTCAAAGAACCAGCTCTTGGTTTCATTGATTTTTTCTATTGTTTTATTCTTCTCAATTTTATTTATTTCTTCTCTGATCTTTATTATGTCCCTCCTTCTGGTGACTTTGGGCCTCATTTGTTCTTCTTTTTCCAATTTCAGTAATTGTGTCTTTAGACTATTCATTTGGGAATGTTCTTCCTTCTTTAAATAGGCCTGGATTGCAATATACTTTCCTCTTAGAACTGCCTTTGCTGCGTCCCACAGAAGTTGTGGCTTTGTGTTGTTGTTGTCATTAGTCTCCATATATTCTTTGATTTCTGTTTTGATCTGGTCGTTAACCCATTGATTAATTAGGAGAGTGTTGTTAAGTCTCCATGTATTTGTGAGCCTTTTTGATTTCTTTCTAAAATTTATTTCTAGTTTTATACCTTGGTGATCTGAGAAGTTGGTTGGTAGGATTTCAATATTTTTGAAATTACTGAGGTTCTTTTTGTGGCCTAGTATGTGGTCTATTCTGGAAAATGTTCCATGTGCACTTGAGAAGAATGTGTATCCTGTTGCTTTTGGGTGTAGAGTTCTGTAGATGTCTGTTAGGTCCATCTGTTCTAGTGTGTTGTTCAGTGCCTCTGTGTCTTTACTTATTTTCTGTCTGGTTGATCTGTCCTCTGGAGTGAGTGGTGTGTTGAAGTCTCCTAAGATGAATGCATTGCTGTCTATTTCCTCCTTTAATTCTGTTAGTATTTGTCTCACATATGCTGGCGCTCCTGTGTTGGGTGCATATATATTTATAATGGTTATATCTTCTTGTTGGACTGACCCCTTTATCATTATGTAATGTCCTTCTTTATCTTTTGCTACTTTCTTCGTTTTGAAGTCTATTTTGTCTGATACAAGTACTGCAACACCTGCTTTTTTCTCTTTGTTGTTTGCATGAAATATCTTTTTCCATCCCTTCACTTTTAGTCTGTGTATATCTTTGGATTTGAGGTGAGTTTCTTGTAGGCAGCATATAGATGGGTCTTGCTTTTTTATCCATTCTGTTACTCTGTGTCTTTTGATTGGTGCATTCAGTCCATTTACATTTAGGGTGATTATTGATAGGTATGTACTTATTGCCATTGCTGGCTTTAGATTCGTGGTTACCAAGGGTTCAAGGGTTGCTTCTTTACTATCTAACAATCTAACTTAACTTTCTTGTTAAGTTATTGTAAACACAGTCTGATGTTTCTTTCTTTCTCTCCCTTCTTATTCCTCCTCCTCCATTCTTTCTATAATAGGTGTTTTATTCTTTGCCTTTAGTTGGTATTTGGATGGTCTGCTTTCTTTGCTATGATTTTTTTTTTCCTCTGGTGAACATCTTTTTAGCCTTAGGTGTGCTTCCATCTAGAGCAGTCCATTTAAGATATCCTGTAGTGGTTGTTTATGAGACGCAAATTCTCTTAACTTTCGTTTATCTGGAAATCGTTTAATCCCTCCATCATATTTAAATGATAATCGTGCTGGATACAATATTCTTGGTTCGAGGCCCTTCTGTTTCATTACGTTAAATATATCATGCCATTCTCTTCTGGCCTGTAAGGTTTCTGTTGAGAAGTCTGATGATAGTCTGATGGGTTTTCCTTTGTAGGTGATCTTTTTTCTCTCTCTAGCTGCCTTTAATACCCTGTCTTTATCTTTGATCTTTGCCATCTTAATTATTATGTGTCTTGGTGTTGTCTTCCTTGGGTCCCTTGTGTTGGGAGATCTATGAGCTTCGGTGGACTGCGAGACTACTTCCTTCCCCAGCGAGGGAAAGTTTTCAGCAATTATTTCTTCAAAGACACTTTCTATCCCTTTTTCTCTCTCTTCTTCCTCTGGTACTCCTATAATGCGAATATTGTTCCGTTTGGATTGGTCACACAGTTCTCTTAATATTCTTTCATTCCTAGAAATCCTTTTATCTCTCTCTGCCTCAGCTGCTCTGTACTCCTGTTCTCTGTTTTCTATTCCATTAACAGTCTCTCGCATCTCATCCATTCTGCTGTTAAGCCCGTCGATCGCTTGTCTGATTTCTGTATTGTCTTTCCTCAGTTCCCTCACTTCCTCCCTCAGCTCTTGCACATTTCTCTGTAGGTCCATCAGCATGGTTATGACTTTTATTCTAAATTCTTTTTCAGGGAGGCTGTGCATTTCCATCCCTTCAGACTCCCTCTCTGGGGTTGTCTGGTTGATTTTGGTCTGAACCATATTCCTCTGTCTTTTCATGGCAGTATAATTTGGTCACTGATAGTTGCCACGTATGTCAGCTGGGCTCTTTAAGATTTTAAAAAGAGAAGAAAAAAAAGAGAAAGAAATAGAGAAAAAAAAGAAAAAAAAAGAAAGAAAGAAAAAAAGGAAAAAAAAGAAAGAAAAGAAAAAACAAAAAACAAAACAAAACAAAAAAAACAACAACAAAAAAGCCCACCGGACGTAGATTCTGTGGGAATGCTCTAGGTGGCGCTATTGCCCCACTATTCCACAGCTGTGACTGTGCCGCTCCGCAGGGCCCTTTATCGCTCTGGCAGGGGTGGGAACGAATAGGAGGCTGTTGATCTCAGTGAGAAGTGTTAAGTATGGCTACGCTTCCTCAGTCGCCAGCTAAGGCGTCTGAAACTCCCCAGGACTCTCAGCCTGCTGGGCTGAGTGTGCTGGGGCAATCCGGCTCCTCCGCTGGGCTCCTGTCTCTTTAAGACCGCTGAAGAAAGCGCGCGCTTTTTTTTTTTTCTTCCCGGGAGCCGGCTGCAAGCACCCTGGCGCGTTCCCCGCTCAGATCCTGTCCCTCTGTCTCTCCAATCTCCGCTGCACTGTGCAATGTGGGTCAGCGCTCCCCACGCAGATCACCGGGGCTGGCTACTTCGCGGGGTGCACTTCCACTCCCTCCCGGCTCTGAATCCTCTCCTCCCGCCGGTGCGCTGGGGTGGAGGAGGGCTCGGGTCCCGCAGGGTCGCGGCTCCATATCTTACCCGCCTCTTGGGGTGCCGAGTCCTCTCGGGTGTAGCTGCACGCTGTGCGCTTTCCTGTGTATTCTCGTCTCTCTTTTAGGAATAGATGTATTTCCTGTGTTTTCATAGATAAATATAGTGTTGGGAGGAGATTTCTGCCGCCCTGCTCACACCGCCATCTTCCCGGAAGTCTTCCTAATTGATATTTATAGAGTTTATAGAATAGCTTACCTGCCAACAGCCAAAATTCTTTTCAAGTGCTTATGGAATATTTACAAAGATAAACAATATTATGGGCCATAGAACCAACTGCAATACATTTATAAGAATTCAACATGTTATAACGCATCTTCTTTGACCACAATGGAATTAAATTAGAAATCAATAAGAAAAAGGTCTCTTGAAGAGCCCTCACATTTTGAAAATTAAATAACACACTTTTATAGAAACCATCAGTTAAAGAAGGAATCAAATGAGAAAATAGAAAACATTTTGAACTCAATGAAAATGAAATACAGTGTATTAAAATCTCTGGATGCTGTATACTTGGGGGAAATTTATATAACTATAGGCATAGCTTAGAGAAGAAGAAAGGTAGAAAGCATTGCAATCTAATTAATGGCTTCAAATTTCACCTTTATAAATTAGAAAATGGAGATCTAAATCCAAAATAAGTGAAAGGAAGGAAATAAGAGAATTTAGAATAAAATTAAGTGACATAGCAAAAGAAAAACGATAGAGAAAAATTAATTTACTCAAAAGCTGATTCTTTGATAAGATCAACAAAATTGTTAAAATCCCTTTCTAGACTGATTGCAAAGTAAGAGAGAAAAGACAAATTACCATTCTCAGGAATTAGAGATGAAATTGCTACAAATTCTGCAGATAGGAAAAGGATAATAAAGGAATATTCTGAACAGCTTTATGCCATTAAATTTGGCAACTTTGATGAAATGGAAAAATTACTTGATAGACATTAAGTACCAAAGCTCAATCAAGAAGAAACAGATAACCTAATAGCCCTATACTTACTAAATAAATTGAATGTATAATTAAAATAATCTCCACAAGGAAAATTCCATATTCAGATGGCTTCACTGGTGAATTCTACTAAACATTTAAGGAATAAATATCAGCAATTCCATACAAACTGTTCCAGAAACTGAAAGGAGAGGGAATACTTCCCAACATATTCTATCAGGCCAGTGTTACCCTCAAACCAAAAGCAAAGACATTACAAGGAAAGAAAACTACCAGCCAGTATCTTTTATGAATAGTGATGCAAATATCTTTCAATTGATATCAGCAGTGGATAGGATCAACACCATTTGGCAAATGGGATTTATTCCAGGAATGCAAGATTGGTTTAACATGCAGAAATCACTGCAATAATTTATAATAGTTTATCAAACAAAAAACTTAAAAACTAACAACATTTGATTATTTCAATAGACACAGAAAAAATATTTGATGGAATTCAACATATTTCCTGATAAAAATTCAACAAATTAGAAATAAAAAAAACTTCCTTAATAAGTCATATCTGTGAAAATCAAAATTCAACAAGTCATAAGTAGAAAGGAATTTCCTTAATAAGTCACATCTATGAAAACCACTAGGTTATCTCTTACTTAATGGTGAAAGACTGAATGCTGTTCCCCTAAAATCAGAAATGAGACTAGAATGTCCACTCAGTATTGGAGATTCTAGTCAGGGAACTGAGACAAGAAAAAAATAAAGACATCTAATGGGTAAGGAAGAACTAAACTCTTTATTTGCAGATGATGTAATTGTCTATATAGACATTCTAAATGGAATCTACACACACACACACACACACACACACACACACACACAAGCTACAAGAACTATGAATTGAGTTTCCAGTATGCAAAATCAATATACGAAAATAAATTATATTCCCATATAATGCAATAATTCATTGGAAACTTAATTTTTTCAAAATACAATTTACAATAGCATGAAAAAATGAAATAGTGATAAATCTGACAAAAGATGCAAAGATCTGTAAGCTGCACAGTACAAAATGTTGCTGAAACAAATTTGTAAAGACCTAAATAAGTAGAGTTCATGGCTCAGAAGAATCAATATTGTTTAGATGTCAATTTTCTTTAAAATGATTTATAGATGGAATATATTCCCAGTCAAAAGTTTGAGGACTTTTTGAGAAATTGACAAATTGATTCTAAAATTCATATGGAAATGCAAAGGACCTAGAATAGCCAACACAGTTTTGAAAAAGAAGAGCAAAGTTGGAGGACTAACAATACTACATTTCAAGACTTATTATTTAGCCACAGTAATCAAGACAGGGTGGCACTGATGTCAAGACTGACAAATAGTTTAATGAAACCGAATAGATGGTTCAGAAATAAGCCTACACATATATGGGACAATTGATTTTCGGCATATGCAAGTTCCATGGAGAAACAATAGTCTATTCATTATATGGTCCTTGAAGAAGTTGATACCCATATGCCAAGGAGGATTTCAGCTTATACTTCACACCATGAAGAAAGATTAACGTAAAATGGATAAATAGGTCTAACTATGTAACCTATGGCTATAAAATTTCTGGAAGAAAACATAGAGGAATACCTTTGTGACCTTTGGCTAGGCAAAAATTCATTAGATGCAATATTAGAAAAGTACAATCACAAAGTAACAAATGGATAAATTGGACTTCTTCTGTACTAAAAACTTATGCAGTCTAAAGGCACTATTAAGATGAAGATACAGGTCAGAGACTGGAAGACAGTATTTTTCAAATGTATATTTCATAAAGGAGTTTTATCTTGTATATATAAAGAACACTCAAAATCCAATAAGAAAATGAACAATCCAATTGAAAATGGGCAAAATATTTGAATGGATATGTCACCACTCAAGATATACAGGCAAACATGCATATAAAACAAGGTTGACATTAAAATTTATTAGGGAAATGCATAAGGAAACCACAGTGTCATACCACTATATACTTATTGTAAATGGCTTTAATTAAGAAGACTGATCATCAGAAGGGCTGACAAGGATGTGGAACACTTGGAACTCACACTGCACTGGTGGAAATATAAAAATGGTACAGGCACTTTGGAAAACAGTCTGGCAGTTTCTTAAAAATTGAACATATACCAAATATGACTATTCCTTTTCTAGGTACTTACCCAGTAGAAATTATAGTATATAGAGCTTTACAAAGATTTGTACAGATGTTCGTAGTGGCTTTATTTTAATAGCCTCAAACTGGCAACCATGATAACATCCATCAGCTGGTGAATCGATAAATACAAGCTATAATATTTCCATGCAGTGGAACATTACTTAGCAATAAAAAGAATGAACTCTTGATATATGCTCAAAATAATTATACTGGGTGAAAGAAGCCAGACAAAACAGTGCATGCTATATGATTCCATTCATATAAAAGTCTAGAAAATGAAAAGTAAACTGTAGTGACAGAAAGCAGATGAGTGGCTGTCTGGAGACAAGGATTGGGGGGGGTTAAGTGGGGGAGGAAGAGATTACAGACAGGCATGAGGAAATTTTTGAGGGGTTAGGGATATGTTTATTATCTTGATTCTGATGTTTTTAAGGTGTATACATATGCCAAATCTTATTAAACTGTACACAAAATGTGTAATTTGTTGTATATGCCATTATATCTTAATATGTCAGATAAAAAAACAAAAAATGTTCTTTGCATAAAAAATATGCACAGTAAATCTTTAAGGAAGGATTCCAGTAACTCTCATTATTTCTGATGGTAAGACTAAAAACTTTAAAATGTTTTATATAAATATTAGGTATTACTTTTATAATTATGAAAGTTAAAGCTAAGTGAAAAGAGGTGCAGTAATATCTAGTCTACAAAATTTTTTTTTGATTATCTGGCTACAGAGATATGCATTGAAATCAACACTATCATTGATCATTAGATCTTTCAGTTGTTCATTCATTCAAAAAAGGAATTGAAGAGGAATTTTGACTGGTAAGGAGGATTTAACCCATCAATGTTGGGGATGGGAAATGGAGCAAAGCAGAGGATGGTTTTCTGGGCAGAGAGAAAAGCATGAGAAAATGGTTTGAGTGGGGCAAACAATTAGTTGGATATTAATATAGGTAAAGTTTGAGATGGGTGGTAATGGCAGAGAAAGATATGAAGCAATCCAGGATATTTTCCCTATATCTTGTCTCTCATCCCACCTCCCTCTCTCATTTTAGTTTTATTTTTGTATTCTAGGGAAATTCTTTACTTTTGTTTCCAACTTGAATAATTCAGTTTTCTGCAATAGCCTGTCTGCTGTTCACTGCCCCCAACAAAGTTCCACATTCATAACCATGTGTCTCATATAATATATAGTCAGTTCTTTATATTCTTAGATTTATGACCTCATGACAGTTTGCTCTGGGGCTATGGACACAAATGCCCTGTAGAATATAGCCTTTAGAACAGAAATCAGGTACTGTAGAATTTATTTCCTTTTCTAACTTACATTTACTCTGCATCATAGGGGAGTAACCCTTGAGCAGCAAGAAAACTACCTTCTTCTTTTGAACTGAAGAAAAGTTTTCTTTGCCATTTCAGCCTTACAGAGACACTCTCCTAGTATTAGTTTGTAATCAGTAACAGTTGAGCTGGAGTTTGGTATAGGTCTTTACTCAAATAGTTCATAGCAGGATCTTCAGGGTTAGAGTAATGAAAAAAAAAAAAAAAAAAGAAAGAAAATCCTAGTACTTAGTATTTTGCCAGTTTCAAGGTTTGGCAACCTAGAGACTGCATGTAGTGGAAGAGGTCCATAGCTATAGCAACAGGTTTTGCGATTTTATTTCAGTGTTAATGAGATGCTGCTGCCTGTCATGGCTTCCTCTCCAGTGTGTGATCAGGAGAAAACCCTGGGGGCTTCTCACATGCAGGCATGCTAGGAAGAAGGTGGCCACATGTGTCCTTGTCCAAAATATTTCCATGTTGTATTCTCCTTGAGTTCTCATTTCTCTGGGATAGGAGCTTTCTCCAAGAGTTCACTAGGGTCTCTGTCCATGTTCCTCTGGTGCATCCATCTGAGATCCTTCTAAATATTTTACTTGGGATATTTACTTTCTGTTTCTCAGTACTGCTAATATGTTTGCCATTTAAATATTTCTACAATATTTTTTAAAGGGTTAAACAATTTTAGACTCTGTGATGTAGCAATACATTTTAAATTCCCATAGAAGCTTCAAATGTTTTATGCAGAAGGGAAAGGAGAGCCCTCACTCCATTATCATTTGATAAATAGAAACTCTGGGTCCAAAATAAGTGATTTCCTGTAATTTACACAAGGAGAGGGTAGAAGAGGAAATATAGGGATAAGATTCCCCTTCTCCTGATGACAATATCTAAGTCGATTTTGCCACACCATGCTGCCACAAGATGACTTTTTGTCAATGTTTAAAAGCAGAAATGATTAAATAACTATAATAAATAAATAAAACATGTGCAGTGGACAGTTTTACTAGAGCCCAAGGGCTCTAAAAAGGAAAGAGGCAGACTTGGGTCTCTGTTTTCCCTCAAGGTTGAAATGATTTGTCTTTGAAAATGGCCCACCCTCCTCATAGTAATCATCATCATGCATAATAAAATCCCATATTATGTGGCATGTTTCAGGCCGAATGTGTCCCCCCACAATGCTTTTCAGAGCTAATGTCAAGCTCCCCCAATTATGTGTTGCTGTTATGGAGTTCAAGAATACAGTAGCAGAGTTATAATAATAAAGGGTAGGAGAGAAAGTGGGAAATGAACAGGCAATAGCAAGGGAGGAAAGCAGTTTCGAAACAAGATCGAGTTAATGAAGCAGAGAAACAGAAGGCAGATCCTGAGCCCATGTATATAGCCTACCGCCATCTCTTGGTAGCCGTGGGTATTACAGCTTCAAATCGCCTCATCCACAAGCTGACATCCATTTCTTCATGTTAACTGGGAGTATATATTTAGATATATATACTTAATATAGAGGTATTAAACATATAATTTAAACATAATATAATAAGTATTACATAGTATATTTATAAGTATATAATATATATATTACATATATTTAATATACTTAAGGTATTAGGAGTATAAAGTGTCCATGAGATGACTTCACATTTATAGAGATATTATTTTCAAGACACTCAAAGAAAATAGCTTTTTAAGAAATTCACTATTTTATCTTATATTTTTGTTTGGAAAACCCAAATATTGCCTTCCTGAAGTGTGTTTGTGATGGGAGAAGTGTTCACCGGGTATCCTGTTAGTATTCTGTTCTGATCAGAGTTGTTGGCAAAGGCTGAAATGAGTTCACTGAGCAATTTATCATTGGGTCAATGTGATTCTGGTTTTTGAAGTAGAAGTATTTTGAAAGCATTCTTTTGAATGGCTTTTGGCTTTCCATGGAATTTTGTACATACTCTGTTTTTGTTTCAAAAAGGCAAGCAGCTTAAAAAGGAGTTCTAAATTCTGGTTTCTTAGAAGGGAGCTTCTAAAACAAAAGTATTTTCCCTCTCGCAGAGTCAATGTTTGTCTCTGAAAATTCCCCTTTAAGGAGTTCCTGTAGGGAAGGACTTCACGGCAAGAGCAGTTTATGGGTATCCAGGCCCGGGGCAGTTTACTAAAAAATGGTACATTTGACAATGTCTCAAGGTGGGCTTTTGTGTTGTGTTCCAGTACAAATGTCAAACTCACATCACGATAAGGAAAAGGGAAAAATGGAGAAATGAATGACAGTGTAAAGACTGCTCTTTTTGGCAAGGGGTACTGCAGACGTTGTAATCCACCATGTCAAATGTGGGGCTAACTGCGTGAGCACCCTGCTGTGGTCTTGTTGTATGTCCACTGTGGGTGTGCTGTTGTAATCTCAGAAGTCCGTTTATCAAGGAAGCGCATGGCCACCCTGGAAGGTTTCCCCTGAGTGAACCTCACAGAGGGTATTGTTACCACAGGCTTTCAGGAATTGAAATCAGCAGCATTAATAAAAATGGAACATGCCTTAGGAACCTAAGACGTGCCAGGCATTTTCATGTATGTTATCTTACTTTACTTCGACAAAATCACTGTGAAGTTGGTATTGATGCCTCCATTTTCCAAACGGGGAAGCAGAGTCTGAGGGATGTTTAACAACCGACCAAGGTTGTGCCAAAATGAGGATTCAAGTCAGAACATCTGACGCTCAGTCCCAAACTCTTGTGATTATACAAGGCATACTGGTTTTTCAAGTAGTCGAGCCCCAGGCTCTGCTTATTTCCATCTGCACTTTGAAGATCCCCAGTCCCTCGCTGACACTGATGCCAAAGCACTTATCATCTGCATCTCCTTTTGCTTCTAAGCCAGTTTGTGAGGTCTTGCCTAAGATCAGTAATAAGAAAGGATATGGGGAAGGAAAGACATTGTTCTACATCTCGAAACTCTGGTTTCTTTACACGATTTTTCTTTACGTGGATGAGCCCTGCTCCCTTTTCCAAATGAATTCTTCCGTGGAACTTCAAAATACAACGCAGATAAGAGCTACTCCATCAGAAGTTGGCTGAAAATCTGGCATTCTGCCTTCTCTTTGCACCCTAAACTTCTCTCCCCTGTTATATTCTCTGGGGCTCCAGGACTTGAAAGAACATATATGAAAAGACCTCCCAACTGTTGAAAATGATGTCAGGTCAGCAACCATGGTTTTGAACTGGTTTTGGATTCAAGAGCTGGCTTCCCTTGTTTCAGTGACCTTAAGCAAGTTTCTCACCTTCACTGAGTCTCCAGTTGCAGACTGGGTGTAACAGTGCTTTATCCCATGGGGCTGCTGAGACACTTAAATGGGATAATGTGCATGACGGCCCAGAACAATGGCTAGAACATATCAAGCCTCAATAAAGAGCAGTATCCTTCTTTGCCTATTCTCTGTCCTTCAAAAGTCCCTCTCCAAAGCTAACCAGATTGTGCATGGGACACAGGTAATTACAATGTTCTCTGCTCGACAAATGCCCTCCCCCAAGGTGGGTTCCTTGCTGTCCTTGGGTTTGCAGTGCAGCTATTGGCATTGCCATTTGGAGGCATCACCTCCCTTACGCATTTGCTCAGAAAGCTACTTCTGTTTGGATTGTGTCATCTCCCTGTGACTTCAAGCGTTCCTTTAATGAGAAGTTGTTAGTGGTGCTGGGTTTTTTGGCAAGATGACAAGCTGAGCCAGGGTGTCCAATGCTGCTGTTCCAGGATCATTATTGGCATGAGAAAGAAATAGACAATTAAGGGAAAATGTTGCCTCATGATTGGCAGTTAAGTAAGGGTGTTATCCACATGCCAGGAACTTCAAGGCATTTCTGAGTACAGAAGGTTCCAGATGGAGGGAAGGATTTGAAGGCCACCTCACCCCTCCCATCTTTGGCAAAGCGACTCTCATCCACTAATGTGGGAGGAGAGCTACCAAAATGAAGGAGGATAAAGGACGAACGGAGATAAAAATATTTTAAAATTATGAATGTTGAAATTTTAAAATAATACACTGAAGAAATAGGGAGCTAGGGTAGATTGGTAGTGTATAAATTCATGTTTACTTTATCTGTGGGAGTGGTCATTGCTTTTAAAGTCTTTTACAAATTTTCTATTTTCTTGTAAAAAAAGTAATACATATATAATGCATATCTCCTGTAATCCTATTCTCCATAGATAACTTCTTAGAACAGTTTAATGTCAGTGCTTTCAAATTATTTTATGCATACATGAACATGCATATATTTATAATATATATAATTGCTATTATTTCACAAAGATAGGATTATCCTAAAACCATCACCCTTCCATTGCACTTTTTATTTAGTAATACATTATGAATGCTTTCTGCATTGGATCATAAACATCTCTTGCCATCTACCTTTTTTTTTAACTGATGTAAAATTCACCATTTTAAAATCAACCCTTATGAAGTTTACAATTCATGGGAACTTCGTACATTCACAGTGTTGTGTAAGTCCTGCCTCTATTTCTAAAATATGTTCATCACTCCCACAAGGCAATGATACCCATTAAGCAGTTACTCTCCATTTTTCCCCATCCCCCAGCTCCTGGCCACCATGAATCTGCTTTCTATCTTTATGGATTTCTCTATTCTGTGTATTTTATCTAAGTGGAATCATTTAACGTGTGACATTTATGTCTGTCTTTTTTCACATTGCATAACATTTTCAAGATTCCTCCATATTGTTGCAGATGTTAGTACCTCATTCCCTTCCTACCCAAATAATATTCCACTGTATGGATACACTACTTTCTGTGTTTCCATTCATCAACTGAGGGATCTCTGGGTTGTTTTAACCTTTTGACCATTGTGAATCATGCTGCTATGAACAGATGTGCATGTATTCATTTAGGTATCTGTGGTCAGTACATTTGGGTATATACCTAGGAGTGGAATTGCTGGATTGTGAAATAATTCCATGTTTAACTTTATGAGGAACTACCAAACTCTTTTCCATAGCAGCTGCACCATTTCATATTCCTACCAGCAATGGATGAAGGTTCCAGCCATTTCTTACCAACACTTATTTTACACTTTTAAAAATTATTATTATAGCTATCTTACTCTGTGTGAAGTGGCATGTCTTTGTGATTTTGATTTGCATTTCCCTAATGACTAATGACATTGGGCATCTTTTCATTTGCTTATCAGCCATTTATTTATCTTCTTTGGAGAAATGTCCATTCAGCTCCTATACCTATTCTTTAATTGGATTATTTGCCTTTTGTCGTTGATCTTGCCAACTTTTTAAATGTGTGCACAGTATAGAATCTACCCTACCTTCAGTGATAGACTCCACCCTACCTTTATTTCAATGTAAAATGAAGGCATTTTTGCCATGAAAAGGAAGAATAGGTACTGGGTGGAAAAAGCAACAGATGTCTACCATATTTAAGAAAATATATAAGGCAAGATCCTCTGAGGAGCCTTAGAGGAAGTTTCCCCTAATATTGCAGTGTAATAATTTTGTAACCCAAACTCATCAGTTTTACATAATATTTTTCTTTCCCTGATGGGAAGACATTATGGCTGGTAGATGGAGTGAGGGAAATGAGACTCTGGAGTTGATGATTTTTATTTGGTTCCAGCCTCAATTGGAGATATGATTAAAAGCTCAGAGATTCTTCCCAGGTGATTCATAAATGCTCTTACCCATGTGAAATGAACTCTCTCACCAGTTTTTTTGGTAACTTCCTAAAGAAAAGGTGACTGACCATCTTAGTTTGACTGTGACAGCCTCAGTTTTTGCAGTGAAAATCTAGTGTCCTGGGGAACTCTTCCATGAATTGTGAAAGGTCTTGGTGTCTGGTGATGGTGTGGAAAGTTGGAGGGAAAGTGCAAAACTTATATGGCAAACCCCCAAATAGGGGCTGAAGTACACTCTTTTTAATGTCAAGTGGTTATGGCATAGATGGATAAATGGATGCCTTCTGTAGTTGCCATTATTTCCTCTGACTATTGATATCGGCACTGTGATTTGTGGTTCATAGTAACAGACTATCCATTACTGCCCCATTCTGGGTGATGACACTTAAGTGTGAATTTGCATGCATTGTCATTGTGAATATTTCCAGTCTGTGTTTGTTAGTTTAATTTTAAACATTGTGAATATCGTGAACAGGTTTTCTAAGCGTTCAGGTAAGATGATGAGAATGATCACAATACCAGTGCCAGCATGACCCAGATATCACTGAAAAAGAAAGCTAAGTGACTGTGCTATTTTAATGACAACTGGAGTGGGGGATTAAATAACTAAAGCAAGCGTTCTGCACAATATGCAGAAAAGAATTGGGGACCATGCTTGCTGGAGAAGGGGCTATGAAAGCACATGTGGAGACAATCTCCCAAGTCTGGGATGAGGACAGTCAAGGACTTCTAAGTCAATTGAAAGGTTTTCATCTCACAAAAGACACTAACACTTAGTTGAAAATAGTAACCTCTGAATTGGCTTGAGCATACTGCATGAAGAATACACATTATTGTCTTGGTTCCTTGAATGTTCTGGGAAACTGAGGGAAGTTACATTTTCTGATTTAGATACAATTAAAATATTCTGTGGTTGAACAAAAGGGGAAATTAAGCATCTGATCTGTTGGTCCTTCACACTGTAGAGCTGATTTTGTTAGTTCTTATTAATGATCATGTTTTCTGTGCTCTTGAGTGAAAACAAGGATAAATAAAATGTTCTCCCTAGCTTTCAGGTACTTTGGTTTGAAGAAATAGAGTTTCAAACTGTCTTGTTGATTTCTCTGGGTATTCTAATGTAATGGCAGAAAATATAAAAGAAAAGATTGTGGATACTCTTGTTCAGATGCAAACTAGACTTTACTTATCTAGCTGCATATTTGGCAGATACTGCAGATGTGAATTCTGACCAATTCTATTCAGTCTATGAACTTTTTACCAAAGAAAGTAAGAAGATCTTGTCTACTACATGTCCTATGCACTTTCTACAGAACGTTGATTAAAAAGGGGTGTGGTTTGCTTGTGTATAGAGGGTTTCAAAGTAAAGCTTTTCCTGGTTGCTTTTCAGTTTCCCCAAATCATGCAGAGACAGTAAGATTTTTAACTTTATAGACAGGAAGAAGATAGTGTCCTACAGGATGGCACATCTTGATACATTGTTGCTGGCCATAAAAAAGTTTTAAAATGTGTTGGCCTGCTATAAAATATTTTGAAATATGAGATAAGAACAATCTCCTTCTCTAATTTGGAAATACCTTGAGGATGAAAATTGGGAAAGGATTACTTAAAACAGGGGTTTACATGTTGTTTCTCCAAAGCTGTTTGATGATCTTTGAAGATCTATTAAGGAGTTTAGAAAGGATGAGCTGACTGCACTTGAATTTGTTTTAGGTTGTGATGAACACTTATATGGAAAAAAATACTTTTTTTTTTGAAATAGGAATGCATCAGAATCGTAAAAATGTTGGCAGAAAGGGCAGTCAGATTAACCAGGACTTTCACAATTTCTTTACTAAAGTATAATGATAAATTATAATTTATTGGGAGTTCAGCTTTGATTTCATAAGTTCAAACTACTTCTGCACTTTAAGACTGTTTTCCCTGAGAGAGGTTTAACTTTGGAGTGTTTGAAAAATCATGGACATTTTAGACATGGAACATCTATTTGATGAATTTAAAGATACAAAGGACATGATGGGCAGACAACTGGTCTACCATAACAAGCCAGTAGATGTGTTGTGGATGGACATTTTTAGAGAACTGGAAACTGATTTCCTACAAGTCTAAAATCCTGGTGTTGCTAGTAAGTAAAGTATTACATGCTCAAATGCTTTTGTGGAGAGGATATTTAACTTGACATCATCAAAACCAGAAACCAGTATAATGTAGGCTTGATGAAAGCAGAGCTGTAAGACAAAATGAATTTATATTTGATAGTTTCAATTTCACCATTACATAAAAGAAAGATATCCTAAAAACTGCAGGCAGTTCAGACAAAGATTTCAACTATGTGTATCATGGGATCAAAAGAAACATTATTGTTATTTTTTATTAAGTATGGGTATCTGTTTAACAAGTCCTATTATATTTATGCTCTTTTTAAACAGCATTATATTCATGTATCTTAAACATAGATCTTAATATAGCATAATGTACAGATAGTGTAATTCTGTAATATACAATAGAGTTTTAAAAGATCTAAATAATTGCTCTATAAGAAGGCAGAAAGATTCTAAAAATATTATTACACTTTTCTTAATATTATTTGTTGAGCTCTATCAGTTATTACTATTAATTGCCACTTATTTTTTATTTAAATATTGGCATTTATGTTGAATAATTATGATTTCAAGTAAACATCTACTTCTAAATATTACATTAAAGTAATAACCCATATGTATATAATTATTTATTATGTATTATTATGATTTTCTTTGTGCCTGTTTGGTGTGGCTTCATCCTGGTGTGGGTTTCTAAAAAGTGGGTAATTCTACCTAGATAAATGCACTGCAAACAGCTCCAGCCCCACCTGGGCTGTCTCTCCCTTTTCGGTAAGGTGAATGAAAACAGACATAACTTACTCAGGCTGTGTAAAAAAACATAACTTAAAATACTTAGACCTTCAGCTGAAACTCCTACAGGAAGCTAATCAGATACCAAATAATGTGGAGATGGACTAATGGATAATTCTACCACTCCATATAGAGCAAGTAAAATATATAAAAAGGATTTTCCCACTTAATAAGGAAAATAACTGTGTAGAAGAATAGCCCCCTAAAAAATGCAAAGAAAGCAGGCATTAAAAACAAAAACAAAAACAGGAGAATCTAAGCTCAAGAGAACCTGACCCTAGAAACAAATGAAAATTTCCTACAATTGCTCTGCAGTGTACAATTTAAAGAGGACATGAATTTAGTGACTCAAGAGCTTATAGATAAGTTGCTAGAACAACAGAGTGAACTGAAAAGGAAGATTAGTGAGGAAGAAAAAAATTAAGAGTACAGATTCTCTTTTAAGTGAAATAGACAGAAAATGAATAGAAAAGACATAGCAGAAAAATGAATTCATGGCTTACAGCAAAGGCTTGTAATGATAACTCTGAATGCAGGAAAAACATTGAAGAGATTAATACAATTAGCATGACAATAATAGATAAAAAGGTATGAGATGATGTTTTCAAAAATAATGGGTCTTCCTGAAGTATAAAGTGAAAAAAAAAAAAGACTGGTTGTGATGAAAGAAAACCCTACCATAATGGCCCCAGAAATACTGGGTCAGGCATCCTGGGACCAGTAGAATGACAACCCCATGTCATCAGGAACAGGGCTATTTCTCTCTTTCTTCTCCATCTTTCATATGTAGATACTGTGCCTTCCTCTCCTGCTTCCACATGCCAGGTAGGAAGAGGGATGAAGGATATGGGACAAATTGCTTTCTAAGTGAGAGTTTGTCTTTTTATTTAAGAAGGAATAAGCTCTCCTGGAGACATCTATCTATATGTCACTGGCCAAAAGTGTGTCATGTGCCCACACCCAGCTTTAAGTCAGTCTAGGAAGGTATTCTAGTTTTTCATCCTCCATAGTTGAGGAAGGCAAGAAAAATGTTATCTGTGGCTTTTGGGAGGCCGACCCAGAGCCATTGAACAAAACAGCAAGTCCATAGGCATTGTCTAAATTTGATGTCAAGGAAGAGTAGTATCAGCATATTCTTTACAATGTTAGTGGTAAATATTAGGATAAATGCCAAAAATATTTGAAGAGTTTGATTCTAGAAAATAAGACTTAAATGTAGGGAGTACTGTGGTGTTTTTTTTCCACCTAATTTAATTTTTATCTGAATTTGTAGCCAGGTACTCATATTTCTATCATTTAAAATTCAATATCTTTGGGGAAAATAGACAAAATCATGAGGTGACTTCCTGTTCAACTCCCTGTCCCTCCCTACCAAGAAAATCTAAAGTATGCATACAAAAAAAAAATTGAAAAGAAAAAATGTTTCCATTTAACCGAATACATTTTTAGAATCTATGTATCAAGATAACTACTAGAAAAATAGAAAAAAAAAAGGACTAACTTATAAACCAGGAGAGGGAAAAAAATAAAGCAAATAAATATTCATCAAATAAATGGGAGGAAAGACAATTCAAAAGAATCAAGGAGAAAGTATGCCCCACAGTGAAAAACACAAGATAGCAGAAGTCCAAATTTAGCACAACAAGCGTGAAGAAACTCAACAAATAAATAGCAACAGACATTAAAAGCCAGCTCTACCATACTTACAAGAAACAGTCTGGAAACAAAAGATACCAGAACCCTGAAAATAAAGCCATGAAAACAGGTAGATCGAGGAAATTCTGATGATGATGAATGACTAAAGGAACAGCAACACAAACAGCTTTGAGAAATGCCTATTCAGGTCCTCTGCTTGCTTTTTCATCAGGGTTTGTTTTATATATGTATGTACTTATTTATTTAGCTGTTGAGTTGCGGAGGTTCCTTAAATATTTTGGATAGTAACCGCTTATCAGACATGGTTTGTGAGTATCCTCTCCCATTCCATAGGTTGCTTTTTCACTACATCAGTTGTTTCTTTCCTTTGCTGTGTAGACGAATTTTAGTTTGATGCAATCCCATTGCTCTCTATTCTCTGTGCCTTTCGTGTTATGACTAAGAAATCGTTGTCAAGACCAATGTCAAGAGACGTTTTTTCTGTTTTCTTCTGGTAGTTTCATAGTTTTTGGTCTTAACATTTAAGTCTTTAATCGATTTTGAGTTGATTTTTGTATCTGGTATAAAATAAGGGTCCAATTTCATTAATCTGAAGGTTAATCTAGTTTTTTCAACACTATTTATTGAAGAGACTATCCTTCCTTCCCTATGTGTTCTTGGTACCCTTGTTAAAGATCAGGTGACCATCAATGGCTAATGGGTATGTGAAAATGTACTCAGTGTTACTAATCATCAGGAAAATGCAAAGCAAAACCACAATGAGATATCACCTCACATCTTTTAGAATGGATACTGTCACAAAGATAAAAAATAACAAGAGTTGGCAAAGATATGGAAAAAAGGGAACCCTTGTACATTGTTGGTGGGAATATAAACTGGTATAACCTTTATGGAAAAAAGTATAGACGTTCCTTAAAAAATTAAAAATAGAAATACCACACTTACCCAGCAATCCAATTTCTGAGTTTATATTCAAAGCAACCAAATTAGTATCTGAAGAGATGCCTGCACTCCCGTGTTAACTGAAGTATTACTCACCAACAGTCAAGATATGGAAATAACTTAAATGTTCATTGATGGACAAATGGATAAAGAAAATGTGTATGTACACAATGGAATATTATTCATCCTTAAAAAGGAAATCCCACCATTTATGACAACATGGATGAAACTGGGGGACTTTATGCTTAGTGAAATAAGCCAGGCAGAGAGACAAATACTACATGATCTCATTTGTATGTGGAATCTAAAAAAGTTGGACTCAAAAAAGCAGAGAGTAGAATGGGGTTTGCCAGAGGCAGGCAGGGTGGGGAGGAAGTGAAATATTGGTCAGAGGGTATCAAATTTAAGTTATACAAGATGAATGGGTTTTTCAGGTCTAATAGACAGCATGGTGATGATAATTAAAAATACTGTATTGTATTCTTAAAATTTTGTATAGTTTGAAGTATTGTTTACTAAAAGGATAGATGTGCTGGCACACACACACGTAGTGGTAACTATGTTGAGTTGATAAATAAGTTACTTATCTTAATTGTGTTTTCACAGTATATACATCTATCATAACATCAAGTTGTACATTTCCACTTGATGTAATTCTTCTGTGTCAAAGATATCTCAGCAAAATTGTTAAAAATAAAATATATCAGATGGACTTAACAGATATATCTAGTTTTTTCAGAACACCCAGACAGAAAGCAGAATACACATTTTTTCTTAAGTGCACATGGAATGTTCTCCAGAATAGATCACATATTATGACACAAAAAGAGCATCAATAATTTTGAAAAGATTGAGATTGTATCAAACATCATTTCAGACCACATTGGTATGAAAGTAGAAATAAATTATGTGAAAAAAAAACCCAAACCCACAAAAACATGGAGGCTAAACAATAAGCTTCTAAACAATCAATAGATCAATGAAAAAAATCAAAGAAGAAATCAATAAATGTGGACAAATGAAAACAAAAATACAGCAGTTCAAAATAGGTGGGATATTGCAAAAGCTGTTCTAAGAAGGAAGTACACAGCACTACAGGCCTACCTCAAGAAACAAGAATAATCCCAAATAAACAGTCTAAACGAACAACTAAGAAACTAGAAAAACAAATTAAACCAAAAGTTAGTATAAATTGGAACATAATAAAGATCAGAGCAGAAATAAACAAAATAGAGAAAAATAAGACAATAGAAAGAAATCAATGCAACCAAGAGCTGGTTCTTCGAGATGTTAAACAAAATAGACAACCCCCTAGCCAGACTTATTAAGAAAAAAGAGAGAGGACACAAAATCAGAAATGAAAAAGGAAAAGTTGGAACTGACACCACAGAAATACAAAGAATTATTGAGAATTCTATGAAAAATTAAATGCCAATAAATTGGACAACCTAGAAGAAATGGAAAAGTGCCTAGAAAAGTACAATCTTCCAGGGCTGACCCAGGAAGAAACAGAAAATCTGAACAGACCAATTACCAGTAACAAAATTGAACTGGTAATAAAAAAACTCCCAACAAACAAAATTCCAGGAACAGATGTCTTCACAGCTGAATTCTACATCCTTCTTAAAGTATTCTAAAAGTAGAAGGGGAGGGAATACTTCCAAACTCATTCTATGAGGCCAGTATTACTCTGATACCAAGACCAGACAAAGACTACAAGAAAAGAGAAAATTATAGATCAATATCCCTGATAAACATAAATGCAAAATTTTCAACAAACTATTAACAAACTCAGTTCACAAATCCATCAAAAGGATCATCCATCATGACCAAGTGGGATTTATTCCAGGGATGCAAGGATGGTACAATATTCATAAATCAACCAGTGTGATACACCACATTAACAAATGGAAGGATAAAAACCATATCATCTCAATAGATGCTGAAAAATAATTTGACAAAATTCATCATCCATTCATGATAAAAACTCAACAAAATGGGTATAGAGGGAACATACCTCAACATAAGCCATCTATGACAAACCCACAGCTAACGTCAAACTCAGTGGCAAAAAGCTGAGAGCTTTTCCTCTAAGATCAGGAATGAGACAAGTATGTCCACTCTCACCACTTTCATTCACCATTGTACTGAAAGTCTTAGCCACAGCAATAAAACAAGATAAAGAGGTAAAAGGCATCCAAATTAGTAAGGAAGAAGTAAAAATGTCACTCTTTGCAGATGACGTGATGTTATACTTAGAAAACCCTAAAGACTCCACCAAAAAACTATTAGAACTAATAACTGGATTCAGCAAAAATGCAGGATACAAAATCAGTACACAAAAATCTGTGGCATTCCTATATGCTAACAATGAACTAGCAGAAAGAGAAATCAGGAAAATAATTTCATTTACAATTGCATCAAAAAGAGTAAAATACCTAGGAGTAAGCTGAACCAAGGAGGTAAAAGGCCTGTGCTCTGAAAACTGTAAGACATTGATGAGAGAAATTAAAGGAGACACAAATATATGGAAATCTATCCCATGCCCATGGAGAGGAAGAATTAACATTGTCAAATGGACATCCTGCCCAAAGCAATCTACAGATTCAATGCAATCCCTATCAAAATACCAATGGCATATTTCAGTGACCTAGAGCAAATAATTTTAAAATTTATGTGGAACCACAAAAGACCCCAAATAGCCAGAGCAATTTTGAGAAAGAAGAACAAAGCTGGGGGTATTACACTCCCTGAGTTCAAGCTCTCCTACAAAGGTATAGTAATTAAAACAGTATGGTACCAGCACAAGAACAGACCCATAGATCAATGGAACAGAAAAAGGCCCAGAAATAAACCCACATGTATATGGTCAGTTTATATATGATAAAGGAGCTATGAATATACAATGGAAAAAAGACAGTCTCTTCAATAATTGGTGTTGGGAAAACTGGACATCTACATGCCAGAGAAAGAAACTGGATTATTGTCTAACTCCATATACAAAAGTACCAGAAATGAGTTAAAGACCTAAATAAAGACATGAAACCATAAAACTCTTAGAAGAAAACATAGGCAAAAATCTCCTGAACATAAGCATGAGCAATTTTTTTCTGGCCATGTCTCTCCAGGCAAGGTGAACAAGAGCAAAAATGAACAAGTGGGACTCAAACTAAAAAGCTTCTGTACAGCAAAGGACACCAACAAAGCAAAAAGGCAACCGATAGTATGGGAGAATATATTTGTAAAGGATTTATCTGATAAAGGGTTAACATTCAAAATATATTAAGAACTTATATGCTTCAACACCAAAAAAACAAATATCCCAATTAAAAAATGGGCAGAGGACCTGAAGAGACATTTTTCCAGAGAAGAAATACAGATGGCCAACAGGCACATGAAAAGATGCTCCACATCGCTAATCATCAGGGAAACGCAAATCAAAACCACAATGAAATATCACGTCACACCAGTCAGAATGGCCACCATCCAAAAGGCAAGATGTAACAAGTGTTGGCAAGGATTTGGAGAAAAGGGAGCCCTCTTACACTGTTTTGGGGAATGTAAATTGGTGCAGCCACTGTGGAAAGCAGTATGGATTTTCCTCAAGAAACTAAAAATAGAAATGCCATACACACAGTAACTGCACTTTGAGGGATTTACCTGCAGAAAAAAAAATCCCTGATTTGAAAAGATATATGCACCCCTATATTTATTGCCACATTATTTACAATAGCCAAGATACAGAAGCAACCTAAGTGTTCATCAGTAGATGAATGGATAAAGAAGAGGTGGTACATATACACAATGGAATGTTATTCTGCCATAAAAAAGAAAGAAATCTTGCCATTTGTGACAACATGGGTGGACCTAGAGGGTATTATGCTAAGGGAAACAAGCCAGGTGGAAAAAAGACAAATACCATATGATTTCACTTACTTGTGGTATCTTAAAACAAAACAAAACAAAATGAACAAAACATCAGTAGACTCGCAGACACTGAGAAGTGACTGGTGGTTACCATGGGGGAGAGGTTGGGGTGGGTGGGTGGATGGGGAGGGTGGTGGGATTGGAGGGGGCACAAGGACCTCAATCATAATGTAGCTTGGTCAGGGGGATGGGAATGCCTGGAGAATATAGCCAACTTTCCTGTAACATCCTTCTTTACTGACAGGTAGTGACTGCACTAGTTGGGTGAGGATTTGGTAATGTGTGTACACTGTGTTGTGTACTTGAGACCAGTAAAATGTGTATCATGTTACAATAAAAAAAATACAGGTTATGCAATATTAATATCATAAAATAGAAATTAAGGCAAATAGCATTAAAAGGAACAAAAGTTATTTATATTAAAAATAAGAATATAATAAGAAATTATAATAGTTACTAATTTTTCTGCACCCTGCAACATAGCTGCAAAACATGTAAAGCAAAAACTAAGAGACCTACAAGAGAATCTGATGACTTCAACAGATATCTCCTGAATTTTATAGATCAAATAGAAATAAAATAAGAGTACTTGAAGAATCCCATTAACAGGGTGAATATAAATATATGTATAGCATTTTTTCCTTAAAGGACAGAAGTTATATATTTTTTTACCCCCAAACATACATAGATCACTCATAGAAATTTACCCTGTACACTATTTCCTGCTATTACCACTGGTTTTGAACATGAGCTGCATATGAAATTCTAGCCCATTTACTGTCATAAGCCAGGGAGTTAAAATTATTGAAAATGAGGAGACAAATAATCTTTTGCAGATGACACGTCTTCCTGGAAAATCCAGAGTGTGCATATTTATTGGATAAGCTATTACATTTAATAAGTTTAGTGGTGTTTTAAGTAATAAGGTGAATACACAAATATTGATTGCTTTCCTATTTAGAAAAAATAATCAATTAGAAAACATTATTGGAAAAGGGGGTTTCATTCCGAATTGTAATAAAATAGTAGAACATCAGTCCTGATGTGGCCACTTCTGCACTAGAGGTGTTATCTGTTACAGGACTGAACAGGTCCTGCAACATTAATATATTAATATATTTTAAATAAATCAAATGTAACATGTAATAAAATATACATTTTCTAAACTTAATTTATACAATCTAATTTAAAAATGAAAGCAATAATGATATGTGCACAAATAACATGTGTGTACACATACATACCTCTTGTCTATCACATGGACCATTCTAAAAATATAATAACCTGAGTTTTGATGAATGTTTGGTTAAACTGGTTTGTTCATACACAGCAGTTGTCAATGTTAATTAAAAGCCATGAGAGTTTAATTCCTGTGACCTAGGTATTCCACTTTTAGAATTCTTCCCCCAAAATGATTAGAGATCTATGTTTATTGATGTTGAAAGAATATTGTTTCTACTAGTAAAATATTAGGAATAAAAATTGAACAATAAAGTATTGATGATGCAGGTAATGGTATATACATAACACCAAATATTTTGTGACATTAAAATTATACTTTAGGAAAATGCTTAAAATATATCAGGTGCAAAAGGCAGATCTAGTTTATGAAATAGTGTGTATAGTATGATCAGTAACACACATAAATCTTGTTTGGTTCATCCAGCCACTCCATCTTTCTCTCTATTGAAAGCAGGCATGATGAATAACAAAAATAGATTTTATTTTACACTTAATGTTTTTCACACTCTTTTGCTAAGAAACATTTTTAAAATGTCTTTGAAAACCTAATATAGTGTTTTGAAGGTAAATAAATAATTCTGAGCACAGAAATAATATCTCCTTGATGTATTTGTAAATTGGATCATACCAGCTACTGTGATGGAAGGAATCTTTGGGAACCATTTTCACCCCAGATGGGAACCCCCTTTTCCTGGTTCTATTTAGCGGGGTCCCTGAGAGGAAGGTGAAATGTGCCTTATTATTGCCCAGCTTCCCCCAAACACTCCTTTTTCAGAAGACAAGAGGTGACCAGATGAACAGCTAATGGACTTGACAGAGTTCAAGCACAGATTGGAGACCAATGAATCTGATTTTAGAAATGGGAGATTGTGATCTCATAGGTGAAGATTTTCCATTTCATTGGAGTTGGGAATGAATGATGCAACAGAGACATTTAACCATGTTTCCAAATTAGAAGGTGGTGAACTGAAAGTGTAGCTCCAAGCCCCTCACGGCTATTTCTGATCTTGACCCCATAGCCCGGTTGAGATGGGACCACCTCTTCTTTCTGAGTCGCTTTTGCCTAATGGAAAACTTGAGGTGCTCATGTCTTGCACTGCAGGCACAGAGATGTGAATGACCCTGTGCGTCACATTCAGGATCCTTGAAAACCTTGACAACATGAAGAAGTAGCTAGCCATCAGAATAAGGGACTGTTTCTTAACATAGTAGAGAAGACTGGTGTGTGAAGAATGGTGCTTGAAGCCCTCTTATACACACATGTAAGTCCCCCTTTTCAGCCAGCTTTTGAAGGTTGTTTAAAACCTATTAATGTTGGAATATTTTCAGTGTTTATTCTAACCATACTCCTATCATAAACATAAAGCCGCTTGCATTAAACAATCACGCTAATTGGAAATGACAGGGCCCTTCTGGCCGGCCCTTCAGGCCAAGGGAGGGCCGTCATAGAGAATAACTTGGGTCTGCTCCAAGCCCTCTATGTGGAGATGAGACTGCCGGGTGTGGGGGAAGATCTTCACAGAGTAACACATTCTCCTGTAAGGAATTTTGTCTTGACAAAGGGTCTTGACTTTCCCATTTTTTATTTCTTCCTACCACCCCTACTCACATCCTGTTGGAACATCTCATTTTGTTCCTAACCGGCTCTGGGGTTTTGCTGTTTAGTACAAACCAGACGTACATCTGCACTTTCTCAGCAAACTCATCATTTGGCTGGGTCGCTTCATGATTAGATTTGTCAAAAACCTCTCTCCTCATCTATCAGTGATTCCACTCCCTTAATCATCGTCCTCTGTGTTCTCCATGATCCTACGCATTTTTCAAACTGTCTGGGTCCGCACTTCAGCATTTTCAAAAAGGGAAGGAAGGATCCACACTAATAGAGTACAGTGTGTGCTTGGCTGTAGTCTCGGGATCTTTCTCCTACATTTTTCCTTGTGCGCCCCATTTGCCCTACCAGTCTCTGAAAAAGAAGATTGTTCAATTTAATGTACTTTTGGATTTCTGTGATGATGGTTTTAGAAGCCGAACATTCTGGAAATCGATGTTCTCTGTCTATGTCCCTGTGTCCTGGAAACATAACTTCCTGAAGCATTAACTATTTTTACAACTAATTAACCTATTATAACCTTGGTGATAGCCCAAGAGACAAGATGAATTCTGGAATGAGTTCCCGATAGTGAGTATGACGGGAATAGGTGCCAGTACTTGGGCACAGAACAAGCACCCCTCCACTCCAGTGTCCGAAAATTCACACCATGGTGGTTTAATCGTGGTCGCAACCTGTCGAAATAGGCATGAAAAGAGCAAGTGAGTGTGTCTTAAGCAACAGATACATGAGGAAAGATATATATTTCTATAATTTGTCATTTAGGTTTTTCTGTAGACCATGATCCGAATACACTGTCTTTGACATGTTTTCTTCCACTTGTAGACACGATTTTATGATGGGCATACATTTATTCTTTATTATAGTCATTAAGCATGAATGATTCACTTCTTCAGTTGATCCATGCAGGTTTTTAAATGTCTCATTCACTGATGGATTCACTCTTTCATTACACATTACTGAGAGCTTACTATATAGCTGGGTGCTGGAGAGGCCCTGGGGTGGGATGCTGAGTAGAAATAGATATGGCCTCTGTCCTGATGTGTTTTATAAATAAATAGGGAAAGACATGTTAATCATAATACCCCACAAACACTTATCCAATCACAGTCATGCTACTTGAGAGTATCTTAGTGAAGGGCATGTGGACAGGGTGTTTCAGATTTCTGATTGGCTGAATGTCTTGGACCAAATGAGACACATGTACAAATGTACCCTTCTCTGTGGCTGCTCTGAAGATGAGGTCATTCTGCAGTCTCTATTTTTCATAGGGTTTGGTAGTTTTTATTTGTCCTTATCACAGATTTAGCATTGTTTAGCTCATCAGATTCATCAGATCAAAAGTCCCCAGATGCTATTCCTTTACCAAATGTTGCTTAAGAAAAAAAAAAAAAAATATATATATATATATATATATACATATATAGCATTACATGGGCAGCTCTTTGAATGTCTGAAAATCATCTGGCTTGCAAGGATCCCATATCCTTCATATTAAAGTGCAATTTGACTCTAAATCTGGTGGGAAATCTAGCATCTCTTTATTCCCAGCGTTCACCAAGAAATGTCCACATAGCAAGTTTTACTGATGACTTGGGGCCACAGGGGGTTGTGATAGTAATTAAGCCACAGGGCAGCCTAGCCAAAAAAAGAAGAAAAAATTGATATTGGACATCCTAGATCTTAAAAGTCCCTCAAGTATTTTCCTTCCTTAGGGACTTTCTGCTGCTATTTTCTTCAGCTCAGGCTCTGTAATTTCCTCATATTTCTAAGTCTATCTGAGCTGTGCCCTGGGGGTATCTTTCAACAGCTATTTTCCTTTGTTGAGGATAATGGGACTTACCGAAGAGAAAAATAAAAGGATCCCATTATCAAATAAATTTGGGGAGCTCTGGTTCAAATGCGATAGGATATCTTTTAATAGTAGACTTGTCAGAGTGTTTGGTACTCCAATAAATGTTGTGAATTTCTAAGAGAGTGATTTTTTTTAAGTCTGTAAAAAGATTGATTTTTAAACATTTCTTAGAAATTGTATCATTTATGTTGACTCTGGCTACACATAGCACACACCCTGGCTTATAATGATCTGAATGGCCAGACATGTTATAGTTCCGTGTGGAAGTTGAGATGCAGGATGGTTGATCCCGTGGCTCAGTGATGGCATCAAGGGCTCAGGTGATTTCCTTCACCTCTGCTATACTCAGTGTTGATTTCACACTGAGCACAGTGGCAGGGTGGCTGGTGTAGTACAGGCCTCAAATCTAGAATGGCAGCATCCTTAAGAAGAGGAGTAAACCACTTCTTTCTAAGGCTTTTTCACAGGATAGAAGAGATTTGCTCCAGAATCCCCCAATAGACTCTCTCTTACATGTCATTGGCTGGAACTGGGTCTTAGACTTAGTCCTAAACTAATCCATAGCAAGGAGGATGGGCGAGCCCTCTTGGAAGGCCCTGGCTACCCATGGGATAAGTAGATATTTGTGCAAAACTGAGTTTCTGTTTGGAAAGGGGGAAATAAGTACTGGGAAGGTCCTAATAATATTCATTAAAGAAACACATTGCTAAGGACTGGATTGTTTCTCCTCAGATTCGTATGTTGAAGCCCTGACCCTAATGTGACTGGCTGTATTTGGGGATAGGGTCTTTAGGAAGTCATTTTGGTTAAATGAGTCACTAGGGTAGGGCTCTAATCTGATAAGACTGGTAGCCTTATAAGGAGCAGAAGGGAGACAGTCAGAGTGCCTACACCCAGGAAAAGCCAGGTGAAACAGTGCCAGAAAGTGGTTGTCTCCAAGCCAGGAAGGGAGCTTTCTCCAGAAACCCACCCTGCTGGACCTTGATCTGGGACTTCCTATCTCCAGAACTGTGAGCAAATAAATTTCTGTTGTATAAGCCATCCAGTCTATGTTATTTTGTTATGGCAGCCTGAGCTGACTAATTCACACATGAATGTGATAAGAACCTAAAATAATACAGATGTTTTTAGAAAAATGACAAAATACTCCTCCTCTATGCCAATTCCATCCCTGGAGATTGCTGCTAAAAAATGTGTAGTATACTCCCCTACTCTTCTTAATACTTAGTATAATATACATATATGTTTGTGTGTGTATATGTACATTGTTAAATACACGTATTTTGTTTACTTTTCATTTTTTAATATTGACATGTTACTTACTGTCATGCAAGTTTATTTTCATCCACTGTATATAGCCCTATGTCATCTCTTATCAGGGTTGCATAGATTACACTGGGCAGATGGGTTACAGTTTCTTCAGCCATCTCGGTACGGGAGGATGTTGTGTGAAGTGGCTTCCACACTTATTTGAACATGGAACATCTCCTGGGATTTCAGCACAACACCTTTCGGACCCACTGATCTAGAATTCTCAGGTTCTCTCAGTGTCTTTGTTGCTCTGAAAGGAGAGGTAACTGCTTGAGGCTCTCATGACATTTGACCATGGACGATGATACCTAGAGGACATGGCAACTCAGGGCATTGATGAACGAGGGTGTGCTAGACAGTCATCACCTGGCCTCTGTGTATCAAAAATGCTAACTTTCCATTCTTTAGGGGCCAAGCACTTTGTTCTTTCATGCATGACACTGCAGTGTTATGGAAATTGTGACATTACTCAACAGCTGATTTATTGCATCTTGGATGAACTCTCCTTCAAGCTACGTGGCTTGAATAGAATAAATCTGACTAACGAATTTACAGACAGGATTTTGGCAACATAAATGATTCTGGCCTCCCTAGGAAAGTTTTTAAAATTTGCCTGAGGTTTACAAGAAAAATTATTTCTCATGATTTGTTATTCGAATGTAGTTTTATTTATCAACACACACTCTGCAAATGTATGAAACCCACGCTAGTCAAGTCATTTAATCTTTAAACCCATTTAATCCTATCAGTCAGGTTGCTAAAATAAATATGGTGATTCTGACATGCCTGGGAGTTTACACAAGTGTCCTGTTTGCTAGAGCCAAATGTTGTTGTATTTACC
Source organism: Smutsia gigantea (assembly GCA_032199065.1). NCBI lineage: Eukaryota > Metazoa > Chordata > Mammalia > Pholidota > Manidae > Smutsia > Smutsia gigantea. The sequence goes on along the minus strand of JAVSCE010003957.1, from coordinate 83,485 downwards.
TTAGACAAAAGATGACCTTCACTCGGGGGATTGGATTGATTTCCAACAAAGATTATTCCATAAATCCAGTTCCCATAGGGATGCTGTTAATTGTTATACACGTATCTCAGTTTGTTGACTCAGTTGTTTGAATATCCAGATGCAGTATTTTGGAATATTTGTCCAACAATTAAATTTTTCATTTCCTCATTTTAAGGCCTCATTTTGGCTTAGATTTATTTTAGAGGACAGCATATATAAGTAGAGGAAAAGAAAAAGAACTGGAGTCATTAAGTTGGTGGATCAGAGACTTATATATTTTTTAATGCACTTTTGCTCCTGATTTCAAAAAACTCATAAGAAAAAATATCTTTCCCAAGTTCACTTGACTTTAGCACCTCATTTATGTCATTTATTGGGTCCTTCTAGACAAAGGTGACTTACAGATTTACCCAGCTTTCAGACACTGGAGGGTGAGAGATTCCCCATGCTTCATTGTTTAAAGGTGTTTGTTTTTAGCACTTTTTAGTTCCACTGTATTATTTTTCCAGAGTAATAGCCACCAATGTTTTCATTTGCTCTCATCATGATGTTGCTGCAAAGGATCACAAATTCTTTAAATTGGAAAAAAAAAAGCAGTCGTCTTCAACTCCCCTCCAAACACTTTCATGTATTAAAAGTACATGGCGTATAATAATGGTATAATAAGTATAATGATATTACTAACAATAATCAAAAGCATTTTAAAGTCATATTCAATTAGATAGCATGTGTGAGTACTTATATATGATAATAATGGATATACTATTACTACCATCTCACACTACTTGGATAGCATAATTGCAATAGTCCATAGGAGTAGTCTAGTCTTCGGGTGTCCTGGAAGTCCTACTGTAGACTTGTCTATGGGTCAGTCAAGACCAAGGAAAGATATTGAGGACTTCTCTATGTAGGGTATTATGACACTTTCCAGATCTTTTCCTTGCTTCTCCATCTCTGCACCCTAAGGAGAGGAGAGATTTTTATGTTCTCCCACCTGGGAAGGCTACCTTGGGCAGGGTGTAGATGAAAGATGTCATTTCACTATCATCATTCTAGTCTTTTATTCTGGATGTTACTCACAAGCACATAGAATCTCCTGTAGACCGTGTCTGAGACATTGGACCACAGAGTTGAAGTCACCTAAAATGGAAAGTGCCTTTTGGAAATGTTTCCACAAAAATGCTGTCACATAACATTGTGACTCAGCAGATTGACAGATCCTTTACTTTTCAACATGCAGTCCATGTTGTCCAACTTCACCAAGAAAGCTTTGTCCTTGGGTCAGGTGATGGCAGTTAGTCTGTCTCTACCTCCGTGATGTACCACCAAAGAAACTTCACGGCTGAAAGGAGGCAAGGGAAGGGTATGGAGAAGTGCAGTGTTAGAGATCGTTAGAGAATATCAAAGTCCTATCTGCAAATGCAGAATGTGTCCCATTCTTGGGCCACCTTGGAAATTTGGGGCACCCTTTCCATTGCCAACATTTGTTTACGTGGAGCTTTACTGACTTTGAATCTGTCCTGTCGGCTACTTTAGTATGCTGTATGGGTCCCCTTCTAAGGGCCTTTGCAGGCTACCCACACAGGGATAGATAGGCCTGGACCATGTGGAGGAAGAGGTGCTGGAGCACAGAGAAGGCATGTGTTGGACACAGGAGGAAGGGGCGCTTTCATATGGCCCTGTTTCTTCTTTCATTTCTCTATTTTTCTTTCTTAATTTCTTAGGAGAAAGTCATTGTGCTGCAGAACCAGTACCATATTAGCTTCAGAAGCCCTGGGTTTAAGGATCTGCTCTCAGAAAGTTAATCTCCCCAGTCTCAGTTGCTTCATAGTAAAATGGGGACAATCTCAGATCTCTTGTAAAAAATTTGAAATGAGCAAGTTAGGCAGATAAATTGCAAGTACTCAGTGTTACCCACTTTCAAAACAGGGACCAAGTTTCTATCATGTTGGGGTAATATTTCATGGTCCTTAAAATAGCAAAGGTTCAATATCCTCATTCCCTACATTGGTTCTGAGAAGGAGGTAAAGAGGCTGGCCCGTCATACTGGAAAAATCGCTCACCACCCCACACAGTTGGAAGGTGTAGGAAATCTTGATTCAGATAACATCCACAGAGACCACCTACAGCCCAGATTTCACGAGGGTTACCAAGGTAGATTCTCTTCCTTGGAGAGGATTAAGATTGTATAACAGGTCTGAAGCACATGCATAAATTGCTACTTAATTATCTCCACAGAAGGCAAGAAGATGCTGAGGGGAATACAAAGCTTGGAACCTCGCACCTGATTAGGAGGGTCAGGAAATGTTCCATAGTCTGGGTTTGTGAATCTGGGGTCAGCGTATTCTCAGGAGCCTGACGGCTTGACGCAATTGAAAAATGTACTTGCACTTCAAAGTCACCATATACTTCTTTACCTAATATATATATACAAAAATACCTTGTCTTTTAAGTGATAACTTACAGTTGAAAATATTTTCCTAAGACTGTTTTCTTAGGTCATTGCTTCTGAAACTGGCAATCTGAATACTGTTTTCCTTATAAGGTATTTCTATATTATTCAAGAATAAGAAACTGTGGTGTTTTAGATGAGGTGGATGGTTGGCTAGAATTTTGACCCACAGCCTTTCTGGGTATCTACATGTACTTCAGCATCCTTTGCTACCCCTTCAGCTATTTCTGGGCCGTGGCTTCCTCTGCTTTGTTTCCTTTATCAGTGGACTTCCTCTATTTCTTGTCTTCTAAAAATATGTTAACTGATGCCCTCCCACTACCTCCACTGTTAAGGAGTTGTTTTTCTATTTCCATGGTGAAATTAATGGAGTTTGGGGAGGAGGGGGAGTGAATTCATGTTATCAGTTTACTTTCAACAAGAAGCCTGTATTTCTCATGCTATCTTTCCATCCATCCTATCTGTAAAGACTTGCTTAGATGCAATAGATATGAATTGTTTAATAATTCCAGATGGAAAAGAAAAAGAACTGTGTAAACAGAAGAAAAGCTTTATCACCTTTCAGTATAGGAAAGCCATCGACCTTTTCATGGCACTTCTGGATGAGGATTGAAGGATGAGATTTAGAGTGGGTGAAGTGTCTGGGAAAGTAGCCAAGGTCTCTTTAGGGAACCTGGATAGAAGCAAGTGGACTCTATTGATAGCTCCGGCGGCTTTATTATAAGCGTGTTGGCCCCTATTTCTCAATGGAACTGAGCAGCCTGCCCAGGACCATCGTCTCTTACCCACTCAGTACCTTCCTATCCCTCTTGCCCTTCCGCCCACCATTCCATCTCATTCCTGGTAATCTTTAAAAAAAAAAAAAAGAAGCTCTTTTCTGTGACACTTTATGTAGTTTCTAGAGGTAATGTGGGGTTAGGATTAAGGTATATTTAACTTTTGCAGAAGGCTGTTGCAACGTAGTCACTTATTAATCTATTTATCCACCAAACATATATTTAAAGTAACTATAGAGCAGGTTCTATGATAAGTGCTCAGAGTTCAAAGATCATAATATTCTTTCTGTCCTCAAAGAGCTTCTAAATGAATGTGGAGTTAGATCAATAAACAAGGTACTGTGCAAAAGCTGTAATAACGGAAAGTAGGAAGTGTGACGAGAACTCCGAGGAGGAACTTTATGGAGGGAGGAACTCTGGGCATGGGGGAGCTGGCATTTGAGCTGGATCTTGTAAGGTAGGTGGATGGGTGGGAAGGATTTTGCCAGATGGAAAAAGACAAAGGGAGGGAAGGCTTTCTAGAGAATGGGAGAACTCCTTGTTCAAAGCTGAGCAGAAATGCAAGACCGTTATGTGTTGAGGGGAATTTCAAACAGCATTCTGTGTCTGGAGTTTTCTGGGAGATTATGACCACTGTTGGATTTTATTGATAATAAATCCAGTCCTTTAAAGAAGTAGGGTTGGCATTTTTCTTTCAAGTCTCCTCTGGTATCAGAGTTTTAATGAGATCCTGATTTCTAAAAGAGGTAAACAGTCCCCAGATTCTGGGAATCATAGACACAGAGCCCGTCAATCAAGGAATGAGCGCCAACTCTCTGTGAGGCTTGGAGACTGACAAAAATGAGTAACTGCCTCTGCTTTCCAGAACCTCAGACTCTAGTTTGGAAAGAGTCCCCAAATCTCAGGGGTCTCTTTTTGGGGGATAGCCCTTAATTATACCTACAAGACAGGGATGTTTATGAAACCTTTTGCTTGGAGGCCTGGCAGTCATGGCTGCTGGGGCCTAAGCATTTGGCCTGAAAGAAAATGGCTTAGGAGCGCTCAACTCAGAGAGCCACTCAGCCTGATCCCCTAAGCACCTAACGCCCATGTCTGTTCTGCGGGTGCGGTTTGTAGACCATCAGCAGCCGCAGTTGAATCGTTCATAGGGCACTTTCTGAGACCCCCACCCAGAACTTCTGAGCCAGAAATTCTCGGCGGTGGCCAGCACTCTGTTAACAGGCCCTTTGGGGGAGTCTGAGGCCGGATGGAGAATCACTGGTCTGCGTGATGCATGGTGAGCTCGTCTGGCTGCTATTCCCATGTGCTGCCAAGTGAGGGAGCACTTGGCAGGCCTTGGCCACACTGTATTTTTCTTTCCTAAGACTTAAGCATTTTTTTTTTTGAAGCGAGATAACTCATCAGCTCCAATGATGGTATTTTTTTTTTATAGCAAAATACACATAATGTAAAATTTACCATTTTAACCATTTCCAAGTTTAATTCAGTGGCCTGAATTACATTCCCAGTGTTGCGCGACCATCCCCACTATTTCTAAGATCTTTTCATTAGCCTAAACAGAACTCTGTAACCGTTAAGCAATAATCCCCATTCCTCTTCCCCCCAGCCCCTGCTTACCTGTAGTCTGTGAATCTGCCTCTTCTAGGTAGCTCATATAAGTGGAAAGAATCATGCAGTATTTGTCTTCTTGTGGATGACAACCTTTAGAAGTGGTGGTTGTATTTGTGCTGAGGGCTCTAGGCTTCAGTACCGAGCATGGAGCCGTTACAGCTCAAACAGGCCACATAATGGTCAGGCTTGTTTTGCCCTGTCCTTCAGCTGAAGCAACATCAGATACATTTTTATTCATTCCCTGGTGAGCAAGTATCTACTGGGCTGCCTGCTCTGTGCCATGCACTGAGATGGAGATCACATTCTTTCCTTTTATGCTTCCCGATATTTCACAGGTAGATTATATACATTTATCACAAGTGGATACATACATTTAACCTATAAGAATCCAATTAAATATTTCACGAGTGGATTATATCATACATACATTTAAGTTATAAGAATCCAATTAAATGTGTGAAACAGGAACTGTTCTACTACAGTAGATATAGATAGCACACAGTCGGTAACATTTTTTGTGTGTGTAATTACATACTGTATGCATTATATACTGTGTACACTTACATGCTGTACACCTTGCAGTATAGGCTTGCAGTCACACATCCATGTATGTTGTACTTTATGAATGATTTCAGGAAGCTCAGGGTAATTTTTGCTGTGTGTGTTCACGTGAGTCACACTCCTATGTGGAAAGACCCCCCAGCCTGTGAGAGCTTCCTGGAATCCCCCTTCTGCTGCTCCCTGCTCCAGATTCGCCTCTTCCGCCCCGGTGTTGGGGACTCTCAGAACCTTTTGTCTGAGCTCTTGGTCCTGAGGCTGCTGTCCATGGGTTTGGAAGTACTTCAAAACCACTCCTACTTTGCAGAGTTGCTGCTTCTGACAGACCAGGCAGGCTGCTCGCCACCCGCCCTTTCCTGTGCTGGGCTCCTGGTTCCCTGGCTCGGACAGTGGCCGTCCCCGTGATGCTCCCCACTGAGTGCAACTAACCAATCCAGTATGAGGCCTGGGTTTCCATTTCTCTTATAAGAATTTCCTGGGATTGGTAATGGCTCCCACAGACTGCCTTTGACAGCATCTGCACAGAGTTGGGGTGGTGTTTTTTCTTTTTTTTTTTCCCAGAGAAAAATGGACAAGTTCCATGCTTGGGCACAGATCAACCTATGTGCCACGTGGCCACGGCTTCTCTTCTTCCACCACACAGTTTCCATTTCTGTTTTCCTCTCTCCCGTGAACACGGTGATTAGCAAGCTCCATTTGTCATCCACGTTCCCTGGTAACCTGGCCTGGCTTGTGCGTGTGTGTATCCTTTTATGCATCCTGCTATTCCAGGCAGGAGGCCGGGACTGGAGCAGATGGCGTTCTGGGCGCTTGTGCTCTGCAGGCAATGTGCTCTATCCCTTGTAAAGGTCCTCCTGCGTTATCCACCTGTTATTTAGCTAACTCCTTTTTTCCCTGCTTTCTGTTTCTGCTGCGCCCCCCCCAACATCCCACAGTCTGTTCTCTGGCAGCTCTAGGTTATATTCTAGGGCCACCTCCCACCTTCTTTCTACTCTGGTCTATCTCTGGTTTCTGCTCTTGTTTCCCTAAGAGTTCTTTTTCTTAAAAAATAATCCTCTCAAGAGAAATCTTTTCAAGACTTGTTAGATCATTGCTCAAGCTCCTGTAGTGACTCCTTGGCTTGGAGTGAAGTGAACACCTTTCTAGTGCTTTCCAGGGGGTTTCTTTCTGTAAACCCCCTGATGAAGTTCGCTGGCCACATAATTCACATGCTGATGGGCAGCAGGGGGGTGTCCAGATGCTGGGGTCAGACAGACACAAGGCCAAATTCCAGTTCTGCCACTTTTAATATTACTTCAGGCAGGTTAATTTATCTGAATTAGTCCTTTATCTGTAAAATGAGAATTGTTGTGAGAAATAACTGAGATAATGATACCTCTCATAGCAAGCTGTCAAGAAATCCTCTTTGCTCTAAATTCAAAATGTAACTATGTTCTTGAGAAGATCATTCTAGTATACCCTGAGGAACAGTCTGAAGGGGATATAGAGTAGCCATGGATGTATCAATTCTGAGACTATAGCTGTGGTTAGGTGACAGCCGAAATTTGGGGTGATTTCTATTTATTTAGATCTTTAAAACTTTTTCAATGGTGTTTTCTAGTTTTCAGTGTAAAAGCCTTGGGTTCCTTTTGTTAAGTTTATTACCCAGAATTTTATTCTTTTTGCTGTCATTATAAGTGAGATTGCTTTTTAAAATTTTCATTTTTGAGCTATTCATTGCTAGTCTACAGAAATACAATTGAGTTTTATATATTGCCCTTTTATCGTGGCCACGTTGCTGAACTTATTAGTTCTGATAGTTTTTTAGTGTATTCTTTAAGACTTTCTATATACAAGAACAACCCATCTGTAAGTAGATATAGTATAATTACCTCTTTTGTAATATGCATGCTTTCTGTGAGCTCATTAGTTCATTAGCTGATCTTAGGCCTTTGTTCTTGCTCAGGTCTTATCTGGGCACTGTATCTTAAATGACATCTTCACAAGCTCTGGCTAGAGCCTCCAGTACAATATTGAACAGAGATACTGATTATGGACATCCTTATCTTTTTCATGCCTAGAGGGAGAAAACGTTCAGTCTTTGTCCACTAAGTGTCATGTTAGCTGTTGGTTTTAAGTAGGTCCCTTAATCAGGTGGAAAAAGTTCTCTTCCATTCCTAGTGTGCTGAGTGTTTATCATGAAAGTGTGGTGGATTCTGTCAACTGCTTTTCCTGTATTTGTTGAGATGACGGTGTGGTTTTATCCTTTTTTTCTATTATTATGGTGAATTATTCATTGATTTTTCGGATGTTAAACCAACCCTGCATTCCTAGAATAAATCCTGCCTGATCGTTGTATGTAGCTCTTTTTTATTCGTGGCTGTATTTGGTTTGCTCCACATAGCTTTCTACTGGTTTCTACTTCTGGCCTGTTTCTGGTTTCTACTCTTGCTTCCCTAGAGTTCTTTTTCTTAAAAAAATGGAGTAGCCAGAGGAATCTTCTCAAAACTTATGAGATCATTGCTCAAAGTCTTATAGAGACTCCTCGGCTTGGAGTGAAGGGAAGCTTTTCCTGTGCTTTCCAGGCCCTGCATGAACGGCCGCTGTTATTCCTCGCCATCCTTCTTGGCTCCACAGCCCTGTTTAACTTGCTGTTATTTGAATAAGTCAGGCCTATTGTCATCTTCGAGTGTGTGCACATGCTTCCTTTTGATACTTGTATGGCAGATTCCTTTCCTCCTTCATGTCTTTGTTTAGATGCTGCCTTCCCTCTGAGACCTACTCTAGCTGACCTTTCAAAACTTGCACCCCATCCCTGCACACCTGATCTTGTCACCCTGGTCTTACTTTTTCTTTTTTTCTCATAACATTTATCATATTTTAGAATACCAATTTAATGTATTAAAAAATACTTATTGTTCATTAACTATTTCCTTGAACTCTAACCCATTTGACTGCAAGAATCTTTGGTTTATCAGTTTATCCCAGCACAAAGTAGGTGCTCAATATACGTTTGTTGAAATGAATGAATAAGATACATGAAACTCCTAGACTAGAGCCTGATGTTTGGAAAAGGTTCAACAAACATTTGATGGTGTTCTGTATTCGAATGTTATTAAACGGTGGGGGTAGAATAACTCAAAACTAAATGTTTCCTGTTTTCTGGAGTTTGTAGACTGTAAGAGGAGGCAGCACCTTGACTGCTGCCTTGTGAGACCATCAGCAGAGGATCTAGCTAAGCCGTGGGATTCCTGCCCCATGGTAACTGTAAGATAAAAAATGAGTGCTGTTTTAAGCTGCTAAGTTGGTAGAGATTTATCACTCAACAATAGTAAACTAATACAGATGGCAGTCACTATATCTAGGTCATCTGAACTACAGAATATTTGACTTCCAAGAGATAGTTTGATCATCTTGCTCCTCTGCGCCCTGGGGATAGTACGAACCCATTTTTCTCCAGGGATCTCTCCTGACTGGCAATGAACAGTCTTGTAGGTTCACCATCTGCAAACGCATTCCTTATTCAGTGCTGGTTCTACCCATGATGCCATGCAAGCTAAGGTGATATTTTAAGGATTGTGGTAGACTTCTAATTTAACATGATTTAGTTTTTCTTTATCTCACTCACCACACCAACCCATCAGTTAGATCTTGCTGTCTTCTTTACCGATGGGGAAACTGAGGTTCAGAGCGATCAGGTAAACCCGAGACCCAAGGCCACCAAAGCGGCAGCTTGAAGCTTCAAACCCAATCCCTCCAACCGCCGATCCAGCAACTCAGCCCTGGCATTCAGAGACCTCTGTGGCCTGCTACCAATCGAGTTTTCTGTCCTTGTCTCTGCGACTACCTCCGAGCATTTAAATCCACTCAAGCTTCAGCTAAATTGTTGCACGCACAGTCAAGCGCTAGACTCAAGTAGGAGAAGTTTTTTGCTTCACTGGCTCTCTGACACATTAATCCTATGGCCTTGTACCAGTCACCTAACTGCCTGAACTGTATAATCAGTATTTGAGCGATAAAGAAATTGTGCTGACAGATATTCTAGATTCTTTCTAGGACTATATTAATAGTAGGAGAGTTTAAGAGCACCAGACCTGGAGTCAGACAGATGTATACTTGTCTGTCAATGATATCTCTTGCTAGCTGCTGGAACTTGGCCGGCCGGATCACGTGCCCTTTGTGAACGTCACTGTTGCCATTTGTGAAACAGGATGAATGATTCCACTTCCAGTGTTCCTGTGAAGATTAAACATGATGTATAATCATGTACGCAGGACACTTAGCACAGTGCTTGGCATCTACAGGGGCTCCCCAAATAACGGTGACAACTGTTAAAGACTATTGCAAAGGCTTTTAAAATGTATTTCTACTTGAAGAAGTAAATGGAATTGTTTCCATTCTGTGGCTTTTTGCTAAATTCTTGACAAGAGAATATTTATACATTTGCCAATGGTTTAAGCTCAGCTTTTCCTGAGGAGGTGGCTAGATGTGACCTGTGACCTCTAGAATCTTGGCCAAGTTGTCCCACCACGTTGTGAAGATGGGCAGAGCAGAGGCTGATCTGCTTTGCCTTTGGGTGTTGTTGTGGCTCTCTTGGAGCCGGATGTTCTGCAAACATTTTGGAAATGACCCATTCAGTGATGCAAATTCAGCGAAGTTGATGGGGGAGGATGATTTGGTATTTTGACTTCCAATCCCATGTGGACATCCCACTGGAAAGCTCAACGATGTGGGATGGTAGGTGTGGGTTTAAGCTTTTAAAAAGTTTTTTTTTTAAGTGCCCTGTGAAAAAGCCCTCTCCTATAAAATCAGTGAAACTACCAGTACCATGGGAGCGGAACATCCGGAACCAGCTGGGGGTGGCCTAACCCCCCAAAGATGTTAGAGGGGACCCCTGGGCACTCATTCAGTGCAGTGGGCCTGGTTTCTTGGATTAGAAATAACTAAATATTTTCTTACTCATTCAAACTGAAGCTGCTTAAATTTTAGCTGCTTAAAGTTGGTTGACAAAGTAGCTGCCTCTGTTCTGGTGGGTTTTCCATGCTGGGTTATGTTGGGGGAGCAGGAGAGAAGCAAATGCTCAGACAGTGGACCAAAACTCCACCACATAGACCAAAAATACAGAGCCCCTTGGTGACATTCATGTGAATGGCCCAGTGCCTGGATCCCAGCATCATACAGGAGATCTAATGCTTTCTGTGGGCTCACTAGTTCATTAGCTGATTCTAGGCCTTTTTCTTGCTCAGGTCTTACATGGACACTATCTTAAATGACATCTCCACAAGCTCTTTCTTTTTTAAGGAAAACATTTACACCACATTCCCAGTAGGCACACCTATGTGTGTATGTGTACTGAAATACAAATTTTCCAGGTAAGTACTAATCCTCGCTATGTGAAATGACTCTGATATATTCTATTCCATTCCAATTTATTCCATTTCATGAACAAACCTAGTCAATACCTATAAAACTGATCTTACAATTCACCATGGGGTCACAACCGCTGTTCGAAAAACACTGGGACCAGAAAAGGACTTTTAGTTTCAAAAATAAACTCCACCCTCCATGCCCTCCCTGGTGTCCTCCTGCTCCCTGGACTGCTCATTCTCTGAGTTTCCTTCCCTTTAGTGTACATGCTTTCCTGGGCCAGCCCTCTGTTCTGCTCTTGACTGAATTTCCTCATAGATCTTAACCTATTCTCGCGTCTATAATGATCACTGCTACTATAGCAACTCACAAGTACATATGTCCAACTCCGGATCTCTCCAGAATTCTCTACCTCTGTTTCCAGAGGCATTCTGAACACCTCGTTGTCTCATGCTTCACTGTATTGCACTTTGCAGATGTTGTGTTTCATAAATTGAAGGTGTGTGGAAACCCTGCCTCGAGCAAGTCTCTCAGCACCACTTTTTTTCCAACAGCATTTGCTCACTCATGTGTCTGTGTCATATTTTGATAATTCCCACCACATTTCAAACTTTTTGTGATCTGTGATCAGTGATTACAACTCACTGGAAACTCAGATGACTCTTAGCAGTTTTAAGCAATGAAGTAATTTTTAATCACAGGTCTGTACATTGCTTTCTTAGACACAATGCTGATGCACATGTAACAGACTACAGTATAGTGTAAACATAACTTTTATATGCACTGGGAAATCCAAAAATCCACTGAATTCACTTTGTTGCTGTATTTGTTTTATTGTGGTGATTGGGAACAGAGCCTGCAGTATCCCCGAAGTCTCCCTGTAGCTCCTTGAAGCTTTATCCCCATCATCTCAAGCTCAACATGCCCCAAATCAGAATGATGGTCTTCTCTACATACCTCCATTTCCCTCCTTAGTTGATTCATGGCTTTCTTGTTTTCCCATTTATTTCAGCTAAAAATTTCAGGCCATCTCTGACTCTTCTCTTGTCTTTGCCTTTCATCCTAGCTTGCCATCAAATCTTGTTAAGTGTTTGCTCACAAACGTTGTCTCATTTTTGCATACCCCCTTGATCAAAAAAATGGAATGTCCTCTTATTCCATATGGAATTGAATCTGAACTCTTTAGATGAGTGGTCTGTGGTTTCGAACCTTCTGCCTGTCATCACCCTGAATGGGCCTCATGCTGCACCACATGTTGCTCCCCCAACGGGGAGCTGAAAATAAATCAACCTTTCCTGGTTATGCGGGAGTCCGCCTGAGAATGCTCTTGGGCTAACGTGACACTTACCCAGTGTTTCCTGCCATATGATGTCACAGTCTGGAGGCATACCTGTTCGTTCTGTTATCATGCTAATTGGTACTTTCTGGAGGGTTGGGGTCTGGGAGTCAGTCCTTGAATCTTCCCCACAACATCAAGGGGTAACCAAGCCATAGTGATGCTGTCCTCTAAACTAACTGTTCTCAAACATTTAATGAGCCTATCAGTTATCTGTTGGAATAAAGGTTCTGATTCAGCAGGCCAGAGATGGGGCTTAAGGTTTGCATTTCTGTTGGGCTCCCAGGGAATGTGAGGCTGCTTGCTGGTGGAAGCCTCACACTTAGAGCAGCAAGCCTCCAAAGGCCCCTTGGACTCATCCTATCTGTTTGTCCTCCAAGCCACTCTTCTGTCTGGAGCATCGTCCTCTCAAACCCTTCTAACTGGTCTGTCCTCTGCCTGCTCCTCCTGTTGCTAGTCGGTCCCTTACAGAAGCACCGTCTAATGGATCATCAGCTCATGAGTGAGCTTCCCAAGACAAAGGATCATCAGCTCATGAGTGAGCTTCCCAAGACAAAGTGCCACGCAAATCAGACACGCAGGCCGCCCTCGTAAACCCCGGCTATGATCTGGGGTGGGGTAGTTACTTCACTGGAACATCTTTCCTGCCCTGCTTCCTTCTCCTCTGCTCATTCCCTCTGATGAACTTGTGTGGCTCCTCTGCTTTTCCCCACAATACTGATTTTCACTGTGCGCCAGCCCAAGCCAGGCCCATGCACTGGGATGCCTTGACTTTCCCAGCAACACATTCAGGGCATTCCTTCTTAAATCCACTGTTGCCAGACTACATGGGGTTACAGAGAAGTGGGCTGATGAGGCTGAAAGTTTGTTAGAGGAAAACACGATGGGGGAGGTAGATGATGTAGCCCACTGCAAAGCCTCACCTCGCCCCGACTCCCTGCGGTGTGCTGGTCTTACTGAGCAGGGGTCAGTCCAGCCGCGGGCAGGTGCCAGGGCTTGTGGGAGCCAAGCCACTACATTGCAGCGCTTCTCTGTGGGTTGCGGGAAGCAGTGATGTCCCAAGTGCTGTATTTCTACTCTATTTTGGTTTATTTTTATGTGTTCACTTTTTTTATTATTACTGCAGTAGATAATCTATTGCAAAGAGAATTGTCTCTCATTAACCATGGAGGCCAGTGTGAGAAAGATTCTGGAGACCCACAGGTGGGGAGGAAGCAGGTGGGAAGTGAGGTTCCTGGGTTTGGGGCCCGTCAGCTCTGCTCACATGTCTGTGTGATCTCGGAAGGGTGAATCAGGTTTTTTGGCCTGTTCCCTGATCCTCAGAAGGGGGTGAGAACAGAGCACTGTTTAACAGGTTGCAAGGATAAGTTACTTGTTAAGGAACTAAAAAGTGGCAAAATACTTCTATTCTTAAAACAAACGAACACACAAACAAAGCTCTCCCTCCCACAATCACACCACAGCATCCTCAATGCCTTGAAGTTTTCTTCTGTCTGGTGAGTGGGTCCTTGTGTGACCTTCCCAGGCTCTGGGAACAGACTGAATGGTCATTAAGACACGGGCCAAAGGCATTTTTATTCTCATATGCCTCCCATCAGCGCAAAGGTCGTGCAGTTCCTCCATGTAAGAAAACAGTTAATTTGGAGGGAAAAACTGAGACATAATGATTTTCCACCCCAAGGAACCAGACTCATGTTCCAATGTGAGAATGTTTGCCAGTGTGTCTCCAGGGGCAGAGATGTTTCAAGAAGTCCCACAGTGCTGCTGTCACTGAGCCTTCATGGCCCACCCCTCCCAGCCCATCCTCCAGAGTCCCCAGCATTTTCCAGATAAAATCAGGAGACTGACAAGAGCTCTGGCCAGAAGGAGCTCCAGAAAAACAAGGACCCAGCACGAGGAAGTGGGTGGAGGTGGGAGGCAAGAGTGGGAGGGGAAGAGGTTTTCAGTGGGAGAGGGACTCATGAGACCCATTTGCAAGGCAGACTCTTTGCTTGGCACAATTTCTGCACTTATGCCTCTTTGATAGTCAGCCGTGTGACCCACAGCATGCCTGCTACCTGGTTTATAACAGGATAGTTAGGTGACAGCAATAAGCACGCCTGCTCTGGGATCCATGGCTAATTAACCAAGGCCATTGAACACTGACTCTCACGTTTCTTTCTCTCTCCCCAGGGCAGCCACTGAAGTTCTGGCAGCTTTGCTGAAATCCAGTAAGCACCTCTTTTGAAAAGCGGTTCTTTCTTTCCCCTCTGTGTTCAAGTGAAAGATGCTCTTCTGTCTCCATGGCTCATTTTCAACCTGGAAGGCATGGAGCCGTTCCTGGCTCTTTGGGGTGAGGTGGAGAATACTGTGGCTGTTCCAAACATGGGCTGCAAAGAGTTAATATCTCTCCCTGTGGGGAGTCGGTTCTGCAAGGAGTGTGTTTACTGCAGCCCTGAGGACTTGTCCAGCGCCTTCTAACAGGACCAGCGGCGCTTAAGGGGTCCTGGTCAGGTTTGGTCCCAAGTGCTGTAGTTCTATTTTATAGGTAGAAATTATATATAAATAGAATACAGTATTATATATAAATAGAATGTAAACATTATATATATCAAGAGAAAATGCAGAAAAATTTCTATTTTGATAAATAGAAATAAACTCCAGGTTCCCATGTGATTATCTTATAGAAGGAACAGTAATGACACGGGATGGGAAGCAGGGTTCTTGCTGTTAGTTCCCATCTCAGCTCACGATTCTGTGTTCTTGGAAAGGTGGGTGTTGGGAATGGCTTGGACAGTATAGATGCTGATGAAAATTTATACTAAAAAGTTGGCTCTTTTCTCAGTTACTTGAGTGCAAAAGAATAGCTGTGGGGGTCTGAATACTTTGAGGAGTTTTTTTTTTTTTTTTTTTTTTGCCTAGTAGCCCTGGTCTAATTACATTGGGAGTCAATTTCACGTGCGCAGTATAATGGAAGGCACCGTGCACTTGGGAGTGAAGACGTCTTAGCTTAATGTTTTTATTTTTTCCCCACCTTACCTCTTCATTTGTTTTAATTTGGCACCTTGGAAACCAGCTGCTTCAATTGTGATATTTGTTTCTCTATAGGGAGCCTGAGGCCTGTGGGTGATAGGTGGACTTTAATAAACCTTATAAATAATTGAAAAAAATAAAAACACCTTCTTCCCCCAACCATACATCTCTGTCAAGTACGAGCACAGAGAAAGAGCCGTATCACATGGTGCTTTCTTTTGTAGACTAAAGGAGAGCTTTGAAGCTTGAATTCATTTGGTTTGTTAGAACTCGATACAATACACAAGTCCATGTGCAGACGGAGTGAAGGTGCTCAGAGCAGACTGGGGGAGAGAAGAGTGAGGTGCCAGGAAGCGTGTGAGATGGGAGAGGCGGGAAAAGTGTTGTCTGCCAATTGTGGACAAGTTAGGACAGAACTTGCCTCACATTGGCCTCTTGGTTCCTCCCATGATATACCTACTCACTCCATCACTCCTGATCACAGGCCAGGTATTTGATGCAACACGGTAAGGTGATTCTTGGATTGAGAATGGCTGGGTAAGTCAGCTGCTGAATGCCTTGGGAGGTAGCTTTCTCCTGTGCCCCCCAGCGCAGCCCTGGCAGTAGAGAGATCTGTCATGGTAAAAGAGCCCTGAACGTACCCTTCTGTGCATGCACACACCTTTCTCAGCCTGTGGGTCCTGATTACAGTGCACTTGCCATGTGTAACACTCTGAAAGTAATCACATACCTGTTACTATTTCCGTATGACACACGATGCATGGGCCCAGGAGAAACCAAAGCCAGGGCAGACATCCGCTAATCCAGGGTTAGAGCATTAGCCAGCTTCTCAGCACACTGACCATGCTTAGCCAACTGAGCATGCTCAGCTTTTAGAGTTTCTGTTTCTGCTCTCCCTTCAGAGCTCAGCTCAGAGGTCATTTCCTCTGAAAGGACTTGCCCTGACTGCTGGCTTGGATGCCCCTCCCCATAGCATCCACGCCCTCTCCGTCTCGGCACTGATCACACCCTATTGATGCGGTTGTCCCTCTCTCCCTGCTGACTGCAAACTTTTGTGGAAAGGGTCATCTTTGTTGATCATTGTGTTACTTGCATCAGCACAATGGAAGGCTTAAAAGATATTTGTGGACTAAACTTTGAAATGAATGAATGATTTCTAACCTTGGCATGTATAAACATGGCAATACCAGCCCCTACTACCTGAACCCATCAACCCATGCTTAGGACCAATGATCAAAACATTTGTAGTTCTGATCATTTAACTATATAACACACTGTCAGGGAACTAATAACCTGCTGTCCTCCACATATAAAACAGGTTCTATTGTCCCATCAGAAGGATGTATAGGGTTATTTGCTAATTCTGCTGAGGTGTCCACACAGATGTTTGTCTAGGTCTTAGGTTCTCCACAATACCAGTGCTGGACGAGAGATCCTGTAACATTCTTTCTACTGCTGTTCAGCCTTAATGTACAGCAGCGTCTCTCAACCTTGACACCCTTGCATTTGGACTGGATGGTTCTCGGTTGAGGCCTGTCTGGTGTCCTGCAGGATGTTTAGCCGCGTTCCTGGCCTTGATTCACCAGATGCTGGTAGCACTCTCTGTCATAATGAACAAAACTGTCTCTAGGCACTGGCACATGTCCCTTGGGTGGTCAAAGTGTCCTCCTGTTGAGAATCCCAGAAGTGTATTTGACCACATAGATGAGCTGAAGCCCATTCAAGGCTTCAAATGACCCCTCCCCAAATACCTTTATTGGCATTTCATAGAAATGCCCTTCTTGCATAATTGATCTTAAACTCACATTGGCATCAATCCTATGTGTTCAAAAGAGATAGGAATACCAACAGCGGAAAGTCATCATGAACATGCAGAAATTCTGGATGTTCTGGAGACGGAGAGGATCTGAGAACAAGGAGGGCAAACAGGTTCCATTATAAGCACCAACTCCCATGTGTAGTTAGAAGGATTCTGAGACCATGACCATAGGTGAGCTCAGCAGCAGAGAGGACTGTGTCTAAGAAGCAAAGCCTGCCATGGATTTGGGGAGGGGCAGTAGAGGCCATCTGTGTTCTACCAGCCTAACCGAAGTACTGCATGGCACGGAGGGTGTGGGCAAGGATGGTTCCAGTCCACGTAGGTGGGAATTGCTGCCGGGGAGATGAGTGCCACGGAATTGCTCTCTATTATCTTTAGGCATAGTTAAGACCTGACATGGACTGTCTGTCAGTTTGGATCCCAGGGGGGCTTGTATCAGTTGAACTTAAACTCCGCACATCAGTTTCTGTCTACAATTCAAAACCTCGCCATCTGGCGCTGATACCTGGGAATGTTTATGTAAACCTTAGCTCCTAAAGGCACACTCCTTTTACCTGGTGATTAGTCTGGCCTTGACACTCGTTGGCCATTGTAGTCTATCTCTATAATTATGTCACAAAGGGAGAGCGTTCCTGGGTCAAAATAAAGCCTTAAGGACACATCTACCAGCTTGGGGCCAGTCCGTGTTTCTGGGACAATAAATATGGGCAGGCTTGGGGGTTCCTATCAAGGAGTGGGTAGCTGGAGGCGGTCCCCATTAGTAATAGGGAAAGCGGGTCTGCTGCACCAGGGAGACCTGGAGCCGCTCACTGTAATGACAAACAGAGAAAGCACCCGGGTGGCAGAGCCCAGTTTCATTTTGTTGCCTCAGCTCACTTTCCCTGAAGTAGCTGCTGTATGAGAAGCCAGTGTAAGACAGGTGGATGGCAGGGAGAGAGAAATGAACCACAAGCCACGTTGCATCTCTTTCCCTTCCTGAGCAACAGTAGGCAAAAGAAGCTTGGAAGTCCTAGGTCTTTTTTCCAATTATCTCAACAATTTAGGATCTAAAAAACTAAAAAATCAAGGCCCATTCCAGGGCCTTTTGATACATGTGTGGGCTAGAATGGTCAAATCCACGTCCCATACCTCTCCGTGTATCATTTCCCCTCCTCCCTGCTCACCCATGCACAGACCTTACTTCTATTTTCTGCATTGAGAGCTTTGCCTTTTTATGCTTTATCCTATGAAAAACATTTAGCTTTTTATTACCAAAGCTTAATAAAGCGTTGATTAAGAAACACTGCTTCTATTGCAGGCAGTTTTTTTCTCTAATAAGCCCAAATAGCATGCTGTCCTTTGTGTTTCTCCCTCTTGCGGTCTGACTCTACTCTGCCTTTCTCTCTCAGCTGTACCTCTACTGTCTCCTATTCCTCTTCCTCTTCTCCTTGTCTCACTGTCCGCTCCACATCTCCCTCTCTGTTTTTGCTCCCTACAACCCCTTCCATGAGCACAAGGTCAGAAGTGTAGGCTTGAAAAGTTGTAGCCTTGGAAGTGGCTCTGGGATTGGCCTGTGGCAGTGGGATTGCCTTACTTGTTCTGGTTCCAGGGATGAATCTTCAGATAATGCCTCGGAATTCACCTTGCTGCCCAGTTTAAAGGTCACATTCTTGCAATAAGGAAATACCCAAAACACCTTCTGGGTCTAGCCCTAAATCTTAGGAAGAGGAGGATGGAATCACTTTAGACTACTTCCCAACTTGAGAGTTAACCATTTGGAAGAGTCTGGCAGTTTGCAGAAGCTGGGGCATTGGGAGGTGTGGGTAAAATTGTAACATTTCCAGAATATCTCTCCTGGCTTTAGTGCATTCGCATATCCTCAAGGGTGGAGAGAAGTTCATCTCTGTATCAATGGGTAATTACCTGGGCAACCGAGGGTGTGTCTGAACCTGAGAGTTTAAAGGGAGGGGCTGGCTTGCTTGCTTGCTTGCTTCCTCCATAGCAGAGGAGAGAGACGGCCCTGGACTGCAGTTTGTAAGCAATAAACGGGTTTTAAACTTTATTTCTCCCTTTGACTGATTAGGGTTTTTAGAGGTATTTTGTCCCAGGATTTTCTCTCCCCAGACTTACAGGAGGGGTGTTGGGAATGGGAAAATAAGTTGATCAAGGAAGGAGGAGAGAGAGTTGCAAGCAAGTTTATGGGAAGTTTGTCAGGAAGATGAGACTTCTCACAGATTTCATAGTTAATGCTCTGTCTGTCTGGCCCCCGGGGACAGCCATCAGCCTGTTGCTGTGGGTGGCTAGGGAGGGAGGGCCTTCTAGTGCCTAGAGCCCTGATTGTGGACATGCACCTTCCTACCCTCAGTGGTCATCTACTGTGGCCTAGCAATCGGCAGTGCAGGAGCGGGAGGGCATTCTGGCCAGAGTCAGCATTGCAGAATGTCAGAGAAGGGCCATTTTTGAGATGCACCAAACTGAGGGTTTTGTGGGAGTTCTAGGAGCTCTGAGGAGTTCTGAGATCGGCAATCTATGTTTTAGGAGGCTGGGCATTGTGATTCCTATGATCTTATGACCATACAGAAGTAGCAGTGGATCCATGCAGTCCACATGCACAGTCTGTGTTCCCACGGGCCTGGAATCTGCTCCCCTGGCTTCTAGGCCTCTGACCTGCCTTGGCAAAAGCATGGTGCCAGGGTTCTGCCCATGTAGCATGTTTTTCTCTCAGTTTCCAGATAAGAACCATGGAGTCAGGCTAGCAGAGCTGGGAAAGACCTTGGAGGTTGCTTAATGTAGTGGAATTCAACCTTTCTTTTTTTTTTTTTGAATAGAGAGCTCAGAGCCCTGCCTGTCTATCTCCCATTGATCCTTCCCCAACGTGTCCTCTGAGATACATTCCCAAAAATATAGGGCTCCAGAGAACCCAGGAACTAATTCATCTTTTAAAAATTGAAACATATTTGCCATGTAGCGTTGTGTTAGTTTAGCACATGTTGTTCTGGTACATTTATATGTTGTAATGTCATTGCCATTATAGCAATAATTTGTCCCTCTATCACATCACATTATCATTTCGTTCTAGTGGTTGGGATAATTCAGAGCTATCTCTTAGCAAGCTTGATGGTCACAATACAAAATTGTTGTCTATATCCCAGAAAATGATTCGTTTTAGCCACCTCCTCTTCTAGGTGGATTTTCCCCTCTTCTAGGGGAAATGGGGGGCCAGAGAGAGGGAGTGACCCCTGCAGATCTCTGAGACTTTGAAGGGTTCCTGTCCACTAACACAGGCTCCCTCTTTAGGTCATAGAACAAATACCTCCATCAGAGGTGTTCTCCGAGTCCTACCCAACCCCCACCTTTGCCCAGCCTTAGAGTCCCTGATAAACCTTTTTCAGAATCCTGTATTTCTACTTCTAAGAACTAACCATACTGTAATCAGTGATCCCTGTACTTTTGCATATATGTATGTATCCATTTTTGCATATATATATATATATATATATATATATATATGCATTTTCCCTACTGGCTGTAGCTCCATGAGGGCCGGGGTCTCTACCAGTACCTCACACCTCACCTTGGGCTGTGCCCAGAGGACCTGTCCACACACTAATATTGACTGAGGAAGGATTCCAGTTTCCTGACTTACACCTCATACATATACTTTCAATATGTCTTAGTGTAGAGGCTAGCCCAATTATCGTCTCCGGAAAGAATCAAACTGTGGTGTGATTGTAAACCCGAATGCTTTTCTTCCACCGTAACTTCTGGAGAAGCATGCAATATATTTCTCTGATGAGGCAAAAATCTGCTTCAAATAATATTGATAGATTTTTGCATTTGTCACAGTGGGATGGGCTGCCTGTGATCAATGACCATGTATGAGTGCAGAATAACAAGCTGCATTCATCTTGCTGTTGGATTGAAGTGACAACACAAATTTTTACTGTTTATTGAGTCCTTAGGGTGTCAGCCACTGCCTGTACGTTTAGCCTACCAAGGAGGTATTATAATCCCCATTTTACAGGTGTAAGAACTGAGGTTGGGGAGCTTCGTAAGTGCCCACAGTCTGTGGGCTGCAGTTCCTGCCACTCTCTAGATGCCTGGGACCTGCTCCCTGTGCCTAAAAGAAGAGATTAACGTGGATAGATTCATTTAGTCCAAAGGGCATAAGACCAGAAGCTGAAAGGAAGCTAAATAAATACTTGCTAAGCAGTAGAAGGACCTTTCGGGTGAGGGCATCTGTCATTTAGTTGAGAAGCGAGCACATTACATGGTCGGTCCTCGTAAGCGTCCGAATGGGAGCTGGCAAGAAGTGCCCGACACACCAGCACGGCTTTGCGAGGGGCCAGGGTCTCTGCTGTGTTGCTGACCCTCGGGCGAGGCCGGTGAATGATGGGGTGAGGGAGGGGAAGAGAAACGGATGGGAAGAATCGGACTCCTATTCCAGCATGCCGTGTTCAACTCGGCACACTGCTTTTTTTCTTGGCTCAGAGTTCAGACCTCTTGTCAAATATTTTGTCTTTTGCATAAGTACATAAAACATTTTAAAAAGTTTAAGCGCAGGATGTTACTTATCTCGCTCGTTCGCCTTCCCTGCCCCCTTGGTCAGATCCAGTGGTTTGGGTTTGGTGGACCAGCCAGCCAGCACCACACGTAGTTCCTCTTCCTGCCATGTGGTGGTGCTGTTCTTTTAGTTATCTCAGCCTCCGCCATCCAGTATTTATTTTTGGTGAGTACTTTGTTTATCAGGAGGTTATTTTAATTTAATTTTGGCCATATTTGCTATTCTACACTATCTGTGCTTCCCAGCGTTAGCAGTTTGCATGTCTTGAAGGAAATTAGCTGAAGATGGTCTCAGAGGCATTTGCTCAGCCATTATTTAAGGGAATTGTGAGGAGGCAGGCTGAGTGGGGCCGGTGGTTGGAAAAGCCTCCTGCATTTGTTGCCTTCCCAGTGATGTGAGCGTGATTGAAGGGGACCGCTGGAGGGCGGGGAGCAGCCCAGGCAGAGGTTTGGAGGCCTGCCTCTGATTAACGGAAGCAAATCTTGCAGTCACCTTTCCTGCCTCCCTCGCTTCGTTTCCATATCCTGTATCTTCCTTGCCTGTGCTGCGAAGACCCAAGACACCCCTTGATGAAACTGCCCGTCTGCCTTCCCCACACCCACAAGCATCCCTCATCCCACTTGGGAATATGTTTCCTGCCAGCCCTGGAGGCAGTGGAGAGTGGGGAGAGAATTACTGTGTATGAACATAGCTTCAGTAAACCATGATTATCATCCCGGCTAGTTGCAGAGCACTGGCATGCGCCAGGCACTTACACCCCCATTTTACATACAAAGAAGGTGTAGTGAGGGGCGGTAAAGGATTTTTCCCAGGGACCCACAGGGGGAGAGCTACAATTTGACCCCAGTCGTGATTGTCTCCAGGGCAGAAAATCATGTTTCAAAGGTGATTCCCACCCTCCACATAGACGCAGAAACCTGGACTCTGTTGATGGGCTGTGTGACCTTGAATGAGTCCTTCGTCATTATGCTTGCCTTTCGTTTGGTTTTCCAAAAACGAGAGGGATCCACAAGACAAGTAGTTAGAGAATCCTGTAGTAGAAGAACCCTTTTTTAACAAATGAGATCTTAGGAGGAAATGACATATCTAAAGTGGATAAAATGGGAACCCAAGTGGGAACCCCAGCAGTGACAGCCTGGCCTTTAACTTGCCGCTTCCCCTTTCCCTGGCTCTTGAGCAACACCGAGAAATGTCCACGGACGTTCCTTATGGCTCGAAGGAATCAAGTTTGAAAACTTCTGAAATAAATATTCTCAGGGGCACTTTCGGACCTCAGCCTCCTGTCTCACATTACAATTTAAAGGTGGGTGGGAGCTCCCTTCAGGAGGTTTGAAAAGTATGCTCTTTCATCTGGTGGTGGCCATAAGGTAGAGCTAGTGAAGTCTGACTCAGAGAAAGAGCCAAAACATACCCATCCTTGAGCCCTAGTCAAGGACCTCTTACTTATTCTCTTGGGACTCTGAGGCCTAATTACATAGTTACACTGGATCTAATTAAATAGGAAGGTTCAGCATCCAGCGGGGATTATAATGGTGGTTCGGATGGGCAGGACGGTGACTGTGGCACTCAGAAGCATCCACACTAGGTCCAACAGAGCTATAGATGGTCATGTTAGCTACATAAAATGTTGTTGCAATGCGATTGCAACCAATTCTGGTTCTTACGCCCATGCAGGGGACTGTCTTTTAACCAGGGTATCCTGTTGTTATGGAAAACTGGAAAACCTGGACTGGATTGCTGATGGCAGAACCAAGCGGCACTCAGAGGTCTTGGAGGGTGGAGGTTTATTTCACCCCGGTGAACTCAGAGGAGGGTGATCTCCAAAGGTCTGAGCCCCAAGCACAGGCAAGGGGAGTGGTTTATACCTTTTCAGTTCTGTATTTGTGGCATTTTGGCACGGGGCAAGCAGGGCAGAAGAAGAACCCAAAGGCTCTCCGGGTGGGGAGGGGCTGAGATTCTCCTGTGGGCTCTATCGGCCATGTTGGATATTTTCCTTATCACTGCGATCTGGCACTGGTTTAAGAACTAGTTTTTCTGCAGGGCTTTCCCTGAGTATCTGCCTGTAAGTTTGGGCCATGGTGTTCTTCCGACAGCAATGTGAATGCCTCTTCAAGGACGCTCAGGATCTTGTGTGAAGGTGTTGTGTGTTTGCTGAGAGCTCAAAGCTCTCACTTGCTAGAAGGAGGAGATGCGGTGGAGGATGGTGCTTGCACAGTGGTCTCGATGCTGGTTCTCCTGAGACTATGGAGTCAAATCATAGCCACAATGGACGCGTCCCTTGGTGACTGTGTGATAGTTTCCTCCTCTGTAAAGCAGGGAAAATGATACCCTTCAAGGGTACTTACTAAAGCTTAAACAGGGGGCTGTTCATGTCGTGGGAGGAAAGTGGTAGGTAGATCTTAGCACATCTCTAAGTTGATCTCTAAAGATTAACACTCATTTTATTATCACCACCACTTGGAAAACCCTGGGAGTTTCAGGAATCAGTCATATGAAGGTATCCGGCCTGTTGCAATGTAAATTCATCTCCCAACATCTCCCTGAACGTTAGATGATACATAATTGTTTTCAGTGTCTCTCTTCCCTCCAGAAGCTTTTTCCAGAAAAGGAGTTAAAAAAAGAAACAGAGCAGATTCGGCCCATTCAGTTGATCGCATATGCTTATTTTATTGTCATTCCAGAGGATCAGGGGTTAACATCCAGGATGGCTGCACTCTAAATGGTTTAGATTTTAGAATTCGTAACATCTTGGCATAATGAATGACTGGCTATGGATTGACAGAGATAAAGCATCACAAAGATTTAAAGAGATACAAAGATAAACATCTTGCAGCTCTGAGGGTACAGGATAGTATGTTCCCCAGATTGACTGTACAATTATTTGTTTATGTCAAGGTGTAAGTCAGATGTTTCCTACAGACTTCTAATAATAACAGTTTACAAAGCACCTTTCCATATATGATTCCATTTAATCTTCCCCGCAGTCCTGCAAGACAGGTAAATATTTAACTGTTGTATAGCAGTGGCTCTCATGAGTGATTTGCCCCAAGGGAACATTTAGCAAGGTCTGGGGACATTTTTGGTTGCCACATCTGGGGGTGCCCCTGGCATCTAGTGAGTAGAGGCCAGATGCTGCTAAACTTCCTATAATGCATGGGCAGCCCTGCACCCCCTGCCAAGAAATAATATCCAGCCCCAAATGCTAACTGTAGAAGGTCGAGAAACTGTTCTTTAGAGAAAACATGGACATGCAAAGGGGTTGACTCACTTGCCCAAGATTGTGTAATAGGCACTTGGCATATTGGGACTAAAACCTGTACGTTCATGTCACTACCCAAGGGTCTCAAACCTTTTATTTTTTTTTTAAAGAAATAAAGCTGTTTATTTTTAAGTGAAATCCTTTGCAGAGCGATTGCATGAAAACGGATGATGGTAAAGTGGTGGGGGTTAGAGACCCCCCCCCAGCCTCCTCCTGGCCCCTCCCTCTCATCCAGGGACACACAGCCTGGCAACCACTGTCCCTTCCCCCCATGCAGTGAGACCCAGAGAACACCAGACTCCTGGCACTCCCAGACCTTCTGGTCTCCCTGGCACCATTACATTTTTTAAGGTAGGGGATGGCAGCTTCCAGGCTGTGCTTCAGTAAGCTATATTGGGTCATGGAGGCAGAGGGGCCAATTGGGAAGCTCTTGCTGGCACAGGCAAGGGTAGGACAGAGGACTGGTAGGCTCAGGAGTGATAGGAGTTGAGTTAAAACGAGGAGCCTGTGCTTTTCTAGTGATATGTAATCGGATGATCTAAGGCCAAATGGCAGCAAGCCAGGAGCACAGAGAATATGCTCTTTGCCTCACTGCAGTGCCCACTCTAGGCCTGGAGGCATAATACAGCATGAACCAATTTGCATGCGATGTTTGCAACACTTTGCAGATTGGTATTCCTTCAGTCCATGTTGCTTGTCTGTACCCTGGCCAGAAGTAGGCAATGCCACGGACAGGCAGGTGTCCCACAAACCAATTGGCACAGAAAGGCAGGCCGGAAAGGTCGCTTGTTTTTCCCCTTCCTGGAGTAATCCTGACTTTCTTCTCTAAGTGTCATCTTCTGATGAGTGAACAGTGGAAATGGCAAAGTGAACCCAGGAGGAAGCCTTTCTAAAAGGACCGGGTTGTCTTGGGGCTTCACAAGTGTTTCTTTCCCTACCAAGAATCTAGATACAAAATAAAACTCTGGATGGATAGGATAACTCCTGGGATAATTTAGGTCCGGCAAGTGATCATTATTAAGGGCTTTCTTGCAGAGATGCCAAAACAAGGAACAAAAAGGAGAGCGAGGACATCTCAGCCTGACAGTTCCCCCACTTTTGTACAATCCGATGTGAGGGATGTCAGAGTGTGTGTGGGGGGTCCCACATTCTGACCCCTGCCTTCCTTTTCAATCACCTCTTACTGTGCCCCCTCGCCTCCATCTGGCTTTAGCTCCCAGACTTTTTGTGATTTTCCCTCACCAAGTTTGGGCTTTTCCACTTGCTGTGCTCTCAAGATTTCTAGAATGTTCTGCCCCAGGTCTCTGCATCCTGATTCCTTCCTATTATTCAGGTCTCAGCACTAACACCCCTCTTTATAGGGTCTTCCCTGGCCACCCCAATTCAAAGTAGCTTCCCTGCCTAGTACTCTAGCTTCACTGTAGCACTTGTAACTACCTGAATTTTCCTATCATTTTTCCTTCTTTGTGTGTGAGCCTATTTGGGTCTGCATTTCCTGAACCCCTCCCCCCATGGGAATACAAGCCCCTTACTGGCACAGACACGGTCCGTATCATCTCCTGCTGTAACACGCCAGTGCCTACGATAGTGCCTGGTACATTCTGCACATAGTAGTTGCTCAGTAAGAGTTGAGCGCATTAATGGTGGCACCTGGGGGTTTGTGTGTAAGACCCTGGTTTTGGTGGATGATTTGCTGCCTGGCTTTCAGGACAAAGGACCTCTACTTATTTGCATATGCAGAGCAGACCTATCAAGGGATCACCTCTTGCTGGGAACCAACTCATTTTACAGAACTTCTAAACTCAGGATACTGAAAAATGAATCGTCTTTCCTCAAATCTGAGAGGTCATTGACTATAAGAGGCTCCATTTTTCATGTTCCACTAAGAGTGAAAAAAACACTGCCAGTTATCAGTGAAACGTCATCATTTGCTAGAAGCCCCTTGATTTTGGAAATGCTAAAATGTGAAAAAATATATGCCTCAGGACTGGTGAAGTACAAGATGAGATCGCTTCGTCATATGGGATGCAGAGGCATGAACGGCAGGAATTTGGGGTCTGGAGCAGGTCAGCGTTTGCAGCCCTTTCTCTTGCAGCATTGCAGCCTGATGCTCTCCCTCAGACACGGTATGGTCTGAGGACTTGCAAGCCCGGAGCATGTGGAGGAAGAGCCCTTTGTGGATTCAGAAGCTTTTCTGAGAGCAGCGAAATTCCTGTGGTTTGGGAATGTATCGTGGAAAAGTATTAGAAGGAAATGGTGATTAAAAAAAAAAAGCAGCCGGGTTTAGATTCAAAACCATGTATGAAGGCTAGTCTCTCTGGTGTCTGCTCCTATTCCTGGAGCAGAGGAAGAGCATCTTTAAGTGTAGGAAGGCAGTCAGTGGGAAAACCAGAGCTGCTTGAAAACAAATTTACTTTCTAGGCAAGTTTACTGAAATGTGTCTATTCTACAAGCAGCAAAAAAAAAAAAAACCTGCCAGCTAATTTGGTATCATTATTTTTCCTTGAGCTAATGATAATCGAGTATAATTTCCATTACCGATGACATTAAGATTAGTTATGTTGCAGTACATATGTTGCTGCTCCTCCTCTGGGACAGAGCCACCCCTGCAGCTGCCAGGGGTGGCCGGGTGGGACCTGAGTCCTCCTCTCCTCTTGCAGAGCACTGCGCTCATGCTCTGGGCTGGATTCCTGGGCCGAGTCTCAGGAAGGCCCCCAAATATCTCCAGTGACCCGAAGAAGCTTAGGCCGTTTACTGAGACCTTTAAATCTGGAGTTTCCTACTAAACATCAAC
Source organism: Smutsia gigantea (assembly GCA_032199065.1). NCBI lineage: Eukaryota > Metazoa > Chordata > Mammalia > Pholidota > Manidae > Smutsia > Smutsia gigantea. The sequence goes on along the minus strand of JAVSCE010003957.1, from coordinate 55,958 downwards.
TCACACCACACCTTAGGGGCCTGGTGGGAGCTGAGAAGGTGGAAGGAGTGGGTTGGGTGGAGAGGCTGAGCTCAGTGAAGTTTGGTGAAAAGCCCCTCCACACCTCAGGCTTCAGGTGTTTCCACTGGCTTTAGCTCCATTAGCCTTTTGAAAGAAGTTTGTTCTCGTGGTAATGTAAACGTCTTTGGTTGTAAAAAAGTGGAAACTGTCCTAACCAGCATGGAGAGCTTTGGGGATAACAATGTGGGATGTCAGCTTTGGAGATAGATAGGGATTCCATTTGATTCCTAGAAGTGCCCTTTATAGAAACTCTTCAGGCCTTAATAAGTTTTACCTTCTCTCAGCCTCTGTGTCTTCATTTATAAAAGGGGGAAAATAATGCTTCACTCCAAGCACTTCCATGAGATAAATGAGATGACCATGTAAAATGATTAGTCCAGTGTTGAGCACATAGGAAACATTCAGTAAACAAATACTCCACAGTTGTAACTGGCGTTACAATAGCAAAGTGAGCAACTCGTTCCTATAAGGGGATTTAGAAGTCTAGGTAAAACACTGCTTTGTCCAGAAAGAGCTCTAAATTGACTCTGAAAAGACCACTAAAATAATCTGTAGCAAAAGCAGGTGTCTCATTTACTGAAGTCAAGGTGACCCCAGTCTTGAGTTTTAGTCCTGTCTCCGAAGAAGAGTTCCAGGGAGGAACATTACAGAATGTGTGTGAAATGGTTGCTCGGGGACGTCGGACACAGTGAACAGGGAGTTTGGAAGCAAACCTGGGAGAGTAAATGGGATTTTCAAGAGTAGGTTTTCTGCTCTGAGAAGGGGCTGCTATCCTGAAAAGCATAGATAGCAGCATTGTCAGTAGTTCATATGAATGGATTTTCATGAAGTTCCTGAGACAAATGATAAAGCTATTTAATCTTCCTGGGCAAGACTTTCTTGGCATAGTAATGTCATAGATAGTATGCTGTGTCGCTTAAGATGGTTTGTGTTCTCAAGAATGACAGGGGCCTGGAATCCTTGTATTTATTCTCACGCATAGGTGCCTTATCAAAAGCAAGGGTTAGGCTATTAAACCATCACCAATCAAGAGGATCTTAGAGCACTAACCAGTCTTCTGAAAAAGCTTTAGTGCAGTGGGACTCAACTGAGGTAGGTTTTGCCAGAGAGGGAACTATAAAGATCTATATTCTGGGCATTGTCTGTAAGGGCCCCTGGGATAAAGTGGACTCTGGTCCTCAGTGTGTATTGGGGTGTCTAAGGACCGATGCTAGCAATGTACAACTGGTGGCCATTTTGGGGTAAGAAGTCAGTGATACTACAGGAGGATTAAAGAATGCTGATTATAAATTTTACTTATTTTGAAACTTTTCCTTCATCTATTCTTCATTGGTAAAATGTATGTGAAGCTTGCATGTCATCCTTGAGGAAAGGGAATTCTCACGTGCTGAGCATGTACTCAGTGCCAGGTGCTATGCTCTGCATTCATTCCTTATAACAGACTAGTAAGGATGATGCTTTAATTACGCTCACCTTTTATTTTTCTATCTTGCTTTGATACTTGCAGATAATGGAAACATAGTTCAGAATGGCTACGTAACTTAAAAGATAGAGCCGAACTTTGAGTCAACACCTATATAGTCTTGGAGCGCCTGTTCTTTGCATGAGGCTGTCAAAAGGAATATGTTCATATCCTGAGCATTTAGCACTTTGTTGTCCATAATAATAGAGGGGAAGTTGGAATAGTACATAGATGGTACCCTCATCATGATGGTGATGACAATTATAACAGGTCCAGGTACTCAGCTTCCAGTCATCAAACTACTTTATACACTTCATCGCATTTAATTTTCTCAATACCTGTACAAGGAAGGGATATTATTCATTTTGCTTTTCAGGTAAGTCTTAGTGACAGATGTGAAGAGACACGGTCAAGGTCACACAGCTAGAAAGTGGTGGAGCTCTGGGTGGGGGCAAGGACTCCAGAAAGAAAACTACAGCTGAAGAGTCTGCCCACAGAGCGGGCACAGCATGGTCATGCAGGGAACACGAGTATGGTGAGGGTGAGCTCAGAGGTCTGCACTGATTTGCATGTCTCATTCCTAGAACTGTGGCTGTAAAGCGCTGGCTCATTTCTGTGCTGCAGATTTGAGCTATGTGCTACATTTCCTCTGCTGTAAGTCATCACTTCACCCTCAAAGGGGTGAGGAAGTTCTCAGATATGGGGAATAAAAAAGCAGTGATGAAAACTTCCTTTGGTTTTGCCAAATAACAGGGGCAGAGTAGTGGGCTCCTTGTGGGTATCATAATCTGGGTCACCAAGCATTTCTCCACCAGTCCGTCAAGGGGCCAAAGAGTCCCCATGAGAAGTTCAATCTTTGAGGCTTGAAGGCTCTAGGCCTTCCTGTTGAAAGGACGAACATCTTTATAGAGGTGGTCGTGATCTCAAATGCCTTCAGGGGCTAGGCAGGTAACTCACCTTAAAGGGGGTGGGCTTAGACAGGAAAGGTGAGTTGGTTACTATGGCAACCTGGAGACTGTTTTCCCTGCCCACAGGCATTTACAACAGGCCTCGCCAATGGTCTCTGGACCTCCTGTCAAAGAGTAACAGGTGTTTTGTTTCTTCCTGATACCAAAATTCATAGTAGGATCCGTGGGGAATACAAACTATGTTAAAGTCTAAATGAAATCTAGAAAGTCCAGAACAAATAGAATTGTCAATATCCTCTTCCTCTATGAGTCCCACTGATATCGTCTCTTCTAGTTTTTTGGGGTTTTTTTTTTTTAACCAGAGTGTAAAAATCTGCATCGATAGTGTCTGCACTAAAGACAAACATTTGAACCTTGGCGTAGTAAGGATATTGCTAGGTTGTATTTTAGACTGAGCATTAGCTACAAGACCTTGGGAGGATACAACCTGGTAGAAAGAGTTGAATATAAGAGAGTACATTGGGGGTGAGGACAAAGATAAATTCATAGATTTGCCAGGCCAGATGAGACCATCAGGGGGAGGCTTCAGGGCGGGTGATGGGAGACTGAGGGGCAGCACAGGGAAGGGGGGCTCTTGGCAGAGGTGGTAAGACCCTCCGGATTCCTCTCTGTCCAACCATCCTTGTCCTCCAACTAGTTTAAGAGACACTAATCTACTTAGGACATTTTTTTGAAAATTAAGGAACGGAACTTTTTTTCCCAAGAAAAAAACTTAGGAGGAAGCCATTTTTAGAAACAGACCCAAGTGCAGCTGTTCTGTTTTGGGAGCCCCCTCACCCCCAAACCCTAAGCTTGCCTAAGACAGTGTCCGACACCCCACAATTTCTCCTCACTATTTTGCCTCCCTGAGTAGCAATGTGTTCCTCTCAAATCCAGAACTCCTGCAAGTCGCTGATCCCGGTGACCCCCATGTCATTCTCTGGCTCTTCTCTGCATTTGCTCTGCCTCGGTTTGATGAATCTCCTCTTGTTGGGTTTTAGATATGTATTGACTTTCACAAAACTCCCAAAGCCATTCTCAAAGAAAGATTGACTGATGTAGGGTCAGTGGGGAGGAGGTGTAGCTATTTTAGATGTTAGTAAACATGACAGCTTGTTGAGGATTAACAGGAAATCATGAATAAAATCATTGGGATTTGATAAGGGATTTTTCCTCTCCGATAGTTAAAGATATTTTCCCTTCTCCTCGCCCTCCTCTCCCCCAAAGAGTAGGGGATGAAGGTCATTAGGATAATACGTTATTAGTCTGAGACCCTTAAAATAAATTCAAAAGTCCTTAACCCCCTACTGGCCCTGAGGCCTCTGTGCACTGTGCCATTCTGGCTTCTTTTCAGCAGGCGATGCTTTCCTCCAATACCTCCTACTTAATCCTCAATTTTCTTCTAAACATCAGATACTGGATAGGTTGGAAGCTCATTTAGGCAGTAAAGAACTCTAGGGCACTGTGGCTGGGACCAGCCAAGGAAAGAAATATTTTGGATACAAGAGAATCATTTCTTAAAGGGGGTAATGAAGGCGATTTAACCCTTCCACAGACACATCCCTGGGGGCATAGGGCTCATCAGTTTCAGCTCAAGGTCATGGCTGAAAGTGAAACAAAATAATAATAAATAAGTAAAACCGACTGCACAGATGGGTCAAAAATCCCAGTGGGTCTCAGTCAAGCCTGACAATTTAGAATTTGACAAACAAGCAGAAGGAAAAAAAAAGAAAGAAAATTCCATTAATATGATGAGAAAAACCCTCTGGAACAAAGCACTGAATTTCCATGTTATTTTTTTCACTCACATTCACTTACACAGTCTTAGGGGAGAATCTGACTTGGAGCTGTAATTTTGCTTACCCAATTACAGCTCAGGGGGGGTCTCTCTCACACATACGCGACCAGAAGCATGTATTGTCCCATAAACCAGTGTGAACGGGTGGGATAATGGAGACATGCTGTAGTGAGATGGCAGAGCTGCAAGATTTGGGTATTTATGTGTGAGAGTCAGCCTGTCAGAGTCCTGCAATGCCCCTAGCTCACAGGGGCAGAGGACCAGGCATCTGCTGGATAGATCTGAACCAGTACATGTTTGCCTGCCAGCCCTGTAGCCTGGAGAGTTTCATCTGAGAAGTAGCATATATTAACTGTTGAGAAAAGTATACTGGACTCTTCTTGTCCCGTGTTTCTCCAAAGAGAATTTCAACTATATCTTGGGAAACTTAGGGAATCATCACTTATCCCCTAAGATGGGTCTCATGGGAGCCCTCAGCCAAGATCATTCAACTAACAAAGAGAAATCATGGTGAAGAGGTGAAGGGAACCAGAAAAGCAGTATTACAGCTTCGCACCAGGTGTAAGAAACTCCACACTGGGCCGCTGCTCGGTGGGTCTCCACCCTCTGCCTGAACATCCTCAGTGCCCGCTGCTCCCTTCCACACAGTCCGTCCTCCTGCTGGACAGCCTAGACCATGAGGAATTGCCTTCCTGGATTGAGCCAAACCTTTAATTATCCATAAACTGGCTTCCATTCGTTTTAGATAAAACACCCACCACATAACAGCCTTTCAGATATTATGTCTCACTCGGTGGTTTTTCCTAAACTTGGTAGTTTGCTTAACCTAACAACAATATCCTAAATCCACTGAAACAAGAATGGAAATCTGGTAGAAATCTTTCTTTCACCACATTCCCATCACTATAACAACTTTTTTTTGAATTTTCTGAGAATAAGTTACAGACATTCACATACTCCAATTGTGAATTTCCTAAAGACAAGGATTTTTCTCTTACAAAACCACAGTGTATCAAAATTTAATATACATTGATACAGTACTATTAGTTAATTACAGGCCTTATTTAAATTTCACCAACTGGTTCCCTAATGCCTCTTGTAGCAAAAGAAAAAAAATTATTTTCCCACCCAGGATCTACATTATAATTATATATTGTATTTACATGCCATGTCTTTTTAATTTAGCTTGGTTCCTGAGTCTTTTTTTTTTTTTTTTTGCTTTGTGGAACCTCAACATTTTTGAAGAGTATAAATCACGTATCTTGTAGCATGTCCCTGATTTTGGCTTTGCTGATTTTCCTCATGGTTAAATTCAGATTACGCATTTTGAGCAGGAAAACCTGAGAAGTGATGCTGTGGTTTTCACAGTGCATCATATCTGGTGATATAGACTCAGATCATTTGATTAAGGTGACAGCGGCCAGTTTTCTCCCTTGGAAAGTTTTCATTCGCGTTATAATAAAGTATCTCGTGGGAGGGATACTGGGACATCCTGAAGCAGGTGCGGCCAGGAGAGCCTTTGCTTGACATTGCCTTTTCCTGTTGGTTTCAGAGTCTAACAGCCGCAGGGCGGTGAACAGAGGCTACGTCACAGGCTTGCTCAGGCTGCATTGGGACTGGCACAGCCACGACACAGCCAATACCTACGTGCCGATCCGCCGGGCGCTTCTGCTCTGCCTCAAGCACATTGCCACCTTCCGGTCTGGCAGGGAGGCTTTCCTGGCAGCTCAGGGCATGGAGATCCTCTTCAGCACCACGCAGGTAATTGACCTTGGGGTTACCTCTGCAGTTGCATGACATCAGGATGATTCCTGAAGTCTGTCATTTAGGAATCATCTGGAACAGAGCTGGGAAAACCTCAGTACGTTTCTTGCTGCCTGCCATGGGCGATGTTCTGGATTCCGATCCTTGTTCATTCATTCAGTCCTGCACTGACTGGTTCATTTATTTAGTAGCTACTTAACTGGCCACGTGCTGTGGTGCTGTGGTTGTGTTGACTCTAAAGCTTGAGTACCCAAGTTCAAATCCTGGCTGTAGTACCTACAGCTGCAAAACTTTGGACACCCATCTTCTCTGGATCTTCAGTTTCTTTTTCTTCAAAAAGAAAACAAACAAACAAACTGGAAATAATAAAATCTAGGTTGCAGTGTGGCCGATATACATTAATGTAGAAATGCCTTGTGCTTAGTGCAGGGTGGGGGGAATTGCCATACCTAACTAGCTTTAAGAGTGTGAGCAGTTAATGGAATAATTAAAACTGAGGATCTGGTGGTGACCTGGTGGGCAAAGCCTTGTGGCATAAACAGTCTAGCAGGAGAGTGAGAGACTAAGGGAGCAAAGGATTCAACGAGCACAAGCATTTCATATTGCTCGGTGAGGTCAATAAAGTAAGGGTGCAGAGTCCCAGAGGTGGAGAGGAAGATGTTTTCTTAGAGAGGTGACACCCAAGCTGAGACCTGAATTACCCAAAGAACAGCTCAGGCCAAGTTCAGAAGGAAACAGCATCCAGGCAAAGGGAAGCCCCTGCAAAGACTGTTGCTTGTCTGCACCCAGTGGACTGTGTGGTTGGAGGTTTCCTGGATTTCAACTCAAATCCAAATTCCTTTATGTCACTAAACTGGGGCTCATTTAAACACCATCCTGTGAAGCTACGTATACCCTCTCCCCGTCACCTGCTCAGTCACCTTCTTTCAGGGCCAAGCGCCTCTGTTGCTCTGTTGCCTGAGTGTCTGTACTCCCTTGCTCAGCTCTGGGTACTCTCCCGTTTTTCTCTACCTGGGTACCTCTGAGGTAATGAAGCAGTCAACAAGAGGGCTGTTTCCCAACCACGGTATCTGTAGACTTTTCCCAAAAAAAGGAAAGACATTTTTCTCCCCTTCTCTAAACAATAACATAATACTTTGCTGCAAACCAGTATCTAATTTCCTATCTGCTATCAACTGTGGTTTTCTGTCCATCATGATAGCTTTCAGAGCTTCTCAGTCATGAAATAGCTGCATTTTACATTCTTTTTCTCTGGATGAAGCAGTGCCTTGAATTTTCTCAAGCTTCACCAGACTTTGTAAGCTGGGTCTCCCAAGTCTCCAATCTCTCCCAGCCCTAGTGAAACACGCTCTGCATTGCTGATGCCTAACAGCTCCCACTCCATCTCGTGTGTGCCAGCCAGTTCCTCTGCCCTCTGCACTATGGCCCGTTTCTCTGATCTGTGTTAAAAAGAATTAGAAGAGCAGTAAAGGAAGACAGTGGTAATCCAGAGGTACAAGTCCATGATAGGAAGAGGGTGGAGAAAATACCCAGAGAAACCCAGGCATGAAAGGCACAGTGAGCCCAGACTCAGGACCTTAGAAGCAGCTGCCCAGCAGGTCAGTGAAGAGCTCAGCTGCTCAAAGCAAATTTCCAAAATCTGAGCATTCGGTTGCCACCGGAATCGAAGCAGGCTGTGAATGGAGGCAGAATTTGCCTTTTGTGGACCAGTTTCCTTACCTGAAGAACCTCCCAGCACCTGGGCTGGGGGCTGTGGGCACAGGTGCCATTGTGGCTGTGCTGGAGTTTGAACTGCCCATCATTCCCCTCCCCTCTTCTACCACAGCAGGCACATGACTCACTGGATGGCCACCTGGGAGCCTTGAATCTAGTGATGTCATTTCAGTGGTTATTTGCACGTTATAGTAATGCTGCTGCTGTTACGGCTGGTGGTGATAATGACTATGAAAAACAAGAAGGAAAAGAAGGAGGAGGGGGTGACATTTGTATTGAGTGCTTACTATATATAGCCCAGAGCTGGCTTAGAGTTAATGCAGCGTCTGATTTCAACATTTTAAAGGATTTGAAACCAGTGGTCTTGCTCAAGAGTCCATGGTCCTGCCCACAGGCCAGCAGTTCTCCAGGTGAGCGTGCGTCAGAGTCACCTGGAGTGCTCATTAAAACAGAGTTTGCAGGGCCCCAGCCTCAGAGTCTCTGATTCAGCAGGTCTGGGGTGGAACCTGAGAATGTGCATTTCTCACAAGTGCCTAAGAAATGTTGATGGTGCCAGTCTGGGGGCCACACTTTGGAAACCCTTGTCCTGTAGCATTTTTACTGGTGTTTATGATGTGATTACAAACCTGCTGGGCATGAGAATGTGTGAGAAGGAATGATTTTTGAGTTCCTCCCTCAGCGTTTGCCCATCATACTGCTCTTTGCCTTTCTGCCGAGGCCCCTGCTCCCTGAGTTTCTCTCCAGATGACCCTATGTCTTTGCTTCCTGGCTTGCGTATTCTTACACAGATCCTTTAAGAATCCCTTAAGTGTTCAAAGGATCAGATTGCCTGGAATGCAGTGCAGGCGCCAGGTGATGTGGCAGGATGTTGTCAGAGCTGCGCATGGGGAAGAAGGAGGATGGCGATTTGAATGTAAGGTTCTGAAAGAACCTGTACAGGGATGCCCTGAAACCATATGAGATAGTTAAAAATTGGGGGAAATCAGTCATTGCAGAAGGAGCAGATTTGTGTGCAATAATCAGGCCACTCGCTGGAGTTCGAATAGCTTAAGGAGACCTAAAATGGGTGGTTTTCAAGCTTGGCCGTGGACAAGGACCACCTGCCATATGTGTTGATACACAGCATGCTAGACTCCCACTCCCAGAATTTCTAATTCAGCAGGTCTGGGTTGAGGGACAAGATTCTGCATGTCTAACGAGTTCTCAGGTGACGTTAATGCTATGGGCTGGATATCTCACTTTGAGAACCATTCAAAGAAGCAGTGGCAACCTTTTCAAAGTCACAGCTACTGCCACTTGCTCTGAGAGAGTGGCGGGTTCAGCCTTCATTCGTCAGGCTCCCTTTTGTCCATAGGACCAGTTACCCCTGCTTCTGGATCTGTGGGAGGGAGGGCTGCATCCTAAAGGGAATCTTACCACTCAGAATCAGGAGCGAAGCAGTCTGGAGGTCAGGTTGATCTGAGATCATTTACTGTTTATTCAGCAAATGTTTGCTGAGGTCCTGCTTACTGAAAGGTATTGCGGTTTGGTTATATAGGGAGATGGCAGATGACGGTGGTAACTTCATCCTCCAGAAACTTACCATTCTACAGGGGAAGCCTCATATAGATAACCACAGGATAGGCACAGCTGGGGCACAAGAGTGGGCTTGACAAAGCCGTGCACAGGAAGGAGACCTCCACTCCATCGTGGCTGATCAGAGGCAGCTTTGAGCAGAATGTCAGTGATGTTTGGGTCAAGCCAGGAGAACACCTTGGAAAGCCCGAGAGAGACAACCTGGCTCATGCGCTGTGCAGGGCAGGAGCCAGAGGCAGAGGAGGGAGAGGTCAGCAGTGTAGGGCTAGTGAGACGAACAAGACATTTGGGGTGTCATAGCGAAAGGAAAGAGCTTGGGAAGAATGAACCAGAGGGTCTCAAACCAAGGGCGTTCTGTGTCAGGCATCCCTAAATTGAAGCTACAGCACATGTGCTCTGGACTTAGAATTTGCCCATCTATGTTCAGAGTCGCTGGAGAGAGGGGAGGGCATGGGTCACTCCCAGCAGGGGTTACTGGCTCCCTGAGCTGAAGACTCAGGGGCAAGAGATGGGAAGGTCTGGACATGAGGGTTCCTGGAAGAGGGAAAAAGGTAAATGCCGAGGCCCTCAGCTTGGATGGGAAGGTGGGAGGTGGACGAGCCTGAGAAACAGGGAAGCCAGTGTGGCAGAGGTGAGAGCAGGAGATGAAGTTGGAGGCATAGCTGGGACCAGATCATTGAGAGCCTGGCAAGCTGTGGGAAACAGTTTGGGGCCTATTTCCACCAGATTTTAAGAAGGTATGAAGAGGGGAAAAGGCCTGAGTCAGAGAATTTGGAATGCCAGATCACATAGAGCTTTGTAGACAATGAGAATAAATTCTGATTTTATTTCTATCAGGTTAAAGCAGGGGAGTGATCTGATATGATTTATGCTTTTTATTTTTTTTAATTTAAAATTTTTAATTGTGGTGGAATTCATATAATGTAAAACTGACCACCTGAGCCGTGCTCACATTTCCTGTTCTGCTCGGTCGTGGGAGGCGCCTTTGCATCTCTAGAACGACTCTGCGTGTCCTGGAACTAAAACTCTGCACATTAAACTGATATATGGTCTTCAAGGACCCTCTGGCTGCCTCTGGGACAGGCAAGAATTCAAAGGCCCAAGAGGAAGGAGGGAGGCCAGGAGGGCCAGGGGGACAATTGGACTGGGTGGGGAGACGTGGGGGACACTGGTGGCTTTGGTACATTAGTCACATGGAGCTGGAATTTAAACCCAGGACTCCTGGCTCTGTGTCAGGCGACTTTCCCACTAACGCAGCGGATTTTGTTACTGTGAGGACTCTGCCCCCAGTAGGTGCAGCCTCTTAGGATCTGGTAGACATAAAAAGGTAACCTTCTTTCAGGTTCTTATGAGAGATTTTATGAGCGTAAGGATGCCTGCTGACATCCTATGGGTAACGCTTAGCGAGGGCTTACTATGCTTACTGTTTGGGGGGAGTTTGCCTGCTTTGTCTCCTCTGATTCACACACAACCTCATGAGAGAGGTGCTGTTATTATCTCCACTTTACAGATGAGAATGCCGCAGCACAGAGAGGCATAGGAACTGCCGGTTACCCAGGAATCATCAGGCCAGGATTTGAATTCAGCGAGTCTTGCTCTAGGATCTGAGCTGTGTGCAGTGTAGTAGTGCCCCCTTATCTGTGGGGGATGCCTGAAACCACAGAGAACCAAACCTTGTACATACTTTTTTCTAATCACACTTACCTGTGATAAAGATTAATTTATAAACTGGACACAGAGATGAACAATAACTAATAATAAAGCAGAACAATGATAATATGCTGTAACCAAAGTTACGTGAATGTGGTCTCTCTCTCAAAATATCTTACGGTATTGTGGGCACTCTCCTGCGATGATGTGAAACAGTAAATTACCTACATGACAAGATGAAGGGAGATGGATGACGCAGGCCTTGTGGTGCAGCGTGAGGCTGCTGTTGACCTCTGACAGTAGGTTAGAAGGAGGAACATCTGCTTCTGGACCGTGGTTGACAGCAGGTAACAAACCATGGATGAGGGGGGCCGACTGCACTCTGTCTGCCTGTGTATCACAGAGGTAGGGTGTTTATGATCCCAGAGCCAACTCAAACATGTTAACTATGAATTGAACATTTTTAAGCACTTTCACATTTCCTCATTTGTCCAAGTGGCAGGTGTGTTATCAGGAGGGATGGGAAAAGTGAGCCTAAAATTCTCACCTTGGCCCCAAATTCCGAGACACTCGTCCACGGAGATTCCATTTCTTGGAGTCTTGTTACACAGCACAGTTGCCAGTCCTGCCCCGTGGAGCCTAAGAGTGAGGCCCCCTTAAACCTGGCATTCTGGGTACCACCCTCGCTTCTGGCTTGGAAGTTCACCTTGCACAGAACCTATCCATTAACATGGGGGAAGTGTTGGTAAGCAGATCTAGGCATTTCTATTACTTTGGAACCAAGGATCATTTAAAAATCCACAGACGTTTTCCCCAGACTGTAGCAGACACTGTCACATGATCCTGATGTCTTGGTTTCAATAGATTTTAATTATACCTCCTCTCCCTCAAATTCATGGCACGGCCCAACCTATCAGGACACATGCATTTGCCTCCATCCTTCCACTCACTTCCCACCTGCACTGTCCCACTCAGAAGTAGAACACATTATCGTCATTACATTTGTGAACACTACCACTGACAATCACAGACAGACCTGGTTTCCAAAATGCTGGTAGTTTTGACCAAGTTCCCTGGCTTGTCCTTTGCTATGTGTCTCCTAAGATTGAAGCTCAGAACACCTCTGATCGACCATCTACTTCTCCCTCCCTCCTCCGTGCTCTGTTATCTCTCTTTCCAGTACTCACACTTTTCACGAAGCTCTTGAAACCATCTGACCAGCCCCAGGGATGAAATAACCTCAGCCAGTTCATTTTCCATGGAGAGCATTTCCTGTTCTTGGTCCAGGACATCGGACTGGTACCATTTCAGCACCCAGAAGGGAGATAGCACTCCTGATTGTATTAAGACATTTCTGGCTTGGAAGTTGCCTTTAATTAAAATTGGGAATCATTGGGTAGTTTGATTTCATGACTGAAAGTTTGTTTTTTCTCCACGTTCTTTCACGTGGAGCTACCTGTAATGCGGGCCTGACAGTGTTCTTAGCACCCTCCATATGCTACGACTTGTCCACGTTTATCCTGGAAACCTCTTAAGAATATCAAATTGGAAGCTCACGCTAGTCAACTTTCTGTTCTGAGTCGGTAGACCCAAGAAAATGGCAGAGATACTGAAGTACTCCCAACGCTCTCTCTCTCAATTTAGTTAACTTGTTACATTTTTCACAGTGTCTAAAAAGAAGGGTCTTGTCATATTCCGTTAGTATCAAAATGTTACACCTGCAAACCCAATTTTTCTTTGCTTTGGGTGGGTACTGCGAGGGATCGACAACAGGCTTTGAGAAAGAGCCATGTTATTTAATTTAGATACTTGAGATTCATTTAGTCTTTTCTTCTGATTTCACATTTTACCTTTTCCTTTATGTTTTTCTCATCAGATGACAGATGAAAGAGAGAAGTAAGACTTCTGTCAATTCAGCTACTCATTCTCTAATTTAGGCAATAATTCACAGTGACACATGGATGGCTAAAGAAGATGCTCACCTCCTCTTCCTCCAACTATCTGGACAATATCTGCCCTGAGGTGCAGCATCCCTTGAAAAACTTTAAAGTCTGTTTTCAGACTAAATTTCTTCCAATAACCCATGAGCTATGAAGGAGACATAAAATTGCAGATTATACACTGGAACGAAGCAGATTCTACAGTAGACAGAGTTCTGCGTTAGAGTGTTCAGGTTAGACAGTATACATCAAGGACGTGTATTGTCCATTTAGGCCGTGTGTCATTCGTGACCTGAAATGCTGTTGTGACGAGGGGACACTGTGCAAGATGTCAATATCCAATATTATCTTCTCTTTGCTCAGAACTGCCTGGACGACAAAAGCTTAGAACCTGTCGTCTCCATCATGCTTGACATCCTGAGGCAGTGCTACCCAAAGTGTCCCCTTCCCTTGGCCACAGCCAGCAGTGCTTACACCTTCCCGGTCCCTGGGAGCATCACCTCGGAACCTCCATGTGCTCTAACTGAAGGTAAAGTAAGTGGGTAACTGTGAGCCTTAAATGAGCTTTTGCATGTTTGCTGTGTTTCAGAGGAATGTGGATGAAAGGAGAATCAGTTCTTACAGGCCAAACCTTACAGTCTAGTAAGCTAGTTAGAAGTATGCATGAAAAAGCAAGTTTTTCATATGCAGGGTGAACAAGTACCAAGGTCACTTATTTTGTCTTGTTAACTATTGCCACTTTGGTGGCTAGTGAATGCTTATACAGTCATCTTGTCTAATTAAAAAAAAAAAAGTTCCTAACCCCATGATAGATTCTCTCCATTGCACTGACTGGCTCTGGAATTAATTTGCCTGCAGGATGAAAGTGAAACAAAACTTCTGCTATTTACAACCCCATGCTAGTCATGTTAGAATATTTGAAGGTATGATTATACAGTGTCTATGAGAAATTTGTTGCTAAAAGATTCTAGTGCTTTCCACCTCTGTCCTCCTTCCATGGAACAGAGTTTTCCATAGCCATCATCTTGCCACAGTGGGATGCTTTCTATGGACTTCTGTTACAGGTAAGTTCTTTCCTATCAAAATTAGGGAATAAGCGAAGGTGCTACGTTACAGCGACGTTTACACATATTGCTAGTTGCATTAATACTTCTAAATTGGGTAGGGGGAGCCAGAGTGGTATTCATGTGTCATTTTATTCTGCATTTTGCATTTAATGTGGGACAGCTCTTCAGACTTTGTGATACGTGCTCTCGTGTGCCTGTGTGCATATAATTTATGCGTACCACCGATAAGTATTAGAATGTGTGGGATACTGTGCTCTTACTAATGGCCTCCTCATCTGTGAGAGGAAGAAATATTAACCATTGTATGGTGAAAGCCAAACCCAAGACACAGGGGAAGTCTCACCATCTCATCTCTTTTTCCCCACGCAGAGGATCTCGAAGATGATGGTGATGATGAAGTGGATAAAGATTCAGATTCTGAAGACGTGAAAGCGGAAGTAAGTACACCAGCCCCGCTTCCAGTGATCGCCACCTTTACATCTTACAAAGGAAAACATCACTTTCCACATTCAGCTAAGACCGGTGTAAAATTTAAGGACCTACTTTTATGCTTCCCCTCCAGGGCCTAGCAGATAGGGGTGCTCAACCAAAGACAGCTGCTGATACTGATTTCCAAGTTGCCCCTCTCATCTGGGTAGGCCCAGTACAATGCTCCTTATAAAAGCAGAGGCTATCCATTATGAAGGTGCTCGTATTCCATCAGGATGAGTCTTATGTGGACATTTAATGCTTAGGGTTGGTGTATTTAATAAGTGTGGATGACATTCAGGGAAGAGATCATGGGAGGATTATCTGGGAATGTTTTCTAATAGGTCTCACTTACCTTTTTAAGTCATTATTCTCATCAACCCACTCTGCACAGGACCACTGTGCTGTCCGATTCCATTTATCTTGGAGTCTTTGTGAACGGTGCTGCCTTAGGTTGCATGGTGTGTGCTCTCTGGCTATCAGGGAAGTGATACCCTTTGGTCTCTATCCCATAATAACCTATGCTATAGAACAGAGGTTAGCAAACTTAATGCAAAAGGTTCATGGTAGTTACTTTAGGCTGCGGGAACCACATAGTCTTGGTCACAGCTATGCACTTTGCAGTGACAGCCCCAAAGGGGCCGTAGACCATACATAAAGACAAGAGCATGGCTGTGTTCCAATAAAACTTTATTGACAAAAACAGGCAATGGGACAATTTACTGACTGCATTTCTAGAAAAGGATTTCAAAACCTTGGCACTCTTGTCATTCTGACTGGATGATTCGCTGTTGCGGTACCTGTCCTGTGCAATGTTCGATGTTGCATGAACCAGCATCTCTGGTTTCCACCCAGCAGATGCCAGTAGCTCTTAACCCTTTTGCTGTCCTACCTCTTGTCATGAACCAAAAATGTCTCCAAGAATTGCCAAATGTCCTTGTGGGGGCACCCCTGCTTGAGAACCATTGCTCTAGAATAATAATTTGTCTGAGTTTTTATTCTGTCTCCATTTCTGTTGGTGACTATGGACTTGGACAAACCCTTTCAAGTTATAGTTCCTTAATTTTTTCATCTGCAAAATAAGAAGTAAATATTATCTTTTGTGACATTCCTGGAGATTAAACCTGAGTGAAAAAATCTATTCATCCATCCATCTGTCCATCCATCCATCCCCTTTTCCCTCCCTCTCCCCCTTTCTTCTTTCCTACCCTGCTATGTATCTACCTATCTATCAAGAGAGAAAGAGATTTTTTTGAGTTCTCTATCATAATAATCACTCACCTCGCTGATGGTAGTAGCAGACATACAGGGACTACTTCTTAGCCAGGTCTTTAGGTTAAGACTGCTAAAGACTCTGGTGTTCTCAGGGTTTTGTTGATAAATAGAATCGTTTCTGCCAAGTCATCAGCGGTAAATTGGTTCTTTGCTGTGGCTTGGCAGCGCAGGCCTCTGGAGTACTTGCTGAATTATTTGGGTAATACTGTGCCGAAGCCATCATTCATCAGTGCCACCCTCCCCTCCCCTCTTGCTTGCTCTGTGATAACTGAATGTCTGATGCAGAGAGTCGGTAGCCTCTTGTATCTGATCAGGAGGGAGAAGCTGCAGGCCAGTGCCTGATTTCATGTAGCACATTGCGGGGGTGGGGAGGGGCTCTCCTTTGTCCTCAGTTTGCAGTTGATGGTGGGTTGGGGTGTAGTGGGACCATAGCAAATAAACAAATCCAGCTGGCAGAGAAGCAGAAGACAAATTGGTGAGAGTCTGGAAACTATTCATCAAAAGCCTTCAAGCCAGGGATGAGAAGTCAACGTATGAGCACGAGTAGAAGAGAAAAATGGATGCGTGGGTATCAGGGTTTGATTCTGGGGTGCTGCAAGAGCAGAAGAACTGGTACCCCAGCAAAATGGCTTTTCCTTCGTGAACCCAGCAGCATTTGTTGTAAGAGATGCAGGCAGGAAGCCAGAGTGTTGGTTTCTGGTCATAGACCTAACCAAGCCTTTAATTGATAGCTTTTTCATCTGAAAACCTTACTTCAGAATTGGACCAGCCTATCAGAAAGAATGATTAAAAGGAACTTTTCTGTAAAGGGTCTCGAGAATGGAAAGTTGGGTGCTATCTGTTGATTGAAAACTGAAAGAGAAAAGGGAAGCTTGCAACAAATACAGACTAGACATTGGCCATGCTGTTTTCATGAGCACAACTGTTAGTTTTGAACACTGTGGAGAGGAGGATAAACAGCGAATTCAAGCTCTACCTTCCTTTCCTCCCTCCTTTTCCTTCCTTTTAAATTTTTCTTGCAGGGCTTTCTTGAGTCTGATCCATGTGTGAGGCAGCATGACAATATAGTTTTTCATCTTCGAGGAGTTCCGGGTCCAGTGACCTTGGGGATTGTCCCACCAGAGTTCAAGTGACCCCCTTCAAAGGGTGGTGTGAACTTCAGCTTAAGGCTGGGAAAGTCATTATCTGAAGGGTCCAGTCTGAGGAGGAAGGACCAGACAGCATTATCTGGATTGGTTGCCAGACTCCTCAGTGATGAAGGCTGTCTAAGTTGCTGTGAGGACACAGAAGCAGGCTCATGCCTAAATAAATATAAATGGAATTTATAAGAAATACAGGAGGAGAGGGGGAGCCTATCTGAGTGTCTGGCAGTTCACAGATCAAGATACAAACCTTTGAGGAGCAGAGACAGTCTCTGTTACCACTACTCCACTCTGCTGTTGTACTGAGAAACCAACCATAGGCATAAATGAACAGATGTGGCTGTGTTCCAGTAAAACGTTTACAAAAACAGGCAGTGCACCATGGTTTGCCAGCTCCCACTGTAAAGGTCACTTAGCCACACGTAGAATGCATTAGGCTGCAGTTGATGGGCCATAGGAGAGTCCTGACCCCGAACACACCAGTCTTACATGCTGGTAGGGAGACTCATCCCAGTGGCCTTCCAGGTTGTGTTTCCATTGGTATCACCCTGAAACATGTTTGAGGCTGCAGCAGGGAGTGTGAAGGCAAGCAGGAACTGATAGATGGTGCTGGAAAGGACAAGAACAGTGGGATCTCCCCTACCAAGCTAAGGAGTTCCAGTGTGGTGTGTATTGCATGCAAAAAAATCCTGAAGTCAACCTAATGGGGTCTATTCTTTTAATTTGAAGTTTGGAGGTAAATTGTGGAAGATGGTTGGAATATTGCATTTTCTTTTTTCACTGGATCAGAATATATAAACATTTATTTTCCACATTGATCTGATTTCTTTTGTTAATTATCCAGGCCTTCAGGACTGCCAGATTTTTTCTTAACTAACCAAGTATATTCCTAAAACAGGCTAGATTTTTCTCCCCAATTTATTAGGAAAACTTGACCTCAGAGAGCCACGGGATGATAAAGAGACTGGACTGGCTGATTCCTGGTTTCCTTTCTCTGTAATATTCTATAACCTTTGGAAAATACAGAAGTGTTGGCAGAAGAGTTTTCCTCACTGTTAAGCTATTATGAAGTGATGACCTAAAAGGGAAAATAAAGGGTCTGGAATAATTCAGCCCAGTGAGGAAATGATTGGTAGTGACTACGCAAACTGTGAATGTATAAAGGAATGAAGTATAGCAGGAGGTTACAAACTCCTTCGCAGGGTCTGCTAGTCTCAACATGACCCCTGCCTCGTGAATCTTGACTCCCACAGACTTCCTTTTATTCTTGATACTTCAGCCCTGTTCTTTCTGAAAGCATATTTGACCTGTTCCTTCTACTAATAAGTCCTCCCCCATGTCTTTGCATGGATGGCTATTACTGTCATTAAGGTTAAATGTCATTCAGTTAAAATGTTACCTCTTTAGGCTTTCTCAGATCACCCCATCTAAACAATCACTTCACCCCCTTTCTGATTTCCGTGGCATCTGTCGTTGTTGGAAATGACCTGGTCCATTTGTTTCCATATTGTTGGCTGCCGTCCTTCTCCCACTGGAAGGTAAATCCCATGGGGGCACGGCCCTTTGTCTGGCCCATCACTGAGCCTTCTGCACCTGGAAGAGTACCTGCTCATCGCAGATGCTCACTGAACATTTGTGAAAAGAGAGAAGGACCGAAATGGCAAAGAGATATAGATAAATAGGTATAACCATTACAATTTATGTTGATGACAGTGGTGACAAGACAAAATTTATTCTATATTGTGCTTTAATTTGTACATAGTTGATCTCATTTTACATAATTGATTTATGATGAGGACTGACAAGTGCTGAGACAAGTTGTGTATCTTCTTGCTTTTTATTTAAAAAATACAAGTGGGCGTACTAAATTATCCTTTGCAGACACTAGCGCTCTAATCTGGAGGCAAGGAAACCATGTGCCAGGATTCTGAAAAATCACATATGTAAGCTTGTCTTTATGTGTCTCAGGGGTAGCCTTCTTGATTGTGATTTTTTTTTTTAAATATGTCATTGTAGGATGATTTGGAAACAGATGTTACCAAGCTGAGTTCCAGACCTGGTCTTGACCGACCTGAAGAGGACTTGACACAGTATGAGGCCATGTGTCTTGAGCTCTCCTGTAACTTTGAGGTAGACATATGCCACGGTTCTGCTTCTTGGTGATGCATGGTGGGTTATTTAAAGAACCTTGGAAGCCAGAGGTCTCCAGATGGAAAGCATTGCTCATCATTAACAATCTGCTTCTGGGATCTTTCCAAGAGAGAAGCAGAAGTCTGAGCAAAAATCTCAAAAAGGTGGCCAAGTTAGTATGCACAGGAGGGTCCTTCATTCTGACACCTGATGCCAAGGATGGAAGTGGGATGAAGGTATACCTCGCTGCCTATTGTCTGGTGGGCAGAGTGCCCTGCCCCCATGTCCTGAGAAAGCAAGTGAGAATTCCTGATGATTTAATTGTTCCCTTGTTAAAGTGGGAAAGCTGTACTAGATGGCTTCTTGAAGGTGGTCATTCTGATTCCAGGGTCCTTTGATAGTAGAAAGAAATGGAGGACTTTATAATGGGTAGTATTAATCCAGGGGCTGCTCTCACTGCTGTTGTGGCCTCCCAGGTTTTACACCTGTCTTTTGGACTCCATTATTTTCTTATGACTCAAATAAATCATGAAGCTGTCCACTTCTAAGGGTCAAGCTAGGTCACATGTAGAAGGGAGTTAGTGTGTTCTGTTTCAGTCCAGAAAGCAGAAGGGTATCAGTGGGTAAAAAAAAATGAGGGAAAGAAATTTCAGTTCGGTATAAGGAAAACTTTTGTTTTAAACCATCAGAGATGATCCTCAAATGAAAGGCAGCACCGTGTGGTGCAGTGAAGACCCTGTAAATGAAGTGGTTCAACCAGATGGCAGCTAATTAAGATGTTGGAGAAGACATTCATTGTACTGTATAGAATTTTTCTACACTCACCAATAGCCCCTTCCAAGCATGAGTTTCTGTGATTCTGCTACTGATTTAACTCTTAGAGATGAGTCTTTCCTTGGCTGACCTTGGAAAAAGCTTCCCAATTCATAGGATTTATGTTAAGCTCCGTCCCCAGAGAGTGAGGACGGAGATCAAATTGTGTCCACTAACATATTCTTTTCTACTTTAAACCTAAAGGTCCTGGAGTCCAGGCCTGGAGATGATTTGGACTTTGAAGAGTCTCAGGATACCAATCACCAGCACATTCCGATTGCTGCCTCCCCACAATGGTATCGCTTGAATAAGGACCAAAGCTCCTTGGGTCAAGAAAGAAAAGACACAGTCCAGGCTTCCCTTCTGAGTACGGTGAAGATGGGGAGGTCCAGTGTACATCTAACCTCCAAAAAAGGGCCTGGAGTGAACCCATACCAAAAGGCACAATCCACTGGCCATGGCATAGATTGTTCTGGAAATGAAATCCCTGATGTTCAGGCTTCTCTCAATGAGGATGTTTGGGACATCGAAGCTATTTCTTGCCCAAGGATTAGTGCCTCCTTTTCCAATTCCACCAAAACTAAAGAAGCTACTGAAGTAATAGATAAGCTTCTGCAGACATATCCCAAGCATGTCCCTTTCCACGACCCCTATCTTTATATGGCCAAAGCTGGAAGAACCAGGTCTGTGGCTGACTTCAAGATGATGGCGTTTCCTGATCTCTGGGGACACTGTCCACCTTCCTCTGCTCAGTCTCTGTTGGAGCGCAAATGTGGAATCCAAAGGTGATGGTACTCCTGATTTGGGAGCTATACCTTTCCTCTTCTTTAACATTTTTATAGGTGGAATGGTTTTACAGATAGTTCTGCTACCTGTAGGAAAGAGAGCATTAATCAGGAGCATGTTAAAACCTGTTGGGAAACTTTTGCCAAACACACAAGCCTGCTTCCCAACTAGGACATTTCAGAACCATGTGTGGGGTGGTAGCAGGCATGTGTTTCCAAAAAAATAAATGCTCAGATGATTCTAATGCAACCCCTCACCCAATCTCTGAAGGTTCTCAGGAAAAGACAAGTATGGATTATTTGGGATCTCTTTTCTTGTTCACTATGAATTGGTACCTGATCTCTTATTAATGAGAGGAGGTGATATACCTTTGTCTCACAGTTCCAACCTTATAGAACCCGGCTAGGCTTGGAGAATAGTTTTGCTGCATCACTGAGGATTTTAAGGAAAACATACATTCTCTAGGGAAGAAACACTGGGTGATGGATTATCCTCAGCACGTAGGGAAGGGGACATTGCCTTTGGATCAGCATAGTGAGGTTAAATGGAAATTGTTAAAGCCAAGGGAAAAATTATTTTCCCTGAAAAAAAAAATGAGTATGCATATACTAAGTCAATGGAGCAAAGCGTGCCTACCAATAGTTTCATTACCTTGTTTTTCATTTCATCATCAAATTGATGATGGATCCCAAGAGTTGCTCCCACCTGGGGTCCTGGCTGACATCTCTGACCTCACTCCCCTGCCTGTTATCTGCCATGCTCAGTTTCCTGAGAAACACACCAGAGGGGCTGATCTGAGTTCGGACCTCATGTCTACCCTCCCTCCTCCTACCCAACCCCAAAGACCTGGATTGGAAATCCAAGGAGGAAACCTGAAAGATCCCTCCTTCCTCCTTCTTTCTTAAATCTCCCAGATATTTGTGTTTTCTCAGACAGAAGATCAACCTTAGTCTTCTGGAACAGACTGAATCCAAGGACTATAAATGACGCAGGAGTTCAAAGGCAAATTGGGTCCCTTCCAGACCTTGAGGGTGTTGACAGTCAACGGTCATAATGTCTCCCTCAAAACATCTCAGGACCAAAGACCTCTTATTCACCCAGGCAGACACCTTCAAAGTCCCTTTGTGCAACTGTTCTTGACAAGACTTTCCTTCAAATCAAGAATCTTCCAACGAAAATCTGGCCCCCGATTTCCTGTATTCCTACTGCTTCCTGCTTCCTACATATTGCTGTGGTGTAGTTCTATTTTTTGATAAAGAAGAAAAGGAAGGAGGGCACCCTTTTGCACAATTTCAGCACAATTTATTAACATTTTGGCCCTTGCCAGATAAGCACAGGCTGGATGGTTAATGAGGAAGGGCCAACCCTTAAAATGTTTTCCAATTTTCCTTTCCAGGATCAAGATATTTGAGGATGTCTGCAGGCTCATCCAGCCAAGTGATGTTATAAATAAAGTCGTCTTCAGTTTAGACGAGCCTTGGTAGGTGGTCTTGAGCCTCGTTGGAATGTAGTGGGAGGGAACCTGGAATATCCTGTAATTAAATGAGAATAAGAGTATTTTATGTTAGTAATTCATTCCTGCTCCTAAGACAGTGTGATGAAAATGCAGGCTAAAGATCTGTAAGAGAAAGCTTATCTCTTAAGAACTGTCAAATTGTGCTCAAGAATAGCAATGAATCGAGTTCACACATCCCTGTTTCATTGCAGGCCTTCGCAAGACACTGCTTCTGATTGCCTAAGGTTCTTCTCCCAGTTTGAGTCAGGAAATCTTCGCAAAGCCATCCAAGTACGAGAGTAAGTAAGGAAAGCCCCAGGGGTAGTTCCTGGCAGCCGAAGAAAGCAGGTTGTGCCCGTCTCTTCCCTATTGCTTTCTCAGTGACCTCACATTGGTAGTTTGAAATCAGCCATGGTGGGAGTGTTTACACCATAAAAACCGACCAACACTGCAGAGGAGGTTTGTCCCGAGTCGGTTGTTAAACGTTTACCAGCCCACCACTAGGGGGCTCACTGGCTGATGCCATAGCACAGTGGAGACTAGAGGTGAATGTCGTGACGACACCTGTGTTCCAAATAATGGGCCCATATTTGGGTTTGGGGGCACTTTGTTACTTCCATTGATGCTGAGGGGCTGGTTCTATTGACGTAGCAGGGTGCCCAGGATCCCCTATTCCTGTACCTTTTCATGTCTGTTCCCATAGCTCTCTATTTGGGTGACAGAAACCCCAGACTCCCCCTAGAGAGGTGAGCTATCCTTCGTTCAAGGGGGTGTGTTGTGCCGTGCCTCTCTGCCAGGATCTATCAATGAGCTCTTAGTAATAGAAAAGTATTTCATAGGCAAGGGAAGTCTAGGCCTGCACACATTAATGGAGGGAAATAAAACAAAACTTTCCAGTGGCAGAAGAGAATGCTACTCTTGCTGTGTTACAATTCTTTCTACTATAGCTGTGTGGTCTGTATTTGTCATATACCAGAAAGCAAGATGGATAATCCATCTTTAGTGGGGGAACTGCTGAAAACAGCAGTCCAGAACAGGTAATGGTGTGGCAGGCACACACTTTGGGAGCAGACTGCCAGGGCAGCTTCACCTCTTTCCAACCAGAAGACTTTGAGCATGTTACCTTACTAACTCCATGCCTTTATTTCCTCACCTGCAAAATGGGGACAGTAATAGCACCCCCATCATAGGGCGCTGTCCTGAGAGTCATAGAACACACAGGAAGCTCTTAGGTGAGTGCCCGGCATGTGGTAAGCTCTGTCATCATCGGTGCTGATTCAGGCATGCACCTCCACCACGGCTGGAGCGCGGAAGCTGGGATAGCTCAGACCCATTTTGTGTCTACCTGAGGCGTCAGTTTTGCAATTTTTCTTTTCTGGGGGGAGATAAGAGGTGATCCTACTTTATTATTTTTTTTTACATGAGCTATTTCAAGGAAACCTAATGTATAAAACAAGTATGAGCCAAGCTACTTGGGCTGAAGGAGGCAGGGAAAGGCAACATGTTAAGATTCTTTCTCAGCCTTCTTCTCTTTCTGTTATCAGCCCAGCTTCTGCTTCTTCCTATGGACCCTGCTTTTAGTGGACCTGTTTTCTTATATTATGTTCAAAGGCTCCAGGAGAGAAGACCTAATTAGGAGTTGTCTAGTGGGACAATCATCAATCCAGGATGTACCCAAACTGCTTGCTGGTCTTGCTCAGTTCTCTCTCTACATATCTGCCTCTGGCTGGAATGCAGAATCTTAAACCAATCAGCTGTGGTCAGGGTCACAGAGTCCAGTGGCAGAAAACACCTATTTACAGCCAAGGAATTTTTTTGATGGATTTAGGAAGGAGGACTGTGGGCAAGCAGACAATCTGAGGGTCATAGACTTTCCAGAATTGTTCTTATGAGTGCTACTTAGAGGGTTATGAGCCATTCGCTGTATGGTGAGCTCAGTGGTTAGTGTGTGGTGCTTATGGTGACAGTGTGGAGTGGGACCCCATCAGTTAGTCTTGCTCTGCTCTGATACATCTTTTTTTATTTTTTTGTTAAGGTATTATTGATATACTCTTATGAAGGTTTCACATGAAAAAAAAATGTGGTTACTACATTTACCCATATTATCAACCCCCCCACCCATACCCCAATGCAGTCACTGTACTTCAGTGTAGTGAGATGCCACAGATTCACTATTTGCCTTCTCTGTGCTACACTGTTTTCCCCGTGATCCCCACACCATGTGTACTAAACAAAATACCCCTCAATCCCCTTCTCCCTCCCTCCCCACCCACCCTCCCACACCCCTCCCCTTTGGTAACCACTAGTTCCTTCTTGGAGTCTCTCAGTCTGCTGCTATTTTGTTCCTTCAGTTTTGCTTCGTTGTTATACTCCACAATTGAAGGAAATCATTAGGCATTTGTCTTTCTCTGCCTGGCTTATTTCACTGAGCATAATATCCTCCAGCTCCATCCATGTTGTTGCAAATAGTAGGATTTGTTTCTTTCTTATGGATGAATAGTATTCCATTGTGTATATGTACCACATCTTCTTTATCCATTCAAGCTCTGATACATCTTATACAGAGCTCTACCCTTCTATAAATCTCACTACACAATGCCACTTATCAGAGGTCCAGAGTGGGAGAGTATGAATGGATCAGGACAAATACATTACCCTTTCTAGAAGAGTAACTCAAAGTGCATGCCAAGGGAATGGGGCAATAATATTTTTCAATGTGAAATATACTGATAGTAATGTTAGATGAACTTTAACTGCATTTCTAATTTTGTTGCTAAAACTCAAGAAACTAATTATCTGTGAAGACGTGGTGATTGGGAGAGGGCACATGAGAGCCTCCTCAGACACTGGAAATGTCCTATGTCTTGATCTGGGTAATTGTCAACAGGTATATCCAGATGAATTGATTTAAGTTCACTGAGTTGTACACTTAAGATTTGTGCACTGTACTGTATTAAGTCAAATAAATTAAAAAGGGGAAAAAGTTAGCAAACCACTTCTGCCCTGGTAGCCTAAGAAGTCATGTCTGTTGCTTTGCTGGGGGAG
This sequence comes from Smutsia gigantea, assembly GCA_032199065.1. Classification (NCBI taxonomy): domain Eukaryota; kingdom Metazoa; phylum Chordata; class Mammalia; order Pholidota; family Manidae; genus Smutsia; species Smutsia gigantea. Next base: position 30,828 of record JAVSCE010003957.1, on the reverse strand, counting down.
TACATATACTACACTACTGAATCTTTACACACAGTGCCACATGTATAGACACTATTGCCATTTTTCCATACAAACAGACCAAGGCTTAAAAGCAATTCTAGCATCAAATAGTAATGGCATGTCCTGAAAGATGTGATTGAATTTTCTCTTGATACAGCACATTCACATCTTTCCAGCTGGATAGAAAATTCCTTATAATTTAATAGAAAGATGTGCTACAGTTGTGTAACAGACTCTGCTAATATCAAGAAGCTTCTCTCCTTTCCAGGATTCTTGTAGCCTGTGTCCAATATTTTGAGATCCTGGGTCTTAACTCCTGTCATACGGAGCCTGAGATGTGTCCATTTGCCGGGCGGGAAGTCACCTTGCAGACACGTTTAACCCTCCAGTGTTGCTGCTGGCTTTGCAGGTTTGAGTACGACTTGCTGGTGAACGCAGATGTGAATAGTGCCCAGCATCAGCAGTGGTTCTACTTCCAGGTGAGCAGAATGAAAGCTGCAGTCCCTTACCGCTTCAACGTCATCAACTGCGAGAAGGCCAACAGCCAGTTTAATTACGGTATGAGCTCTCGGGGAGCAGAGGCTTTCTGACTAACACCAGGACTCCCGTTGCCCTGTGCATGTTTGGAATACTACCAGAGACCCTGCTTGGATTCCCAAAGGGTTTGACATGTTTGGCTGCCAGGTATGGAGAGACAGAGGCCAGCCTTTGGCAAACTGCTGCTCCAGGGGAGCTGGAAATGCCCACTCTGCTGTGGATTGCTAATGCCATATATAACATTCTGCTGCTTCCCTACCACCACCTCGCCCCGGCTCCACCTTGGACTTTTGAAGGTCAGTGAGCCTTTATCCCTCCTCCTTTGTTTCTTCTCCTCATCTCCTAAATCTCATGCTAGCAAATATATTGATCTGTTTGTCACAAACAGGAAAACAGCACGATCCAATTGGACCACACTGATTTATGCTCGAAAACACTGGAGAAAGCTTAAATTCTCCCCGAATACCTGTGGCCATTTTGGAGGAGAAATTCGAGGGATAAAGACTGACTAGCAGCCCATATTTATTTTGGGCATTTCTAGGAATGGGAAATTCTGTGTGTGATGGCTGGCTCATATACTAATTTATTGAGTGGCTTTGACTAAGGAATAAATGTCCTCATATCTCTAGGTCTCAGCACAAGATACTGCCTCTATTATGTGCCGACTAAAATAGGCTTTTACTGGCACAGAAAGAGAAAATACAAGCCTTGACTATTGTATTCGCTTTGTGTGGCTGCTGTAACAAACTGTCACAAATGTGATGACTTGAAACAAGGCAAATTTATTCTCTTACATTTCTGGAGTCCACACATCCAATATGAGTTTCACTGGGCTAAAGTCCAGGTGTTGCAAAGGCCATGCTCCCTCTGGAGATTTCAGAGGATTTTCTGTTTCCTTTTCTTTTCCAGCTTTTCCAGCCATGTTCCTTGTATTCTGTGGCTCGTGGTCCCTTCCTCCCTCTTTCAAAGCCAGCAGTGTAGCGTCTTCCAGTCTGCTTCACATGTACTTCATTCACATTGTTTCTCCTCTGTAGTCAAGGCTCTTATAAGGACATTTGTGACTGCATTTAGGGCTCAACAGGGTCATTCCCCCATCTCAAGATCCTTAATTCAATCATATCTACCATATCTCTTTTGCCATGTACGGTTAATAGTCACAGGTTCCAGGGATTAAGATATCACTGAGGGCCATGATCAGCCAGCCACTACTCTCTTTCCCATTTCTCTTTCCCCAGGGGATTAACCCTGCCTTTATTTTGTGTAGGGATGCAGCCAACTCTGTATTCTGTGAAGGAAGCTCTTCTTGGCAGACCCACCTGGATGCGGATAGGCAATGAAATCTGTTACTACAAGTAAGTTAGAGTCTTATAAAATTCCTTTTCTCCATTCCTTTCTTTTCTCTCACTATCCCGCCTTTCCATATTGATCTTATAAACCTCAACATTCTGTGCTTATCTGCTATACTTATTATGAGAGCCTGAGGGGTCAATGCCCTGTCTTTTGGAAGCATAAGAATGTTAAAGGGAACCCACATTAGCCCCCAAGAAATATATTTTGATTTTCTGAAAAGTCATCAATTCTCCTTTAAATGCATTAAAACCTTCAGACCTTGTTGACATTAGGAGTTGCACAGATTCAGCTGGTGATTGATGCATTAAAGCTTTAGCTCTTTACCTGTTCCCATTTGTCCCTTGTGAGCGAGACGTCTGTGATGTTCTGGCCTATTCTTATCCATTACTTACTTCAGTTTTCCAAAGTACATGAGAGTAAATATGTGACAAATTCACTACAATAACCATTCCTCCCTGTAAGATGATTTTTTGGAAAAAAATAAAAGAGGGAGAGCTCTCAAAATTCATTTTCAACTCTGATCAGTAGCCACTTTCACCAATTTATCCTGTAAAGTTGTAATAGAATTTAAATTGTCCATATATTTTGATAAAAGAAATGGATTCCAGACCATGAATTGCTTATTTGTGCATCTTCTTTTGTTGGAAAATAAAACACAAATTTACAAGAAAGAAAAAAGGATAGGAATTATTAGGACAGGTAGAAAATATGTACTTAGTTATAAGCTCGTTGCTAGTTTCTTATAAAACATTCTAGAGTTTCTTATCAGACATTCTAGTTTCTTATCAGACATTTTAGAGTTAAGGATTGTTATCAACATCAAAAAGAAAGAGAGCATGTATGCTCTTGCCTCTTGGGTTTTGAGAGTGTCAGGACAGAGCTCAATAGGAAAGCTCACAAATCTTGTTGCTGTATCAGACACAGAGGCAAAAATCACTATATAGACAAGGATGGTCTACAAAACACCAGGCTGGGCTAACAGTTTGTAATAAAAGAGTTGGCAGTCTTTAGTCCTTGATGTATTAAGACACAGACTTGGGTAGTGTTTCCATTATAGAACAATAGCAAACTATGACAATGTTGTTGGTTTTCCATTCACCTATAGGGCGATTACTCTCTGGGCCACTTACATAGAGACTCTCAGGATCTTTTTATGGTCCAAAGAGACTTAGACTGAAAATCATCTTGAGGTGATAGAGGCCAGGGAAAAATAATGAAAGCCCAAATTGGACCTTGGTATGTCAAGAATAACTTTAAGTGTCCTCTAAAAATAGTAACTCTAAATAAATGTGAAAGACCCATCTTGCATCTGGCTTGGTCTGGAGCCTAGTAAGAGATTACACAAACATAACATTTGGCGTCCTGTCTCAGTACAAGTGAGTACAGCTCTCCCTGGAGGAATGTCCTCTTGGAGGTAGGGAAGGAGGAGCAGACTTAAGAGGACCAAGCACCTGCCAAAAGGTGAAGGAAGAAGCCACACATCTAAAAGCAGAGCTTTGGCCTAAGGAAAGCCAATGTTAAGTATTAATAGCTTTTAGATTCATGAACAAGACAATTGCTATGTGATTAACGAGCAACAGAGAAGTAACATGGAAACCATGAACGTGTAATGTAATTCATTTTTCTTACTCCAGTCATGAATACAACAGAGGTGAACAGATAAGATCACTACATTGTAATGTATTTGTTTTACAATTATTCACCACATCATGTTAACATATTTCCAGTAGGGTGATCTAACAACAGGATAGGTATGTGTGTCTCTATCCAGCCACAAATCAGAACGCCTCTTGCTACTGGAGAATGCCTTAGATTATGCAATATATTTCTCCCTTTTTACCCACCATAATTCTTTGAGGTGATCTACTTTAGACAATTTCTTTGCTTTACCCCTTTCTTCTAGCTGGTACCTTAAATTGGGAGAACTTTACCTCCTTATTTTTTTCTCTTAATGTCCCTAGACATTCGAAAGTTCTATTTCTATTATGCTGTTAAGTTCCCAGATTTTGTGCTCTGTTCTAAAGGGGGTGCCAGGGCACTTGTGGAGAGGATTGTGAGCCAGGTCCCTGGGTGTATACACAGAAGGATGGAGGAGAAGGAACATGCTCAGGAATGGGATATCCCTTTCCTTCAGAAAGTGACAGCAATGATCAGCTAAGGAGATGGGCTGACTGCTCTGTGGCTCGGATCATCGGTTAGGCAGTGGTCTCCAAACTATTTTGATAGTGTTCATGCATAAACTTCCAATGTAGATTTGTTCATAAGTTATCTTTAATCAATTATATGCACATTAATATACCATATTATGTACAGTAGAAAACACGCAAAAAGTCAAGCTGTTTAAATGATGAGAAAAAGATGAAACAAACAGTAGTTTTAAATGCCTACCTAATTGTTATATTTTTACATTATTAATAGCTTAGGGTTCCCCATGAAAAATATAGTTGTAAAAAAAACAGTTGTACATAGTCTTTTAGATAATTTCAAAAACATCTGGTTAACCTCCCAGATCTAACTTATTTTTACACAAATTCTTGAGAAAGAGCTAGTTTTAAGGGTAGGTGGTAGGCCATGTTCATTCTCCCACCTCCTTGGTTGCTTGTGCTTGAAGTTTAATATTTTCATCAATTTATATCTGCTAAGCAGAATTAAAAAAAAACACTAACAATCTCTATTTAGAAGTTTAGTTTAATTTAGATAATATAACCTGTAAATCCACTTGAGGAGGCTTCTGTAAGCTTAAATACCTCGCCAGAATCTAAAAACAAAAAAATTAGAAGGCTCCTATATAGCAGTCTAACTCTCTCTGACATGAAAACTGGGATCTTAAAATTTAATGCATTTTTCATAATCCAGCCCTGGAAACCAAATAGAAGAATGCATAAAATTGCTGTACCATAACCTAGTTTGTTGTATAATTATTCATCATGTTAGGTTGACGTGGACTGCATAAGGGCAGTGCTGTCAAGCTTCGTAGTAAACATGGACAGCTTAATTTCTCACTTACTACCTAGATCATAATACATTTAAGAAGAAATTCTAATATTATCTCCTGTGTTCTGTCCATCCATCTTGCCCCACCCTCAGAGCACCGCCTCCCCTTCCATCCCACCCGCTTCTTCCACCCACCTTGCAGGCCACTAGGCCAGAAAATAAAAAAGTCATCCTCGAGAGGGAAGAACATAAATAGGCAGACTCATTTTACCATGCCTCTCATAAAAGTAGGCAAGGACAGTTCTAGTTTCCGCTTTATTTACTTTCCTGCAGCCTGCTTCTCCCTCTAACGTACACGCCTCACACCTTTTCAAATTCTCTCCCAGTTCTGGTCTAAAGTAATTTTGGCGCTGAAGGGCAGAGGGGGGGGAAGCTGCTGCTCAGAGTGGCCATGTAACACACAGCGGCTGATCTCTTCTGACATTTATCTCCGTTCATGAGAGGAGATGGAACAGCTCACTCATGAAGACGAATGTCATACGAGAGCTCTGCCATCATGCATCCTTCTGAGGGATCTCAGGAGAGAGATTTGGTGTTACACAGAATATTAGAAATGCTGCAGATGCAGGGAAGCCTGATGACTTGGCTTAGATCCTGCTAAGTGGAATGATACACCCTTGTTAAACAGAGCCATCATCATCATAAGATTATCTAATTTACTCTCTATCTTGGCATTTGCTTATTTCCTGCACACACAGAAAAAAAAAATGACTTCCCAGCATATTTTTAAGTGCAAATGGAAATGGATTGAGTTCATAACTATGAATTTGTGTACTTTGCTCCTTGCTTCATTGAAGGCTTTATGATTATAAAAGTGCAGATCTTTCCCCTCCAGGGAAGGATAAATGACTCAGAGAATGGAAAATCAAAGGGGAGCCTTTTAATTATGGAAGGGTCAGGTCTATCCAACCCTGGGTCATTGTTGACCCAAGATGACCTATCTGGGGTCTGGCAAATCTGGGAGCATGCTTGATTTTCACCAGGCCTCTTCCATCTAGAGGTTCATGTTATTAAACTTCTATCACTCATTAATGGTATGACCTTGGGCAAATTTTTGCAACCCCTCTCAATCTCAGATTTCTCAGCTGTAAAAGGCAGATAATAACAATATCTAACTGATAGAACTGTTCTGAAGATTAAGTGAGATGAACAACTCGGGAAGCTTAGAATAGCAATTGCTCAATGAATGTGAACAGTTATTAACGATTAGGAGAAACATCTTTGGTACCAATGACATAAAGAATCATAGAGAGATGGGTCATGTTCACTAGCTCTTTCCTGGATCATTTTACATCCTTCCTGTTATTTTAGACTTTAAGTTTATAAGCAGCCCTGTTTTATGAAGACCAAACTTCAAATTCTTACTTATTCAGTTGGACCAAAAGACCTCTTGTCCTTTCATCCATTCCTAACAGACAGGTGATATAATGAAAAAAAATCTTGGTTTGGGGGTAAGCCCACACCTGGGGTTAAATCCTGATTGCTATATTTGTTGTGTGGAGTTGCTAAGACACTAAACATCTGTGATCCTAAATTTTCCCATCTGTAAAGTGTGTGTATTAATACTTACTTTGAAAGGATAGCAATAGGATTGGAAATAAAATGCATTGCACATCCTAATTATTACTCCTGGAGTCTTAGGCCCATTTATTCTAATAGCAGCTAAGGTCCATTTATTCTAATAGCTCCATTTAACTTAATAGCTGCTAAGTCCAGGTTCTATGTCAACCAGGAAGATACACAAATGCATAAGCATAATCTCTGCCATAAAGTGTAGCAGTGAGGGAAAGTCACAGTGTGATAAGAAACATGCAAAAGGGCAGATATCAGGGAAGTCTTCCTCAAAGAGTAAACAATTGAGTTGAGTCTTCAAGGAAGAAGAGGAGTTGCCTGAATGAGGAAGAAAGAAAGAGTTTTCCATGTAAAGGAAAAATAAGGGAATTATTTAAAATATGAAGATTGAATGTTATTGCCTTGCAAACATCCCTCAATTTGTTCACATCCTCATTGGGAAAAAAAGAATTACTTGTTGATGGGATCTCACTTTATTATGGACAAGCTGAATTGTAGCAAGCCAGTTGTTTCACTTGAGATTTATGAAACATTTCACTCTGAGGCACTGATGCTGGGTAAGTCTGAAAGTTTATGAAGAGGAAAGTTTCACTAGAAGTAGAGTCATCTCTTGGATCTTTCTGCTACAACACTATTATCAGGAGACTCAAGCGGGGAAGCCTGACAATTGTTTTTAGGTTCAGCTGGGGTTTAGACCCCAGGCTAGGGTTGTAACTGAATTTCCTTTAGCTGAAACACATCCTTAATGAGGTGATGCCCATTTTTCTGAAATTCTAGCAGTCTGCAACCATCCTGGAGAAGACTACTGGCTTCTCAGTGAGAAGCTTTTAGTCTTGGCCACAAGAATCTGGCCCACCGAGCTACTGCAGGTTTGTGTTGGAGGTGCAAGAAGGTAGATTTCATAAAGCCTAAACTACCGTTTGAATTCCCTATGTGTCCTTGAAATCACTAGAATCTGGACCTGCAGAAGCTCAAAAGCTAAGAATTATCCTATTTTATTTTTGTTTCCCTTTCTCTGTAGCTATCCCTATCCTGGAGTCCAGGTTTGGTTTGAATGGCAGAAAGAGCATAGCTCTGGGGATTTCACATTCTGTCTTTTTCTTGCTCTCCGGTGGCTGGTGGGAAAAGGTTGAGTTTGCCTAGGGTGAATTTGCTTGTGATGTGACTTCAGTGTACCTAGTAGAGTGGGAAACCTAAAAGGAAGCAAGGCTCGTGTCCAGCAAGACCACCCTCACAGGCCCTCAAGGAGATCTGATATTCTTGAAGAAAGATGCAGGCTCTATTTCACTGTTTGTAGGTGAAGAACATGGGGATGGAGAGGCACTAGATGTGTGTTTCCACCTGCCTTTACCTTCGCGAATATGGATATGTGGGTTGTGTGTGTAGGTGTGTGTTTACACACCCACTGACGCGTGCTTACGGGTGATGCACTCTTCTACAGTTTGGTTGTCGAACTTTTGACTGGCTCATTTCATTTCATGTGGCTCTTCCATTGGAGAGAGGTGCGCTTGACTAGCACGTGTTGTTCAGCTAGGTATAAACTGAATGTGCTTTTGCAGCGGAACCTTTGTGAGTGAAATCAGAAGGCGAATAAAAAGTAGGGCATATGTGGCTGGCATGCTTTCTGAGCTGCACCTGCTTCCGTACATTCTTCCTAATGATCAGAGAGTTAGGTAGTACAGAACCATCCCAGTTAGGTATCAAGAGACACATGGCACTATGTGTTAAGACACCTTTTTGAAGTTTCTATTCCTGTAGTAACAAAGGAAATGCGTCCTATTAATGTGATACTGACAAGCTGAGTGGGATGAATTACTCCGGGTACCCTTCTTTCCCCAGAATGACCAAAGCGTTAGGTGCCATGTAGGCAGAAGCTGAGGCAAGAGAAATGTGTCCAGTCATAGTCCCTGGCACTACCAGTGTCTCTTATATCCATTCCTAGTTTTACAAATACTGAAAAATCACAGAATCGCAGGAAACAAGAAAGTAGATTTTCTCTTTCTTTCTTTATTGCTTTCTTGATTTTTTATTTTGCTTTGGTTGGGGGTGGCATGACAGTAGCAAAGAGACAGAAAAGAAGAATCGGTGTTTTTTAATATTTTGCAAGAACACATAGAATCATCATCTGCTATTTCTTCTCTCTCCCCACTCTCTCCGCCAGTAAAACCCCAAAGCGCAACAGACAAGTAAGCCAACATTGTAAATGTTCAAAGGTGGGATTATGTCTTTTGGTGTCAGGGTGTATTTTGCATTATAATACAGCCTTGATGATAACATTTCTCAGGAAAGCCCGCACAGCTGTCTCCGTGTCAGCAGGCAAGGCGTGAGCATGTCTGGCAGCGTGTGGGGAAAATATTGCTCGGAATGTACTTCTGGGTGCAATTTGCTTTGATACCGTTCTCTGAAGTATCGAAATTGGTTCTTCATCTTTGACAAAGGAAAATATGCACTTTCAAGCTCTAAGGAACCAAACCACATTTGGGGTGATAAATGTATTCCTTTGGGAGGAAAGTATCATGTAGTGGAAAGACAAAGACAGACAGACCTGGGTTTGAGTCCTGCCCTGACCACTACTGGCCTTGCCATCTTAGATACATTCTTTTTCCTAAGCTTTTGTTTCTCCATCCACACAATGGTTTGCTACAGTGTTAACAGAAGACGACATATGTTATATCTCCAGTTGGATGTATGTATAAATATATAGTAGTGATTGCTTGAGTTGGAACTCGGTAGCTAGGATTGATGAGTAATAAACCCACTTGGCAGGTGGAAAGGAAGGGAACAGCTGTGTTCCATGTGATCTGGGCAGAGGCAGAGGCTGGGGAAAAACCAAATTTGGGTGATAAAGTATATGCCTGCAATAGAATCCCAGGTAAAACAGATTGTTCAGTTTCCTTTCTTTTCTAGCTCAGTGACTCTGCAGGCTTCGTTTTCAGACACAGCAAAGAAAGGCTCATGGCATATGTGCCACAATTAGGATGCAGAGGAACCAGCCTACACACTACTGAAACGGCTCACACCCTGGCAGAAGCTCACTTGTCCATTTCTCGGTTTTCTACGTTTCACCCACGAGGTGTTTTGAGGGAAGAACGTTGTGCCAGATATAACACAAGAGGCTTATAGCATCTAGAGCCCTAAATGACCCTTTACCCACTTCTCCCTCACACTGCTTCCTTCTCCTTTCTCTTCTAGAAATCACTATCGCCAGGGCGCGGCTGCCACCAGGGGAACATCTGGGAAGTGTTATTATAGCCTCACCTTTGCTGTCACCTTCCCGCATGATGGGGACGTCTGCTACCTAGCCTACCACTATCCCTACACCTACACAGCCCTCCTGGTAATTCCTCTTTCCAGCGTTATCCCAGCAGGACTGAAGGGGCTCTTTGAGGTTTGCCTGGAAACCTTCCGGAGACCCTGACACCCTGCTGGGGGGCCACATCCTTCCTAAGGGAGCCATGGTTTGTCATCACTGACTTGGTGGCTTTCTGTTTACCCCATCTCCTTCCCTGAGGTCATGACCGGTGACATTCTGAAGGCTCCAGTGGCATGCAGAGCTCCTCATTGGCAGGTTGAGTGTAGGAGCTGGGGGCATTTGTTACATAAGGGCTGTGTCTTGAAGAAGCCCTCACGTTACACATGAAGAAGTCAGATTGGAGTGAGACTGTCAAGTTGAAATAGGGTAAAACCGTAAGGCAGTGTGAGATGCAAATTTAAAGCACACTGACCATTGAGGGGAGTGTAGCAGAAGGCAGAGAGATGAACTCCAAGCCAGTGAGCAAGCAGCACTTTCAGACTTCCCAGGGGTGGTCATGACTGTGGGCTGGGGCTGGAGGAGGATCCCAGGGACAAGGAGAGTGGAAGAATAAAACACTGAATCTCTGCAGATGAGGGCTGCAACCTTTTAATGAGAGGAGTGTAGTATAAGTCAGTCTAAACTTGAAGTTGACACTTCCATGTTCTATCAGGCCCTGCAAAAGGCTTATGAGACAAATTTGAGCAAACCGTGTGAGCTTTGCAGTTTCCTGTCATTTAGAAAAATCAGCAAACTATCCCTTTCCCCAGCCATTTCGTTCCTGTCCTGAGGAGTAATAAGCCAAAGTATCTTCTATAAAGCACTTTCATCTTCTGTGTTAATGCAAAATGTTATTAGCATATTTATAATAATTAGTGTGTCTATATGAGTGTGTATATCACTTAGCCTGAAGGAGGAGCATTTTCATTTTAAGCCTATGATAAGGAGTTGGAAAAGATACCAACCAAGAACATCTTTGCCTCCAAAAGGAAAGTTCAGGTATAAATGAAAATTTTCTCCATTGAGAAGACATCTCTTAAAGCACTTGGCTAACTGCTTCATGAAAGTGTGTCTGCCCTTCTTTCCATATGTTGTGTTGCCCAAAGAGAGATTTTTCCTGTTTTCCATATTGCAAAAGGTATACAACTAGTATTATTTGTGTATCTCTCTTAGAGATTTCAAGAAGGTAATGCCAGAAATGTGCATTCCAAGCTATGCTGTAAGAACCAGGTTGGTCATAAAACGTGCTGGTGCCTTTAGGGACCCAGAGCAGGCAAGATTCGTGATCGTGTTCAATGGCTGTTTTTTTTGTCTTGCTTGTGAAATTGCATGTGAAAAATCTTCTGGGAAAGGGGTTCCTCTTTGGAGGTGTGTTTGCCTTTTCCATTGCGGGAATGATCCATGGGTCCGGGCACTGTTCTTTTCACTTGCTAGACTATCTTTGACCCTGCTGATATTCTCATTTGCAGTGAATATAAAAACTTTAGGATGCAAAGATGTTTGGGAAATTGCCTAATTCACCCTAATCATTTACGGATGCAAAAGCTGAGGCCCAGAAATCTAGCTGGGGGCCAAGCAGGGAATGGAACACTGGCCTTTGATCTCTATTCTGGTACCCTTTCTGCCTTACTGTGGAAGAAGTGTAGAAGAAATTCAGACGTTCTGCTCTGAGATCTGAACCGTGTCCTTACTTGCTGCGACATACAATAGCTACCACAACTGCAGTCCACTTCTATAGGTGCGTCATCAAGACGTGTGATTATATAATCTCTGATGGTTGAGCTCAAGTCATCAACTCGTGGTTTTTATCTATAATGCTGAGTGCCATGGATGTGGTTTAGCTGGACAGTGTTGTTCCCCAAACACAGTCCCGTTCTTATCCCAAGAAGCTCTAATAGGTTCTTGTGAGGTTCCTATAGGTTGACTCAAGTCTGAAATTCATTCAGCATGGCCTTGACTACATGTGGCTTCCTAATTTGAGTTCCAGACTTTAAATCAGCTTGTAGACACCTCACAGGAAGCCATCAGAGCGTTTTGGGATGAGAATGGTAGAGTGTTTGGGAAAACACTGCTGTCCTCAGCTGAACCACATCCAAGGCATTCAGCCTTATCGATAAAAACCATGAGTTGATGACTTGAACTCAACCATCAGAGGTTATATAATCACATGTCTTGATGACTCCATATACCTATAAAAGTGGGCTGCAATTGTAGCTATTATATGTCAGAGCTGATGCCTGAGGTCTGCTGATCTTTGGTGCTCTTGTCAGACCAAAACACGGGGTCTAAGGTGTATAGTCAACAAATAGCTCTGGAGCCAGTGAGATCAATGGGGAGAAAATTTTATCTTCAGAGGGGACAAAAACACAAGAGAAGAGGACCTTTCCTCCCCCCACCCCTAGACCCTTGGTCTCGAGGAGAGACGTGTCTTGTTTAAATTGATTATTGGCTTGTTACTTAGCCTAGTGACTGTGAATCACTTCCCATTGGGGAAGTGTGAGCAGAGTTAATGAGCAAAAGAGACAGGAAATTGGGGTAACTTAGCATTTCTCCTAAATGAGTAGGACAGAGTAAGAATATCAACTTGTTACTTGAAAGTGAAAAATATATACACTCAATCTTAGGTTTTACATATCCAATAAATGGTCTTTGTCTTCTCTAGATTTAAGATAATAATTGTCTCTGTGACTTCTCTTAAAAACCTCTTCCTCCTATCATGAACAGAATGAGCACATTCTTTAATGCACACTAGTCATTTTTATTTTTGGACATGTCCTAAGCAGAAATACTTTTTCTTCCAACAGATCAGTGATAAATTGAATGTGAATGATACCTCAAGGGCAGAATTAACTGTATGTTACTTGGGGATTATGCTGAGGGGTGGAAAATGCATTTCTGTGTGGAACTCACAATTTGTAAATCTCTCTTAATATGGATTATGTCTAATAATTATAGACATTTTTATAGTAAGGACATGTGTGTTGGATGCTTTTCAACATGAATGCAATTTTGAAACTTTAGAGAATTTATTATTTGCTTATAATAAGAGATTTTGTATTTGGTTCTTTCCAAATGATATCTTCCAGATGCTTGCCAGGAACCTGTTGGGTAATGGTCCAAATTAGAGTATTAAAATAAAGCTAAAATAAAGAAATGCAATATTATTGTCATGTAGCAAGCTGTGGGAGTTTTATTTTAATCATCCATCTCAAGCTGTCAGTAATTGGAATGGTTGTTCAAGTGTTGTTAGCAATCCTTGTTAAAGTACTTGGATTGTGTTATGGGTTGCCCCTTAGGTAGCCAGTAGTATTCATTGAAAATGGGGTCCCTGGAGAGTTTCTGACAGACATTTTAGAGGGAAAGAAAATGGGGTCTTACTGAGAACTTACCACTGTATGAGATGGTGAGACAAGAAAAGTGATCTTAAGTAGGATCGATATGTTGGGTGAGCTTAAGGCATAGAAGGGGTAGGGCAGGGTTTTTCACCAGGCGTTAAGTACCTTTGTGGTAGATGCTAGAACCACTGTCTTTAGGGATGAAATGGAGTGTAGTGTAGGAACAAAAACGGAGAGGGAGAGAAAACTGGAGTAGAATGCCATGTGCACAGTCTCTTCTAAAGCACCCAGACTAAAGGAAGAGATTAAAATGTGTCAAATGGGAAATAGGAATTTACGCATGGTAGATCAAAGATGCCATGAGCAAGTCATGAGTCAGTGCTGTCAGGTAGTCAGTAGGCAAAGACCTATCCTCACATGGGCCACACAAAGCACAGGCACCAATAAAAGGTCCTGACATTGAGGAGATGAACCGGAAAGGCTGTTTGGAAGGAGCTGAGGTGTGCATGACCATGAAAGCCGTCAACCACAAGGCCCCCTGGATTCCAGGGTCTCGAGCACTGTGTAAGAACAAATTCTGGAGTCAGACGGGCCTGGGTTTGAGTCTCAGCTCTGTGTTTTCTTGCTGTATGCGTGGGCAAGGGTTTTACTTCTCAGTGCCTCAGTTGTCTGGACTATAAAATTGGAAACATAAAAGCAACCCCTACACAGGTTATTAGAAGATTTAACTGATAAATGGAAAGTGTTCGCCAAGGGCCTACATCTGGTAAGCAACCATTAGCACATTTATTCTTTCTTTTACGATGAAATGTGATCATTTTCTCCATCAGACTGATTAGAAGATACACATCCCATAATTTATAATAAAATTAGAATTATGGGAAAAAGCCCAAATCAAGGGAACCAAAAGAAATAAATACAAAGGCTAGTGATGCTAGTCTTGGGGTGGCTGATTATAATCCTTTCTTTCTCACTCTCTTCTCCAAATCATTGGCAATATAGCTTCATTTATTTTTAATGGAAAAAAGATATTAAATTAATCTTCTCTTTCTAATCGGCACATCTGTGAGTGAAGACCTAGAGACAATCATTTCTCTCACTTGTTAAAGTAAGCCTGTTTAATGTAGGGTGAGTGGTATTGGCAGACTGGGACAGTTTGAGAAAGCTTATTCGAACCCACTTACAGCATATTTTGTTGTTTCTGTTTAGCTTAAAGGTGTCACCTGTTCTTCTCTTGTGATGAGAAACCTTTGATTCAATGGTGAGTGTATTTAAGCGACAACAAAGAATGAGGCCACACACAGATGAAATAGCCCATCTCCTTAGGGGTGAGCTTTCTTTTGGATTAGGGAGACAGAGAGTATAGTAGTTTAGGGGATGACAATAAGAAACGAGCAATTTTCGAGTGCATAGTGCATCTCACTTTATCAGCAGCTCCCAGCAGGGTGGCCTGCTGGGGTCAAGTGAAAGCCTTTCATGAGAATTTTCAGGGCGTAGCTGATAAAGCCGACAAGACAGGGGACTCCTGCGGGCAAGGCCCGGATGGTGTTGCACATTAAATCATCAGCCTGATGTCTTTGGTGGAGAGGTAGCATTTTCTTTCAAGAAGATAACCTCTCTGGGGGTTTCCGTAATTGCCTTGAGCTCATTCCCGTTTTTTTGTAAAGAAGCCCACCCCTGTGGCTTCCATAGGGCTGTAATTACAGCTGGTTGTTGGCACTTGCTTTCAGAAGCCCTGCACCTCTCATCAGCATTCCCAACAATATCCAATTAGACACGGCCTTGCAGGACCCAGATGGGAGCACTCACCTAAAAATCGTTTTCAGGAGAACAGTACAAAGCCGTTTTTGCGAAAGCAAATCCAACACAGTGTATAATTGGCTTACTTCTGGAAGCCTTTTGTAGGCCCGGAGCCAGGGTGATGCCCTAAGATTGGAGGTGTCCTGTGTTTGGTGGCAGGTAGAATGGGACCGAGATTTCATGGAGACGCATCGGGAGATGGCTGCATGAGCAATTACAGTTTATAGAAAATGAGCTTAAATGGAAAGATATTAGTATTTGTTAATTTGTAATATTATTAACCATAAAAAAATGTAATAATAAAGAAAATTAATGGAGAACTGATTGAAGAAACCTTTCGAACTTTGCTTCCTCCCGCATTTGCTGCCAGGGAGCCCACTAAGATGTCACTGTTTTGAAGGGTAGCATTCATGGACACAGTGATGCTTTTATTTTACCTTTTTCTCTCGTCACTAACTGTGCTTGATGACTTCTGTAGACAAACCTGCCTCCCAACCTGCTTCCCATAGTTGATTTGTAAAATCTAGATTTTATATTATTTTTTGAAGGTCTGGCATCACACCAAGAATTATGGTCTTTTTAGAACTCTGTGATGTCATGGACTGATGGCCAGTACTTCTCTGGAGAAGACTCTCCCAGAGCCCCCCACCCTCCTGTAAGGGCCCTGGAAGCCATAAGGACATTTCAGACAAACGGCCAACAGAACAAAACCTAAATCAACACCCCTCATAGAAACAATCCAGCAAAGAGTGTTTCCATAGCATATTCTATAGCATTCTGGTGTCCCGAGCTCTTGGGAGAAAAATGGTTCAATGGTTGTATAAATCCATGAAGCACTGTGTGCTACATTTTTTTCTAAGACTTTGCAGTGCATAGTAAAGAATCTGAAATGTTCTGCAGCCATGAACATGTTCTCATTTCTTTTGCTCAACCTGTGCCGGGTGCTTTTTGGCTCCGAATTTCCCACCCCTCCACCTCATGACCACACTCCAGCACGTAGTAACATCCTGCAGAACACATTCTGGGAAACGCTGCAGAAAAAAAGTATTGCTTGCTTTGTTTGGGGGCCTGGGCTCTTCATCAGTAATTGTGAGTCAGCGTCCACTCAGTCTGATTTCAATAATAAACAATATTGGGAGCAGCTTTCCTCCAGAAATGTATACAGTGTTTAAAATAATTTTTTTCACAATCACAGAAAGGATTATCTGAATCCAGGAATAGTTTCATTCACTTTAACTGTGGGGCTGGCATTTCCCTTTCCTGGGATGGCTGAGACACGGTTGACATTCTGATGGAGACATTTCCATTCTTACCCTGTGCCATCTCTCCTGTGATACCACATGGCCACTTCACCTATCAGAACTTTAATGACAGGGATTTCATATTGATTTTTGAAGTACACGAATTTCTTCCATGAGCTTCTTTTAGGAGGAAGCTTTTCTTGTCCCAATAGTTTTAATTTGGCTGTTTTTAAAACCGTTTTTATTTAAGACTAATTTCATTTCACTGCTGTCAGAAAATGTGGTTTGTGCAATGTCTGCTTTTTTTTTTTTTTTGAGAATTTAGTGAGTTTTTCTCATAGCCCTGCATGTGACTAGCTTTTGGTACAGTTCCATGGATGTTAGGGAAAAAAGGATGTTCTCCGTAAAGACAAACCTTGTCATATAAGAACAATATTGTTCAAATACTCTGTATCGTTATTTTTGTGCAATTGATTTATTCAAGACTGAGGTACTGTCTTAAAGTCTCCCACTCCTACTACAATTTTTCCCCCTTCTGCCATTTTTGTGTTATATATTTCAGTCCTATGTTATTTGATTCTTAAGATTTATGAGTTTTATATGTTCATTGTGAATTGTGCCCTTTATTATAATAAGATTCTTAAATCCTATTTATGTACTTGGTCTTGAATAAGACTTCCTCCTTCCTATCTTGCTACTGCCATGCCTGCTTTAATTTATGTTCACTTATCCTTTTAGTTTCAAATTTTCTTTTCTAAAATATTTTAGTAGGGGAAAGCAAAACAAAGAGATAATTTAGGAGTGTTTTTCATACACATCATGTTTTCCTTGCTCTCTTTGCAAGTATCCCTTATATATAATATGCAGTGGGGTTTGAAAAAACTAATCTGAAAGTTTTTGTCACTTAATAAGGTTGTTTAATCTAATACTTATCACAGTTTTTGGTGTTACTTTTGTCATTTTGGTTTTATGCTGTTTTCCATGCTTCACTGCTTTTATTACCTTCTCTCCTCTGCCCCCATCCCTTCCTTATGCACCAATGGACTGACCATATTTTCTTTGCCATCTTCCCCCCTCGGTATTTAGAATTCTACTAGTGTTTCCCTTTTAGTTGTTAAAAGAATATACTTAACCTATATTTCTCCATTGATAATAACAGCTTTAATCAATTGTTTCCCATATGATAGGCACTTCACATACAGTATATATGGTAAAATTATAGCAACCACTGAATGAGGTGGGGAATGTTATTTTTATATACATAAGTCACAAAGAGGCTAAGGACAGAATTTACATAACTTTTCCAGAATCCAGAGCTAACATGTGAACCCAGTCAGTCTGACTCAATAGCCTGCCTTCTTAGTCATCTTACTATATTGCCTTTCCTTTTTCAAGAATTAAAGTATATTCTTACATCCATGTAAGTGGAAAAACTTAATATTTTATTTTACTTCATTTTTTTCTCCCCATCTCTTTAATTTCATTTTAGAACCAGATGATGTTATTAAAATTTGGTAGTTTGTGTTTTCTCCCTAAAGGATTATTTTTTTTATGTTTATACTATGTAGTAATTGTATGATTTAGACTTGCACCTTGTTTAACTGGACTGACTTTTTTTATTCTTTAGTTTGATTTGGGGCAGCTGAAGTATGTCTTCATGTTATTATTTTCAATAAGGACAAGGTGATATGTCTTCTGAGCTGTTGAATCTGACCATGTATGGTATGTTTGCTCATGAGCAAATACTTGGCTGTGTACGGGTTTACTGGATTTATAATCCTTTCTAGATTCAAACTCTATGCAGTACTCCATTTCCTCTGGCATCTAGTGTGCAGAAGAAAGTGTGATCCAAGAGTAATTTTTTTGTGTATACGTGTATATGATATATGTACAGGTTTATCTATATACACACACCCAAATACCCACAGTCACTTTTGAAAAATGACCTTAATTGTAGGGTGCAGTCTGCATTCTGCTCACCAAGGAGCTGTGGTGTTGGGCTTAGATTGGCATTAAACACATAGGACTAGGCTTTATCCAGAACCAAAGTTACTCATCCTTGAAAAAGGAGAGAGGGCAAGCATGTGTGGGAAGGGCTTAGTGAAGGTCTCTGGACTCCGGACAGATTACCTTGTTCTGGTCCCTCTAGGGAAGTGTGTGGTCATGAGAGATGAAGCTGATCTCAGCCTGAGAAAGCCATCAGCCCTGGGGTTTCTTCAGCTTTCATACTCAGCTAGTTCCATAGGCGCTTTGATTAAGTGTGTGTGTGTGTCTGTACACTTAGGTAGCTGCCTGTCTCCTCAGGAGTAGGAGACTGTCTCCCAACCTGCAGGGAAGGTGCATCTCAAAAAATACCTGGCACTCATTACTCAGGGAACAATCACAAATGAAGTACAAAAGTTTGAGCGGATATTTGGCCCTCAGATGAATTCTCATCTAGAATCTGGGATAGACTTGCTCCTCACAATTCCTCTATTTAGGACTGAGTCAAGTGCTGGCTCCCAGAAATACCACCAGAAACTTATTCTAAAACAGACCCGAGTTTATAGCTCACCTTGGTGCGCTAGGCCCAATAACGGCCCCTCGAAGACATCCACCTCCTAATCCCTGGAACCTGTGAACATGTCACTTTCCATGGCACATGGGACTTTAAAGATGTGAATAAATAAAGGATCTTGTAATCATAAAGGTCCTTAAATGTGAAAGATGGAGTCAGAAGAATCAGGGCCAGCAAAGGAGATGTGATCATGAAAGCAGAGGTGTGGACCATGTGATTGTTGGCTTAGGTGCGGAGGAAACCACGAGTCAAGGAGTGCAGGCAGCTTCTAGAAGCTGGGAAAGCAAGGAGATGAATTATCCTCTGAGCCGAGGAAGGAGCATAGTCCTGCCAGCACTCTGGTTTTGCCCAGTCAGACCACTTTTTTTTTTTACCTCTAGAACTGTAAGATAATAATCTTGTGTTGCCTCAATCCACTAAGTTTGTGGTAATTTGTTATGGCTGCTGTGGGGAACTAGTCTGCTTGACAAGGGAGAATGTGGAAGTCTTCCTAGTGTCTCAAAGAGGGGAGGGAGGGCAAAGCTGGAATATCGACCAAGACTTCAAAGGTCTGTGTAGAGGCAGGTGTCTTAATGTGGGAGCTTGATTAGCATTTGGCAAAGATCATGATATAATGATTTATGGATTGGTGGACACTGTCAGGCAAGAATCTTAAGGAGAGGGGTTCAAAGGGTCAGTTGATGTTTTCTACTGAAGAGTTGATGAGGTGTTCCTGGAATGAACAGTGACCTTATCTATAATTTCTGTTTCTCTGGGTGAGAGTTTCCCAGAACAGTAATGTTGATACAGAGAGGAAGTAATAAAGTTATGTTCATGTTTGCAGTAGGTTGTGTGGGGGTAGATGATTTGGGGTCTCAACTGTAAGGAGGCTGTGACTCAGGGTCAGACTTTCAGGTAATCCTGAGGCTACAGGAATGGCTACAGAACCGTGTAGTAATCTTTTCCTTCCTTCAGACTTTTTCCTTGCAACTCAAATATTTAAGAGCACAAGTAGGTTTATTCTATTTCTGGAGGCGGTTGGAAGAGAATCCATTTCCTTGCCTTTTCTAGATCTTAGAGGACACCATATTCCTTGGCTTTTGTACTCCGTCCTCCACTCAAAGCCAGCAATGGCAGGCTGAATTATTCCCAGGTGCCCTCTCTCTGGGTCTCTGTGACTGGGAAAAGTTCTCTGCTTTCAAGCACTTGTGATGAGATTGGCAGGCCAGTCCCCCCATCTCAAGTAGGTCTTACTCTTCAACGTATCTGCAAAGTCCCTTTTGCCATGTAAGGTAACATTTTCAGGTTCTGAAGATTAGGGCATGGACATCTTTCGCGGAACCATTATTGTACCCGCCACGTCTGTAGTAGTTCATTTTCACATGTAAACACTTCCTCTACCTTTGGAGGGCACTGTTCCCATAACTCAGACTATTCTATAAATATTTTCATAGAATTCATGCTTATTTCGTTTGTCTAGCAGCCTTGTTATTTGTCAAAAACAAGGTGCACGGTTAGTCCTTGGCTCTGTTAATACCTACTTGATCATGGTGAAAAAATTGAGTCCTTCAGTTGGAAGGGTGATTTTTGTGCACTGATGTTCTTGTGCTGAAGAGGAGCAGCCCTTTCTCTGGTTATTAAAGTCACTGTGTCACTGTTGTCTGGGTCTGCAGTGGGGTTGGGAGGAAATCTCTTAACCTCTTTTTGACTAATCCCACTGTTTGGGCTAGTGAAAATATCTTTAAAGATTGTTGACCAAGCGTCCTAGTTTCAATGGTTATCCCACTTCCTTATCTTCCTGTTACAAAAGAGTGTTCAAATGGGAAGGTAGGGTAGGAAAAATCAATTCCTGCTAGATGGTTGTCTTTGCTAAGCATTTCCTCTGTTATCCTTCAGTATGCTCAGGACTGTCCTCATGCTGCTTGGTTCTAAAGTATGTACGATGGGCTGCTAAGGTTCTCTGTCTCATGTTGCTGAGTGTCCTGGGTGTTCCCTGGGTTCATGGCAACCACATTCTCTGTATGCCACAGTGATGGGAAGGATGCTGCAAACCCCTTCTTAAGGGACGTTTCAGGACGACTGGAAAATAGATATTCCATTACACAGACATGTGTGGGAATGACGCTTCCTGTTGAACCGCCTCACTGAACTTCTAGCTAGGAGGAATACCTCCACTGAATGCCCAGGATTGGGCAGATTAGATTAACAGAAATACTTTTAAACTATAAGGAGTTATATGAATAGCGTTGTTGCTTTTTTCTATTATGATTATTATGAAAAATATTAATAATATGCACTTCTGCTTCATCTCTTCTCCAGACTCACCTTGACACCCTGGAAAGAAGTGTGAACCCCACGCAGGTCTACTTCCGGCAGGAGGTTCTCTGCCAGACACTAGGAGGGAATTCATGTCCCTTGGTGACCATCACGGCCGTGCCCAAGTCTAACAGTGCCGACCATCTAGAGCAGTTCCGTGAGTAGACAAGGGTCCTCTTCTCCGAAGATGCTTTGATGTCTTGGAAGCATTCTGTCCCTTTCGGATCAGAAGCTCCATAAAGGGTTGGGGACTGGTCCATCTTCATAGAAATACACCCCCCGTCTTCTTGGTAGGACACGAAGGGTAAAATTAATGTCATCCTGTTGTTAAAGGGAGAAAAAAAATCAATTGCAAACGGAGGGACGTGAAATGACTGGAACTAAGAGCAGTTTACTAGTGACGTTCACTTTCCCTCTGACAACAAACCCAGGACTGGGAATCACATTTTCCAGCCTCTGATCCAGGGACTTTCTCACCACGCTTCATGCCATTTGGCTGCTCCCAGTGCTAATCAAGGTTTGGAAAGGAAGGAAGTTGAGTTTTGGAGTTCCGGCTGAAGAATCCCTTGATAATCTGAATATCGTTTGGATCTGAAGGGCTGATAGTGTGGAGGAAGCTCCAGCCGAGAACTGTGAAACCAGCCCCAAGTACACACACACATGTGCTCACAGATTCCTCAACACACGCAAATGCCCTGAGCACCAGTGTGTCTTACCTGTAACCCGCCAGCTTTTAAAGTTGGCTTCTGACACAGTTTTAGACCTTAGATAGGCAAGAAAAACCAAACAGAATGAGGAATGCTTTGCAATACCGGTAAGTTTGGGGATGAAAGCAAAGACAAGGGAGTAAGAATCCTGCTAATTTATCCCCAGAAGCTGCAGCCTTACCTGATGAAGTGCTGACTGCACTCAGGTGACTGGTTGGTGGATAAGAAATGTAATTTCCCACACCCCATCAGCATGTGACAATGGATGCTTAACAACCTGGCTAATCAACAACTGATTATCCCATCTGAATTAATGAGGCCCTAAAATGCTTTAATGAATAAGAAGGAGTTTTCCAGAAATTCTCTTATGTGTTTTGTGCATTTAAGAGCAATTTCTGTAGCTGTCACGGAGTCCTTCACTCACAGATAGCCAGTTCTTGGAAGTTAGAGACCATAGTAATCCTTCCAGGCAACCTTCACTGAACAATTATTTATTTAAGAAAGTGCATCTGTGTATGTCTGTGTCTTGCAGGTTCAGTTCCTAAGTAGGATAATTACAATGTGTAATTACAGCCTGGAGCTGTGTCTGCTTTCCCATGTTTGTTTATGCTGACATTGGTGCTTTGGTTGACACTAACTAGAGAGATCATTCTTACTTTAAGGAGAGGACTTGAAACATGGTAAAGGCCCCTAAATAATTTGGCACTCTGCAATTATTCAGTAAAAAAAAAACAAAAATGTACCAGAGCTAGGATCTCTCAGTATGCTCTTACATGAACCAAAGGAGAATGGTTTCTGCTTGCTCTCTAAGATTAGTAATAATAAATGTATATTCTCATGTATCACTTACGTTTTCTCTCTTAAACAAGTACTAATACATCAGCTGTTGTTCATCTAAAGAGGTACCCCAGGCAGGCCTGGAGAGAGCCCATATAACAGTGGGATAAACACTGTTTTCTTTTTAGCTTAATAGACTTGCAAGTGACAATCCTTGAGCTGGATCTCGAGGGGCCAAGGGCTTTGCCCTATCAGAAGGGACTAATTAGGGCTGTCTTCATGGCTATGCCAACAGGTCCCCTGCTTTCAAGGGCTTTGCACTTTGTTTAATGCCCTTCTGTCACCATCTTCAAGTTTGTCAAAGTAGTTTTGAACAAGGGGCCATGCATTTTTGTTTTGCAGTGGGCCCTGCCACTTCCTGGGACTAATCTAAGGTCGTATAGCCAAAAAGTGACAAAGGCTAGTGCCCTTCCCTTGTCACCATCCTCGATTTTGAAGTCGTTCAAGAAGAGTTACAACCTGTTGTGCCCACGCCCTGAAAGCCTTACACATCTGGCTTATGTAGCTGACTGGTGTCTTTCATAATGGGGGTTGAATTCAGGACTCTGCTGCGGGTCACGTTTGCTCTCCTGGGTTCTTGCCCCTCTGAAACAGAATTGAAAGGCAGAGACACAATAGCAAAGCAGAGTGAAAATTTTATTTAAATACACTCCAAGGGAGGAGCAGGCCTGAGTTAAGGTAGACAAAGGCCTCTATCTAATAGGGGAGGGTCTCTTCATCACGTCCTAGTTGGGAGGTGCCTTGCCTCTTTGATGGACAGGGTGAGGTCATTTGACTGACAGCTCTAGTTACACACCCATTCCTCTTGGTGTGCATGTCTTTTCCCACAGTGCACACAGAAAAGCCCATGGTGGGCGGGGAGGTGAGGATTAAAACCAATGTAAATTTTATTTTAATGAGATTATGATGAGGTGTGGTTTGGGTGGTTCTTTCCTTGAATCTATATCCCCTTCCTCAGTTGCTCATGTCTACCTTTCTACCTAACATCTCCGTTTTAAGAGGAAGTGAGTGGGGCTTGGGGAGGTTAAATACCATAGTCAATGGTGTAACAGATTTCAGATTTTGTTCTTCGAATGCCAGAGTTCATCCACACCACCAGTGTGCTGGCCCAGCCATCAGGACAGGTGCTCAGCATTACTCAGGCTCCAACCTGTAAGCCAGAACTTCCCCTCCTCCCTGTGATAGGTAGGACCTCGCATTACTAGAAGCTAGCTTAGTTTAAAGTAACTCCCATTAAACTGACCACAAGTAAATGTATTACCCTCTTCCTGCTCCCAGTGAATTTTATTTTCCTTTCCTAACCCAGTGGAAGCACTTTCATGGTGGATGAAGCAGACACTGTGGCAGGAAGGGAGTAGAAGAGATGATTCAGACCCCCCTGGATCCGAGTACAGGGATGAGAGTGCCTGGCTTGAGCCGTGGTGTGGGAACATAGTCTCAGATGGGCTACAGGAATTAAAACCTTGCTTGGCAGTTTGCAGTATATACATGAACAAATGCCATTGCTGTGTTTCTGAAAGAAAAAAAGGCACAATATAAACACCATCTATCCTCCGAAATGCAATTAGCCACACCTGCAAATCAAAAATAAAACCTCTTAACTTTATCTGAACCAAAAAATATGATGCATTGTTTTAGGACAAGGAAATAGCAGGTGAGCCGGCAGCTGGATTCTCCCGCCTCCAGGCCTCCCTGCAGGTGAGCTTCGGTTGTCTTACCTGCTTCCTCTCTCCCAGGGACTAGGGCCACTTCCTTCGCAGCTGTATTTACCTGTGATTGGGCTAGGTTCTGGTTCAGTGGCTGTCACTCACTGCTCATAAAGAGGTATTTGTGCACTGAAAGACTTTCTTTTCACTGTCTAGGATTATCACTTTAGTCTTGTTTTAGAAACCCAAGACATAAGAGCATGGCTATGGGGCCAGTGGGAAAGCCCCTGATTGAGACTGGTTCGCCTGCTGGTCTGGCCCAGAGTCTCAGACCTGGATATCATCAAGGACAATTTATTGATTACTTTTAGTCCTTCCTAGGGTATGGGCTCCAGAGAGGGTCCTAGAAGGATTAATTTGGTCTGATTTTTTTTTAAAGAATTTTTTGAAGCTATTTTTCCTGGAAACATTTAGCCTTACTTTCTTGATAAATATTTTTTTCAGTTCTTCAGTAGCCAAACTTGCTGGTGTAGCCTTTCTTGCTGTCTGAGAATTGAGGATGGGTGCCTTTGCACAATGCTTCCAAGACATGGAAATGCCCTTTGGAGTGAGAAAAGTAACTGGGATGTTCCTGAGAAATTGGCATGGAAATCATTATGGAAAAGACAGGCTTGAAAAGAAATTGGTAAGTGGGATAAACAGCTCTTTCTAGCATCAGACACTCTTACAGATGGGGCATTGGCCAACTAAGAATCCAGGCCTTTCCCAGCTGGTAGGATTCCCGATGTCAGAGGAACCCTGGATGTCTGGCGTTTGCAGAATACAGAGTCAGAGAGGAGTGGACAGAATCCAAGAGAAACGGACAAAGGTTCCAACAGTTTGGAACCCAAAACGTCAGATGAGCAGGTCTGGGGGTAGACTTGGTAGGCAAGGTCAAGCCAGGAAATTGTTACTGGTGCTTTCTGAGACTAGTCTCCACTGGTTAAAAGTGTTCTGGCATAATTACACTTAGCCCCGCTGAATTATTTAACACACTGTATACTGTATGTTAATAGATGCTTTGATTAGCAGACCCTTTCTTGTTGATTTATTTTTACAGACATATAGTTTGTATGTTTGGAATGTTAGGTAGAAAGATAGACATGAGCAGCGGGAAAAGGGAGATAAGGTTCAAAGAGAAAGCCGCCCATACTCCGACTAGACAGAGGATCCCATGTGAAGACAACAAAGGCTTTGTAGGGAGACAACCTCCTCCCCAACCGGATCCCCAAAGGGGCACAATAGAATAGAACTAAGAACTGCCCAAATCACACCTCAGCCTGGGGAAAGGACTGGCTCGCTGAGAGGGTGGCTATGTAGAAAGACCTGGAAATCAAATAATCCCACCTTGTCAGCCAAAGAGGCACCTCCTAGCCAGAATACAGTACATAAGCCTCCCGCCTAAAAGTCCAGGTCCTTTGTCTACCTTGACTCTGTTCTGCTCTCCCCCTGGAGTGTATTCAAATACACTCTGCTTCTTTATTATGTCTCTGCCTTTTGATTCTTTGTTGTGGTGGGGACCAGGACTGAGGAGAACTCAACTTGTAACAGATATATGATACTACATTTGTTTCAGTTGTACAACATAGTGATGCAACAATCATATACATTACTAAGTGCTCAGTACAGTAAGTGTAGTTACCATCTGCCATTACACAAAGATATTAAAATATCGACTCTAATCCTTATGCTGTACTTTCATCGATGAGCAGACCCTTTGAATATGCAACTTCCAAGTAGACAGTTGAGAAGTCATATTACTTTGTGTACTCCTCAGGAACTGTGTGTGTGTGTGTGTGTGTGTGTGTGTGTGTGTGTTGTTTGCTTTTTGGATTTGAACTGAGAGAAGTCGTTGAATTTCATCTGAACTAGAGAGCAGGTCAGTGTGTAAAGGAAGTCTTGGAGGGACTGGAGTTGGGGTGGGGGGGTCCTAGTTTACCCAAACTCTAGTGGGCGGGAGTGAGAAACCCAGAGAGGAGCCTGGCTCTGCCTTTCCAGAGGCTCTGCCACTCATTGAACCAGGCCTGCTTCCTGCTGCTGGCAGTTGATCTGCCTTTGTGGGCATGGGTCTACCAGGACTTGTTATCGTCTCCATTCTGCAGGTGGCAAAGTGAAGGCTCACTGCAGGTAAATAACCAGGCTGCAGCCCCAGGGTGGTAAGTGGTGGCTCAGGAAGGGGCCCCAGGTCTCCATCCCACAGTTCCAGGATATCCCCCGTCTTCAGTCCCTGCCCTCCCTGGGAAATTCCCCAGAGATGCCCAGAGTCCGAATGTGCTGCTTATTAACGAGAGAGCACCATCGTTTCGTTAACTTTCTCTTTGCTCCGCATTTCCTCCATAACCCCGTATTCTCATTTACCATTTCAGCCCAGAGAAACTTGGGTCCTTTTTTAGTTTGGGGAGCGACACGTCTGTGATTTACACTTTATTTTTCTCAGGAGCTTTATTGCCAAATCATCGCCAACCCCAGACACGTATATATTCAGACCCTTGAACAATACTGTCTTGACTGTCCTCAGCAGTTACCTGAGAGGAGGGACTCATTTGTGGGAACATTCTATGGGGAGATGACATTCTCTTACGAGATGCTCTCATTCTCTGGGTGAATGGCCACTGACTGACTCACTGATTGGTGAGCAGCTAAGAAACAACAAAGGTGGATGGGAGGGGGTTGGATCTGCTATTTTTGACGTGCAGGACACCTCCACCTGCGATTATTATAAGCTGAAAGCACAGAGCCTCCTAACCTTTCTGTGTCTCTCAAGGTGAGATCATCTCAGGACTCTGCCACCATCTCCTGGGACTCACAGGGTTCTTTCTAGTGGGCCTGAGGCGGGGGAAGAAGGAGGCTGCATTTGCGATTATTAAAGAATACTTTTCCCTTTTTCATCTTAAAAATATTCTTACAAAAGCAATGTTCTATTCAGCCTGCCATTATGCTAAAAGCTTTTCCTTGGAAGACAGTAGCTGTTCTCAGAAAAAAGATTTATGCAGGGTCCCTAGGGTGTAATGAGTTACCACAGCACCTGCCTTGGGCTGGGAGTTGGCACTTGTAAGTGGTTTTAAATTAGAACGGAGTGCAAAAAGACACAGTTACAGAATCCCCCTTTTGGCTTCTTTGCAAACCATTTGTGTCCTCTCTGGCCTTTGTCTCTTCCTGAGACACCCGTGTAGGTATGAAGATGGGAGCCTTCACGGTAAGTTGGGGAGAGCTAGCTGTGACACTGGTGGTCCAAGGAACCTAGAAACTCAAGTGAATTGGGAATCTTTCATTCCTGGAAATTTCTGTTTGTTTGTTTTTTTTGACCCCCAGAGGCATGTGGGGCCAACTGTTAGCAAGGGATCACTGAATCTTAGAGCTGAAAAATCCACAAAGACTATGGAGTCCAGATTTCTCGATTGGGAAGGATGGCAGCTCAGAGGTCTGAACTAGCCCGGAGAGGTAACAGAGCCGGTTGGAGGCAGAGGAGGCACGAGACCTCAGAATTCTTGTCTCCTGGTTAAAACATCTTTTCTTTTCCTGTAAAGCACTGCTTCTGACAAATATGAGAATTTGAAAGAGTTAACATCAGAGCATCAAGATTTCTTTCTATGGAAATTTTTAATAAAAGCAATTAGAATCATAAGCTGAACTGAACCCTCTTCTTCCTTGGGATTTCCATCCCTTTCGGTAACCAGGGAACCACGGCAGACGTTACGACTATTCACACAAAGATTATTTCATTCCTGTCCTGAGGCATTCACGATATACAGGGAATGAATGTGTGTGTGTGAAAGCCATATTAGCAGGTCATGATAATACATCAAGTTGTACCAACAGGGGATAAACTAAGTTTAGTGGAGGTATGGGGAAGAGAGCCTTTGTCTGGTAGAATCAAGGGGGACTTGTACTCACAGGAGTAAACTGTATAAATCCTGAGTGCACGGTGGGCCTATATTGATACAGCTTTGCTTTCAAAGAAAAACCAGTCAGGAATCAGAAAAGTATTTGAAGGACTACCTGAATCTTTCTTGAAAAGAGATGAAAGGGGGAATATGTAAAACAGAACCAAACCATTTTAAATGTATTTTCTTCTTCTTTCTGTTAGAAAAAGCATAAAACCTAAATGTGATTTATTCCCACCAGGAGGTTTAAACAAAGGGCCACGTAGTGAAAAATATGCCAAGATGTTGCTCAGGCCAGGTGCAGGTGGGGAATTGATAAGGACTGGGCTGTACCTGTTTGGGAAAAGAAAGAAGTTTTAAGCCTGCCAATAGAATTAAGACAAATGTAAGGGAAAGCCTAATATGGATATAACTTGCTTAGGCTACATCCGGGAAAGAACGTGAACCCTGTAGTACTCAGCCAATGAGGAACCAGGGGAGGGACTTGCGTGCTAGGGAATAAATTACTTGTGCCATCTACCCCAGGTGTGCCTGCCCACCAGACACCCGATCTTGCAAGACCGTCATTAAAACCTTGCTCCGCTGTTCTCTTTGTCTCCATGTCCACTTATTGACTTTGGACCAGTGAGTATGTTTCTCACATTTACTGTTAGCAATCTGCACATGCATAAATAGTGGTTCACAATAATCCCACCTGGTTTCAGTGCAAACCCTCAAATTCTTATGACCTGTAGGCTCTGACTATCTCCTTGCTGCTTCCCCATTTGGTCCGGTCACTCGAAGAAAAGGAAGGCCAAGAGCCCCTCCTCCTTGCAAGGCTGGTTGAGTTGGAAAGATGATAAAACCATAGAGTTGACTAGCTTTGCTGACAGCCTATCATGTAGGTATTTAACTCTTATAAGGTTTTTATGCAATATCATTTGGTTCTCATAGTTCTCTTGTGTATTGAGGAAGAGGAAGAGAATAATCTTTACACCCATTTCATAATGATAATGCTGAGATCAGTGCCAATGGTTGAAGTCAGATTGCTACATGCAGAGAAATGGGGGATTGTCATTTCAAGTGCAATAATATCATTTTCAGAGGCCTGGAGGCCTGGACATGATGTCATGAAACTCCCAGGGTGCCAGGACTACAAGTTGGTGGATTGAATACGAGGTCAGATCACAGTTGGGCAAGGTAAGGTGGGCTGAGTGGTAAAGGATTTTATTTTTCATGTTAGGAAGTTTCTCTGGAAGACAGTGAGGAGCTAACAGGATGTTCTTAAAAGCAGAAAAATGGACAGGATCAGATTTGTTCTGGAAGAAGATCTTGTGGCCCCAGTGTGGAGGGAAGTCTGGAGTGAGGTGAGCGGTGGTGACAGAGACTAGCAGAGAAGAGTGTGTCAGCATTTAGACCCTAGATTCAGACTCAGTGGGAGTCTATTCTTGACTATTCCACTTACCAGCTTTATGACCTTGGAAAGGGTGCTTAAATACTCTGTGCCTTGGTTTGCCCATTCATAAACTGCAGATAATAATATGATCTTCTTCACAGAGCAGTTGAAGATTGTGAAGAGCTTAGAACAGAGCCTACCACATAGTGAGTATTCAAGAAATAACAGTAATTGTTGGTCATCCACACAGATGATGAGGTTCCCAAGGAATATAAGTCTATGGAATGGGAAGGAAGAGTCTGAATTTAGGAGACAGGTCAAGGTTAATACTGAGATGTTGTGATGATTGACTGGAAGTAGGCACCAAGGACAAGGTGTTGAGATATTTCTACTTTGGGAGACAGGTGAAGAGTCTAATGCCAAAAACGGAATATATGAGTGAGTAAGACCATTGTAGAGAGATAATGAGTTCAGTTTGGAAATGTTCGTTTTCAGAGGCCTCCAAATTATATGAGAACTCAGGCTAAACATAATTATAAAGCCAATGTGCTATAAAATATAATCTATTTCAGAAGGAAATAAAACAAATTTTGTATTACCTGAATAATTTTCTCAATTAACAGGGATCCTAAAAGTTCTATATGTGGCTATTGTAGCAGAAGCATGTCATATATTTCATCAGAATCAATCCCAGAACATTCTATTCTATAAATGTGTTCATAAAACATAATAATCTGTATCTTTTAAGTTAATTAAGGGCTTACAGAGTATTTACATATGATTAATTGTTCCATACAACAGTTCTGTGAGATAAAGAAAAAAAAGAATTACCTTTATTATCTCTATATTTAGATGATACAAATTTGAGGTCCTGAGAAACTCATAAGATTAGTGAAAACTAGAGCTCAGATTTACCCCCAGACTGTCTGAATTTTAAGCCCCCAGACCCTAAGCCCCACCTTCTGCTGCCTTTTTTGGCTGTGTAATAATGAGAGGAAATCCTTTACCTTCAAGATGCAACTCCTTATATGTAAAAATAATTGTGTTTACAGTAGATAATATATTAAAGTCTTCTCCAATGTATGAATACATGCGTGGTCATGCTCACAGTAGTCACCCTTGTAATTTTAGTGAAGTCTAAATTTTACTGCCTGTACAAGATTCTGCATGCCTTTTCCAACTTTCTTACCCCTTTGTCACTCAATACCCCTGAGCCATTCTAACCTTTTTATTCCTTGTCTATAGCAACCCATCTTACCTCTCTTGGAACTCCACATTTGCTGTTCCCTCTGAGCTGAACACTTTTCCTCCATAGCTTGGCATGGTTGCTCTCTTCTTGTCATATATTATCCTAGCTCAGGTCTAGG